>OV651830.1:17587392-18020859 GCA_927349885.1 Psylliodes chrysocephalus
AAAAATAATTCACCACGAACCTCATGGCTACGGCGTATTTAACCCCTTTGTCAGAAGTCAAGATGGCTTCAACAAGTAGGATATGACAATGCATATTTTGGAAATCACACTTCCGGTGATCGCCACAAGTTACCAGAAAACTTATCTAAAGTAATCTAATTCAACCCCAAATGTATTTATGTGTGTATTTAACATCCTAATAAAATATTATTCCTAACTATAGTTAAGTATTAAACCCAATTTTCCTAGAAAAGTACCCTAATATAATATGCCGTCATGGACAATCAATGGTATTGATTTCAAATAGCACAACACCAAATATCCCATTAATGTTATCTGTCAAATTCGTACCACGGAACAAGAATTGGCTATCGGACCGTACAAACTAGACGACAGGTATTTCCTAGAAAGAAGAAGATAACCCGAATTTCGGATATAATAATTAATGTCAAAACATTATTGAAATAAAATGTAAACAAACGTAAAATACAACTAAATAGTGATTTAAAAGGGGTGAAAACTAAGTGAAATAACTACCACATACTAGCAGCATACTCGCAGGTCATTATGCTACACGTTTTCTGCTCATAAAACCATCAGGATCTTAAAAGCAAAAGGTAAGACAACAAGTTCTATAACGGGGTTTGTTTACTATAACTCAAAAATCGGTGTTAGTTGGTAACCTCCTAAATTTTGTATATTATTATTTAGAATTTAGAAAAACCGTTACAAAAAAAAGGTTATAGTGTTCTCCTAGAGCTTAGAGAAGAAGACCACTTCGGCTAGCTGTCGGGACAAAAGGTGTGGGTCATTAAATAGTTAGTAATACTGTTTATCTTAAAAGTTAAATAAATAAAACGCCAGAGTCGGTATTATGGCATTTACTATTAAAATGAATACGGGTATTTACAAAATTTCATAGATCAAATAGATAGGTATACATTTACTTAGAGCTTTTTTATGATACAAAATGATTTAAAATGACAAGAAAAATGACTAAAGTTAAGGAGAAATTCTCTGAATTCAAAATTATTAGAGTAAAAGACACAATTAATATTACCCCGTGATCACTAAGGTTTACAACAGGTTAAGTTTAAGCACAAGTAATACGATTAAAGAATTATTCTTATAAATAAAAGTTAAATGATAAATCAAAATATAAATTTATTAGATTCACTAAAGTTATTACTTATTAGACTGAAGGTCTTTCATACCTTGGTTTACAGACGTTCAGATACCTGATTTCTGGTAGAAACCCATTAAGCGATGGAACTCTCCACCACTGGTGTTGGTTACGATTACCCCGGACAGGAAACTGGCTTAGAACTTGTAGGACTGCAGGACATCAAATTATTAAAAACTGGACTACGTAACAATCACAGCGCATCACCCTGATGCGTCTGGAATTTTCCGGAACACTGGTACAGCACAGCGACTGCGGACGAAATCAAACGAGGTCGTTGGCAACAACCCTCTGGAGATCTGATGTAGGAAGTCGGTAGTACGGGCCGTTAGCAGACTTCGCTCACCGCGGTCGTAAGACTCCCAAAAATGGTTTAGGGTACCTACCCTTGTGCGATTGTGCCACGTGATTTGTAATCCGATCACTATCGGCGACGAACGTTTCGGTATTATACACGGGCTTCGCGACGACTCAGGCGAACAGTCAAACTCAAACACGTACCCCCGGTACCTTACCCAGCAAGCAGACGAAAAATAATTCACCACGAACCTCATGGCTACGGCGTATTTAACCCCTTTGTCAGAAGTCAAGATGGCTTCAACAAGTAGGATATGACAATGCATATTTTGGAAATCACACTTCCGGTGATCGCCACAAGTTACCAGAAAACTTATCTAAAGTAATCTAATTCAACCCCAAATGTATTTATGTGTGTATTTAACATCCTAATAAAATATTATTCCTAACTATAGTTAAGTATTAAACCCAATTTTCCTAGAAAAGTACCCTAATATAATATGCCGTCATGGACAATCAATGGTATTGATTTCAAATAGCACAACACCAAATATCCCATTAATGTTATCTGTCAAATTCGTACCACGGAACAAGAATTGGCTATCGGACCGTACAAACTAGACGACAGGTATTTCCTAGAAAGAAGAAGATAACCCGAATTTCGGATATAATAATTAATGTCAAAACATTATTGAAATAAAATGTAAACAAACGTAAAATACAACTAAATAGTGATTTAAAAGGGGTGAAAACTAAGTGAAATAACTACCACATACTAGCAGCATACTCGCAGGTCATTATGCTACACGTTTTCTGCTCATAAAACCATCAGGATCTTAAAAGCAAAAGGTAAGACAACAAGTTCAATGAATTGAATCATATTAAAAGTTTTATTCAAAAACAAAGCAATGCCTTTTTAAAAATGATGTGGATTAAGGATATATTTTAAATACCTGTATCCGTTAAATTACCAAAGGTTCTTATTCAAGACAAATCAATATTTTATTAAAAGTTAGTATTCTTTATACTAAGAATGTGTTTTAAATGCCATACCTATTTAATTATTCTAAAACTAAAATCAACATGTAACAACTCCCCCTCTACTCCCAAGAGATTTACCCAGTAAATCTCATCAGTGAGGTTACTGTACAGAATAACTACTATAAGTCCAACAACCTGTTAGAAAATATTATAAATTTATCCACTAACACAGTGACATCTCATTAGAAGAGAAAATATGATAATGAGTATTATCCTACCTTAGTGTAGATGTAAATACATAACCATAACAAAACTAGACGATAGCTTAACCCAAATAATTACTCAAGACTAAACCACAAACTTAGTTCATTATCAATTTCATAATATTCCCTATTACACAGATTGCGTAACCGAATACATACTACATTCTTAAACTAACTAAACTACAAAAAGAATATCCCTTGCACTATGTTTGATCATCATTCGATTCATTATCGGACAGGACAAAATCTGAGTCGGGCGGATGAGATTTTAAATCTTTCACATGCCAAACACCTTTTTTTACATTATTACTGTCTACTAATAGATAAGTTACAGGAGAAAGTTTTTTATGAACTATAAATGGACCTACAAATTTAGGAGCTAATTTGGCAGTAAAATGTTTAGTAGCATCAGACAATACATAATTCTTATGAAACACTTTATCACCCTTTTGATATGAAATTGGTCGGCGTCTCAAATTATAACGAATTCGCGAATGCTCATGGACACGATCAAGACGTTTCCGAATGTCTTCATAAATTTTAGAAAATTCTTTGGACTTAATATTTGGAGGAATAGGCCTCTGAACCTCATCGTTATTTTGAAGATAATCGTACGATTTTCCTGAAGCGTGATATTCGTGACCGAAGTTAGCGAAGAAAGGAGAAAGTGCGGTAGACTCATGTACGGAAGATCGAATTGCACATCCAACTTTAGGTAGCAATTCATCCCATTTCCTGTGATTATCATCTATAAACGAGGAAAGCATAGTCTTTAATACTTGATTAACGCGTTCGACAGGGTTCGCTTGCGCGTGATAATAAGGAGTATACCTAATGTTAACTTGATACTGTTTACAAAGGGTTTGGAAAAGATCCGAACGAAACTGACCACCATTGTCACAAATCAAATATTGAGGTACACCGAACATAAGGAAAACGTGGTCCTCGGTTACAGCTGTAATTGCCGCTCCAGTAGCATTTCTTAGTGGGAAAAACAACGAAAATTTTGTAAGTACATCAGTGACAACATATACATATTTAAAACCTCTTAAACTCCTTGGTAAAGGACCAAATATATCGACTGAAATCATTTGAAAGGGGACCTTAGGCTCGGGATGTCTTCCCAACTCTCCCGCGGGTAATTTACGTTCCGGTTTTTGTTGAAGACACACAAGACACTTCCTAACATAAGCAAGAACATCGGCTCGCATTTTGGGCCAATAAAAACGACCTTTTAAGCGTTCATATGTCTTGTATACACCAGCATGACAAGCTAACATGCTATCATGAAGTTCGGAAATCCAACGTTTCCGTTCAAACTTAGGAATTACTTCTTTCCAAAATTCTCCTTGTTCTCTCAAATCAGGATATTTTAGAGACACATACTTGTAAAGTTTTCCATTAGTAACGCGCCATTGTGGATATTTTAAAGGACTTTCTTGGACACGGGCTTTCATTTTATCATACCACAAATCTGTTTTCTGATGCAAAGTAACAACATTTATTTCAGGTACTGATCTACTTAGCATATCGGGAAAGATATGGTCTTTTCCTTTCCGATGAATAATATCGAAATCGAACTGCTGAAGTCGGACAGCCCATCTGGCTAATCTGCCTTGAGGTTCTTTTAGTTTGTGTAACCAAAGTAAACTATGGTGATCGGTTATCACCGTAAATTTATAACCTTCTAAATAGGGACGTAACTTCTCAACAACATAGAGAACAGCAAGACATTCTCTTTCAACCGTACTGTAGTTTCTTTCTTGTCTAGTTAAGGATCTACTAACATAACAAATAATATGTTCTCCGTCCTCAAAATCTTGACTCAAAATTCCTGCAATACCGAAGGCACTAGCATCGGTTTGCACTTTAAAGGGACGACTAAAATCGGGGCATATCAAAATTGGGGCACTAACTAAAGCGTTTTTTATACGTTGTAAGGACTTTTGACACTCGTCAGTCCAATTCCACTTATGATTTTTAGATAAAAGAGCTGTCATAGGTGCAATTAGGGTAGAAAAATCAGGAATAAAACGGCGATACCAGGAGGCAGTTCCGATTATTCTTCTAACCTCAGTGGTAGTTTTAGGTGACGGCAAATTTACAATAGCTGATACTTTCTCCGGGTCCACATGCAACCCTCGAGAATCTACTACATATCCTAAATAGTGAAGTTCACGTCTACAAAAGAAACATTTTGACTTAGATACTGTTAAACCAGCTTTACGAAATCTTTCAAACACTTCTTCAATTACTTTAAGGTGTGAATCAAAATCTTCTGAAATAATAATCACATCGTCCAGATACACAAAGACTTGTGGTTCAAGCTCGGGTCCTAAAACTCTGTCAATTAGACGTTGAAAAGTAGCCGGAGCGTTACAAAGACCGAAAGGTAACCTCTTAAAATGATACAGTCCACGACCAGGTATAGTGAAAGCCGTATATTCTCTGGAATCAGGATGAACAGGAACCTGCCAATATGCAGACTTAATGTCTACCGAACTAATAAATTTAGCATTACGAAGTTTATCTAAGATGGTTGAAATGAAAGGAAGAGGATAAGCATCTTTTCTGGTAACCTTATTTAACTGTCTATAGTCGACACAAAATCTATATTCACCATTCTTTTTAGGAACTAAGATTACGGGCGAACTCCAGGCTGACTGAGAAGGTTCTATGACGTCTTCATCTAGCATTTCTTTAACGGCTTTATCAATGTGACTTTGCATAATTGGAGAGACTCTGTAAGCTCGTTGTTTGATGGGTTCTGAATTTACACATATTTTATGTTGAACAAGGTTGGTACAGCCTAACCTATCACCTTGAAGAGTAAAGTAATGATTTAGAAGTGTTTCCAGCCTAGCATCTTGTGTGGAATTAAGAATATCTTTAGAAATTATTGGATTTATTGACCCAACCTGTGGAATAGTATCTGAAAACGACCAACAACCTTCTTTTAAATTGGGAATGAGGTCCATCGAAATCCAAAAATCAACACCCAAAACAATAGTGTGTGGTAACTGAGGAACCACCAAAACATCAAGAACCAGTACCTTGTCCTTTAAGCGGATAGGCAAACTAACATATCCCAGCACTTCGCACTTGTGGTCATTAGCCACAGAACAAGCCTTAACAGAAGAAGTTCGAATTTTGAAATTTAATCCTTTTAATATTTCCCAACCTTTAAAACCTATCACGGTAATGTTACAACCAGAATCTAAGAGAGCTTTAAATTTGATACCAAGAATGTCAATTTCTAAATACGGCCGATTATCTCCTTCACAATGAGAAATGATGTACGAAAGGATCGGTTGGATGGTATTTTGGGTCGTTATAATAGAGTTCACTGCACGACCATCTAGTGACTCTGTCGGAAGTTTCCCGAACAATTATTACAAGTTTTTACTGTTACTCCAGGTACACCACACTTGAAGCAATGTTTACGAGGAGGTTGTGTACAATTCACCCTAACGTGACCATTTTGTCCACAATTCCAGCACCTAACGCTAGAAGGAGTACTTTTTAACGGATATACACTAATGTCAGACAAATATTGGGGAGGATTTGGCAATGTATTCTGTATATTAACAGACGGTATTATTTCGGAAGGTAAAACATTTAACTCTGGTTCAAGAGTTGAAATTCGACTGGTAGTAGGCCGTTGAAACTCTAAACCGGGCTCTACTGAATTACGAGGAGCTAAGAAAGGTGCACGATATTCTTGAGCACTAAGACTTATTTCCTCTATTTCGCGTCCAATAGTTATCAACAAAGTTAAGGTAATAATTGATTTTCCGGCGTAAGACATTTGGATGTGTGGTAACATTTTACCACGAATAAAACTAACACGAGTAGCTTCACAAGGCTTAGAAGTCAATTTCGCAAAAAGATTTTCCATATATGCCACATAAATAGGTACAGATTCTGTAGGACCTTGAGTCCGACGTTTTAACATGTCCCAAATTCGCTCTTCATAATTTTTCGGTAAAAATGTGCAACGCATTTGTTTAATAAAGTCATCGTAGTCGACAATTTGTGACTTCGCGAAACGAAACCATATACTAGCATCAGCTTCCAAAAGTTCCGATACCGAATCAAACATTTGCTTTTTCGAGACATTTCGAGAAATTCTCATTTCTTCTAATTTATCAAGAAAATCGGTTACGCTGGTAGTTCCATTAAATTTTAATCGCCAACGACTGACGTCTACAAATTTTGGTGTATTATAAGATTCCTGAAAATGTGTGGGATGTGAAAAATTCTGAGACCTATACTCAGGATAAAATACATTTTGAGATCTACGATCGGTAGTGGGAAAATTTTGAGTTTTCCTACTTGGAAAGAGGTGATGTTGAACATCTACATTTCGGGGTCCATAACTTTGAGTAAATTCTGGGATATCATTAATAACCGTGGGGGCATAATTACTTAATGAAAGAGCTCGCGAATCGCCATACGTAGCTATGCGACTCTCAATAATTTCAGGATTCACAGTTGAGTTACAGTTTATTTCTTTAAACCGATCAACTAAATTATTTACATCCAATGGAGGGGCAAAACTAGGACTACGAGATTGTAAATCAAAATTGTACGGATGTGAAAGTAGGGAATGTCCAAATGACGGATTGGAAGTGATTTCCACATTACATTTTGACTCCATATTTGCATTAGTTCCGATAACGGTTTGTTCATTTTGAGATTCAAGAATTTTTTTTGAATTTGAGAGATCTACAAATTGTAGTAGGTCTTCGATTGGAGATTCATTCGCATCTGCGTTTACATAAGCAGGAACGACCGTAGGGGCACTAGATGTCATTACGGAAGGTAAAAGATGATTTGGTTCATCTAATATTGAGTGATTTGCATTTACTGTTGCATTAGCATTTGAAATAACAGCGACAGCGTAAACAGTTTCTAAATTTTTCCGCGTCTCCTCAATAGCTTTAAGAAATGATACTTTACGAGAAACAATTGTCGAATTATCTGAAATTATTCTATCTAACCGTTGTTGAACATGCAACAATCGAGCTTCTAATTTTTGTTTTTCATTTTCCCGATTATTAATATCAAAGGTTTGAATTTCTCCATCTAATTCCTCTATTTTATTTGCGCAAATAGAAAGTTCATTAATTGGATCAAAACGCATACGAAATTCCGGCAATCTACCTTCACGTTCTTTAAGTAGTGCTTCGCGTAATAAAAATCTTTTTTCATCAACTTTACCACTCCCTAGTTCAACTCCGCGTACTAAAAGTTCATAAGTTAACTCGTCGCTTCTTAATCTATTAATATAAATTTTCGCATTCAAAATTGTATTATCCATTTTTTTTTTTATTATCTTTTATCCAAAATTATTAAATTCTATAATTTTAATTTAAATGTTTAGTAAAATTATCAAAGTATCTAAATTTTAATTATTTTTTTTTTTATGTGTTATGGCTGTATAAAATCTCCCCCTCCTTCCCAGGAGAGAAAAAAAAAATAACCAAGCAAAGAACGCAGGCCAATCAAAAAGGTATTCCTGACTACCCGAATACCGTATAACCACAGGTCTAACAACAAAACCTTCCAAAAACAGCAATAAATCACCCTGTAAGAACTATCATTACCAAAACCACTCAATTATGATCGAATGAACCTTAATGATTCAATAACTTATACCTACTCTAACTTACAATTGAATCACCCTGTATGATCTAATAAAATATTCTTACTTTAAGTTATAGATGAATCACCCTGTATGATCCAGAAAAATATTTTTACTCTGAATTATAAATGAATCACCCGGTATGATATAATAAAATATTTTTACTCTAAATTATAAATGAATCACCCTGTATGATCCTACCGGTGCTCGCAGATTTATCTAAATCAATACCAAAGGATAAATATAAAAAACAAAATTTAAGCTATATGATTATGATGAAAAACCAGTTCAGACACCAGTAGTGAAGAACCATGCAAGTGTTGGTTCCACCACAAACCATGTACCTAGATAATCATAAAAAAAAAATATGCAATTGTATCACACAAAAGAAAAACTTTTTTAAAAAAATTTAACTAAATAAAAGAAAAATTATTTATACAGATTGGTAGTATCACCCTATATGTATTCTATAACATAACATCTGTAACAGGTGGAACGTATCACCTTTAAAAGTTTTTTTTTTTTTGAAAAGGTCAAAATCAAAATTAACTACAAAGTTTTTAAAGTGATATCAATTGGTATTTTTTTTTTTATGCAACAAAAAACTAAGAAAGAATAGAAAGTATTATTTATACCTATGTGAGCTTCCTTTAGTTTCTAGAAACAGCAGAAGGAAACTAAAATGCCAAATACAATGTTTATTTTTGTACTAAAAATAAATAAATATCGGTATATATTTATATACCTTAAAAAAAAAATACGCAAAATAATTACCAAATATAGGTAATAAAAAATAATAATTGTAGCACTGAATGATTGAATAAATATCAGGCAGTTGAAGAGTAATCATATAACCCTATTTATACTCTATATTTATAAAATAAGTAATATTCTTATGATAAAGTATCTAACCCCAAAGAAAGAAAAGAAAAATAAACAACTGTCCAAGATAGATCAATCATTTAGTGTTTAATTTATCCAGTTGATGTCCGCAAATTATAAGGTCCAGTTCAAAATCGAAGAATAACCATATACTAATTTTTCAATATTTTATCAAAATACATATAAAAAAAGAAGTTAAGATAAACCTTAAATATAGTAAGTGCCAAGAATACAAACTCTGCAGTATTAATTTATAAATGCAAATTTATGACAGTAGATATTATGTTTTTAATTTATAAAGTACTCAAAATTATTTTCTTAAAATAAAATTATTTTTTTTTTTTTTTTATCCAAAACTAACCCTTAACTTAATTGGGCGCCATTTTTATAACGGGGTTTGTTTACTATAACTCAAAAATCGGTGTTAGTTGGTAACCTCCTAAATTTTGTATATTATTATTTAGAATTTAGAAAAACCGTTACAAAAAAAAGGTTATAGTGTTCTCCTAGAGCTTAGAGAAGAAGACCACTTCGGCTAGCTGTCGGGACAAAAGGTGTGGGTCATTAAATAGTTAGTAATACTGTTTATCTTAAAAGTTAAATAAATAAAACGCCAGAGTCGGTATTATGGCATTTACTATTAAAATGAATACGGGTATTTACAAAATTTCATAGATCAAATAGATAGGTATACATTTACTTAGAGCTTTTTTATGATACAAAATGATTTAAAATGACAAGAAAAATGACTAAAGTTAAGGAGAAATTCTCTGAATTCAAAATTATTAGAGTAAAAGACACAATTAATATTACCCCGTGATCACTAAGGTTTACAACAGGTTAAGTTTAAGCACAAGTAATACGATTAAAGAATTATTCTTATAAATAAAAGTTAAATGATAAATCAAAATATAAATTTATTAGATTCACTAAAGTTATTACTTATTAGACTGAAGGTCTTTCATACCTTGGTTTACAGACGTTCAGATACCTGATTTCTGGTAGAAACCCATTAAGCGATGGAACTCTCCACCACTGGTGTTGGTTACGATTACCCCGGACAGGAAACTGGCTTAGAACTTGTAGGACTGCAGGACATCAAATTATTAAAAACTGGACTACGTAACAATCACAGCGCATCACCCTGATGCGTCTGGAATTTTCCGGAACACTGGTACAGCACAGCGACTGCGGACGAAATCAAACGAGGTCGTTGGCAACAACCCTCTGGAGATCTGATGTAGGAAGTCGGTAGTACGGGCCGTTAGCAGACTTCGCTCACCGCGGTCGTAAGACTCCCAAAAATGGTTTAGGGTACCTACCCTTGTGCGATTGTGCCACGTGATTTGTAATCCGATCACTATCGGCGACGAACGTTTCGGTATTATACACGGGCTTCGCGACGACTCAGGCGAACAGTCAAACTCAAACACGTACCCCCGGTACCTTACCCAGCAAGCAGACGAAAAATAATTCACCACGAACCTCATGGCTACGGCGTATTTAACCCCTTTGTCAGAAGTCAAGATGGCTTCAACAAGTAGGATATGACAATGCATATTTTGGAAATCACACTTCCGGTGATCGCCACAAGTTACCAGAAAACTTATCTAAAGTAATCTAATTCAACCCCAAATGTATTTATGTGTGTATTTAACATCCTAATAAAATATTATTCCTAACTATAGTTAAGTATTAAACCCAATTTTCCTAGAAAAGTACCCTAATATAATATGCCGTCATGGACAATCAATGGTATTGATTTCAAATAGCACAACACCAAATATCCCATTAATGTTATCTGTCAAATTCGTACCACGGAACAAGAATTGGCTATCGGACCGTACAAACTAGACGACAGGTATTTCCTAGAAAGAAGAAGATAACCCGAATTTCGGATATAATAATTAATGTCAAAACATTATTGAAATAAAATGTAAACAAACGTAAAATACAACTAAATAGTGATTTAAAAGGGGTGAAAACTAAGTGAAATAACTACCACATACTAGCAGCATACTCGCAGGTCATTATGCTACACGTTTTCTGCTCATAAAACCATCAGGATCTTAAAAGCAAAAGGTAAGACAACAAGTTCAATGAATTGAATCATATTAAAAGTTTTATTCAAAAACAAAGCAATGCCTTTTTAAAAATGATGTGGATTAAGGATATATTTTAAATACCTGTATCCGTTAAATTACCAAAGGTTCTTATTCAAGACAAATCAATATTTTATTAAAAGTTAGTATTCTTTATACTAAGAATGTGTTTTAAATGCCATACCTATTTAATTATTCTAAAACTAAAATCAACATGTAACAGCGGATTCCACCAAATCCAAATGCACGAAGACGACATATCTAAAACAGCTTTTTCGAGACAAAATGGACACTACGAATTTAAAAGAATGCCCTTTGAACTTCGTAACTCACCCTCAACTTTTTAGAGAGTGATGGACAATATATTAAGAGGATTACACAACGAAACTTGCTTAGTTTATTTAGACGACATAGTAATGTTTCGACATCTCTTCAAGAACACATAGAAAGATTTAAGGCAATCTAATTTCAAAGTTCAATTAGACAAATGCGACTTTCTTCGCAAGGAACTAGCATACTTAGGTCACATTATTACACCCGGAGGCGTTAAGCCTAACCCAGACAAAATTAATGCCATAAAAAATTACCCAATTCCGAATACGCAAAAGGAAATTAGAAGTTTTCTAGGTTTATATATTTATATTTTTATGTATGAGAGAGTAATCAAACAGCATTTCTAATGCAAAACTTAGTACGGTCATTTTAAATATTTTTACAGAATAATCTAAATATTTCCTAAAAATAAATGTACCTGAGCTATTACAAGTTTTGGGTCTTTTATTGGTCCTTTATAAACATAAGCTGTACAGAACAATGGAAAAAGGTTTGGACAGGCCAAAAGCCCTATGTATTAAAGATTACATAGCCGTATCTTAAGATTATTTTCAATAAGTACCTATTTGCCAATTTTGTTTTATTTTAATTCCAAGAATTTCTTACAGTAATCGAATTATAAGTAGATAAATACCTTCCCAACAAATTTTACCGAAAATGCGATTATAGGTTTTCCATTTAGTAAGGAGGTCCAAGTTGTGTATTCTTGACAGTTTACTAAATGTCGTTTAGTTGCAACTTGCAAGGTGCAGTGTGAATTCTAGTGTGATCATGGAAAATTTGGAAGGGCCGCGTAAACGACAAAAAATCGGTCCTTTAACAGTTAATGAAAAAACATTAATATTTAATTGTTTTAAATCATTTACTGACAAACATTTATGTAAAAGTGTTGATGACACAGTGAAATTAGTTAGTAGTACGCTTGGTGTTAAGAAATCTACGATTTACAGAGTTGTTAGAGAAGAGAAATATGGCGAGTTTCAAACATCACGTAAAGCTCCAGGAAAACCAAAATTTCAATTAGAAAATCTTTTGAAAGAAAGACTTCGAAGGAAAGTACATGCGTTCTTCTTTAGAAAAGAATTTCCGACAGTAGACAAAATTCTTGCCACGGTTCGAGATGATAAGGATTAACCTGAAATGAGTCGAAGCACACTATGGAAACTTTTAAAAGAAATATGTTTTCTATGGAAAAAGCATTCCAGAAAGTCTATTTTAATAGAAAGAAGCGATATTGTAGTATGGAGAAGAAATTACTTACCTAAGGACTATAAAAGAAATGAGAAACCAAAGAAGAAATATATTTTATTTAGATGAAACATGGATCAACGAGGGACATAAACCAAATAAATTTTGGCAAGATGAAACTGTTACAAGTCGAAGACAGGCTTTTTTAAATAATTTATCTACTGGATTAAATTCACCGTCAGGAAAGGGGCGCAATAATAGTACACATCGGTAGTTCAAACGGTTTTGTTAAAGGTGGTTTATTGACTTTTGAATCTACTCGTATCGGTGACTACCATGAGGACATGAATGCTGATGTCTTTAAAGAGTGGTTCGAACAAATTATAGATCTTCTTCCTCAGAACTGTATAATAGTAATGGATAATGCAAGTTATCACTCGAGACTTATAGAAAAAATACCCACAACCAAGTGGTTAAAAAAAGATTTAAAGAATTGGCTAAATTCAAAGAATATTAAGTTCCATCCCGGTTCTGTGAGAAAAGAACTGTATCATTTGTGTTCCCTTCATAAAGAGAAATTCAAAAAATATGAAATTGATGAAATTGCAAAAAATCGTGGGATGACGGTGGTTAGATCACCACCATATCATTGCGAAATAAACCCGATTGAACTGATATGGGCACAGATAAAGGGAGAAGTTTCAAGAAAAAATAATTCTTTTAAAATGAGTGATGTTAAACAGTTGTTTTTGGAGGCTGTAAATAATGTGAAGCCTGAAAACTGCGAAAAGGCAGTAAATCATACGATTAAAGAAGAAGAGAAAATGTGGAAGTTGGAAAATATTACTGATGAAATGATCGAGTCACTTGCGACAGTTCATCTTCTGATTTGGATTTGTAGGTAAGAAGTAGTTTTTATATTAAAATTATTATTTATGAACGTAACGTTGTTTAAAAGTCAAAGTTTAAACCCTTATACCTACATAACCCGTTTGACACAATGTTCTTAACATACCTTGTGGAAAAATAAAACATTTTAGAAAAAATTGCACTTTTTTACCTTCAGCTGTTTAGAAGTTATAAGCAAGTTAATTAGGTGAAAATATAAGTGTACACTCGATGAATAACTTCAAAAAATATTTTAACTGTCTACTAAAAGATGTGGTACGCCTATGGATTACGAACGCTTTATTATTTTAATACTCTCTCATACATAAAAATAGACTATAATAAGATTTTGCTACAATAACAAAACCGCTAACATTATGTCTAAAGAAAAATTCTAAAGTAAAACATTTTATTTCGTCATTTGTTAATCAATTCTCCTATACCACGGATGCATCTAGTGTAGCTTTAGGTACAGTACTTTCACTAGGTCCTTAGGTTCCGATAAACCAATCGCTTATGCGTCAAGGACTCTAAACGAATCCGAACAAAAATATAGTACGTTAAAAAGAGAATTGCTTGCCATAGTTTGGGCTTGCAAAACTTTTCGTCTTTATTTATGGGGTGTGCGTTTCATCATATATATTTGGCTATTTATTCATAAGGAACCAAACTCAAAATTAATGCGTTGGAGACTCCGTTTAGAAGAATTCGATTATGATATTGTATATAAAAAAAAAGGAACCTTAAATACAAATTGCGATGCGTTATCACAAGTAGTAATTAATGCGTCAGAAAATGAATCAATAATTAATAATCCAGGTGAAATTAGAGATGCAAGCGAACTAGATTAATTCTTAAATAACCTCCTCAAGGATAGAGACTACATGTTTAAACAAAATTCTCAATATCGTAGTAAGATAAATAATAAATTCATTGGTCCATACGAAATCACTAATCTCTTAGACCAGTGGTCGCCAACCTGTCGATCGCGAGCTACCGGTAGCTCGCGGAGGCAATTCTGGTAGCTCTCACAACGATTTTAAAAAATACAAACTGCAAAAATCAGAGAAGCTTCCGAAAATTCCTCAAAAAAATCTAATTGTCATAATATTAAACATAAACAGCGGCAACGTTGCGGTGAGCGATCTGCCGCTGACGCCATCAAGCTAGAATCGGTTAGAACCGACCAGCCGGACCAGCGCGTTAGTGTTCGAGAACGATCAGGATTACTTTGAACGGGATAAATACGCACGGCGCGACGACATTGCGCTTAGTTTAAAACTGAACGCGTAACCAACGTCCAGCGGTTGGGTTAGTAGAGAACAACAAAAAATAATATTATGGCAAGCAGTTGTAAGAAGGTAAATACATACCACTTTCATTCGGAATGGGAAGAACAATACTTTTACACAGAAGTTAAAGATAAAAATATGTGTTTGTTATGTAATACTTCGGTCTCCGTTGCTGAAAAAGGAAATATTGAGAGACATCATAAAACTGTACATTCTAATTTTGAAAAATCATTCCCACTACATTCTGCCGCCAAAAAGGAGAAACTGAAACAGTTAAAAAAGCAGTTAATTGGACAACAATCAATATCTTTAAGAACAGTCGACAAAAATAAGGCTGCAACTGAAGCATCGTACCGTGTGTCCCAGATAATTGCACAAAAAAAGAAACCTTATGAAGACGGGGAAATGATAAAACAGGCGTTTTTAGAAGCTGCTGATTCGTTATTTGCCAACTTTAGAAATAAAGACGAGATAGTTTCAGCTATAAAATCTATGCAACTTTCTGCTAATACAGTGATGAGACGTGTAGAAGTAATGAGCAATGATATTTTTTTACAATTAAGAACTGACTTAGATAACTGTGTTTATTTTTCACTTCAACTGGATGAATCAACAGATGTTGACACTGCCCAGATGGCAGTGTTCGTCAGGATGGTTTTAGTGATTTTACGATTAAAGAAGATCTCTTGAAGTTTATTCCACTGAAAGGACACACTACTGGACAGGAGTTGTTTTCTCATTTAAAAATATTATTTCTTCCGAGAAAATGCCAATATCGAAAATGGTAGGCTTGACAACCGATGGCGCTCCAGCTATGGTGGGTTGTGATAAGGGTCTGGTGGCGTTATGTCGTAAAGATGAAACTTTTTCGCAATTTATCTGTTACCACTGCATTATCCATCAGCAAGCATTATGTGGAAATTTCCTGAAACTAAACAACGTTATGAAACTGGTGGTAAAAATTGTGAACAAGATTAGAGCTCAAGCGTTACAAAGAAGATTATTTAAAACCTTGGCCGATGAAGTTGACTGTCAATACGGGGACCTACTCATTCACTCTGAAGTCCGATGGTTAAGTAGAGGACGGGTGCTGAAACGTTTTAGTGATGTCCTATCTGGCCTAGTTCAATTTTTCAAACAACGCGATGAACCGAATCCGGAACTAGAAAATTCAATCTGGCTTAGAGGTTTTGGTTTTCTCGAGGACATTAAAAAGAAATTAAACGAACTTAATTTGCAGCTTCAGGGGAGAGACAAAGAACTAGCGGAAATGATTTCTGATATAAAAGCATTTATCAAAAAGCTTGAGTTTTGGGAACGAAACCTAATTAACAGCGATGCCAAGCATTTTCCTATTCTTTCAGAAAAAATATCTCAAAATCCATTAGAACCCTATGACAGCAAATATCATGTAGAAATAGTTTCTACCCTGAAGAATAACTTCACAAATCGTTTTAAGGATTTCACCGAAATGGCTTTAGTAGCGCAGTTTGTTGTTTCACCCTTTATGGAAATTGATATCCAACAGTTTGCAACTTGTGTTATGCAGAACTTTGGCGAAGACATCGCTGCAACCGAAATGGAAGTAATTGAGTTTCAAAATGATTTAGCCTTAAAATCGTTAGTCTGAAGTACCAAATGTATCTGGCCTATTGTAAGTAAAGACAAATATTCAGTTCTATGCCGTGTTGCCTTGAAAGTGAAAGCATTATTTAGTTCAACCTATTTGTGTGAATCTTCTTTTTCCAATATGAAGTTTATTAAGAACAAATATCGCAATCGACTTACAGATGAACATTTGGATAATTGTATTCGAATGGCTGTATCAAATTATACTGCAAACATTAAAAAAATTATCGATGAGTCTGAGTGTCAGCCTTCTCATTGAACGTGCTTTTTTATTTTTCAATGTTTATGTTCATGATAGTGCGTTACTTTTTTGTTGTTATTATTAACTAATTTTAAATCTTACGTGACATGCCGTTGTGGCTGGATAAAAGTTTGTGTTTATTTTTCAAACACCTTCGTTTTGTTGGTAGGAATGTAGCTATGAACAAGTACTAGTAATATTAGTTATTTTGGTATTAGTTTATTATTAGTACCTATGTATTATGTATTACCAGTTGAATAGTAAAATAAATACATATAATGATAAATTAACTGTGGATTATTTCATTTACGTTGCGTTACGTGGCTTCCGTGTGGGTAGCTCGCTGTTTATTCCAAAATTAACAAAGTAGCTCAACACATTGAGAGGTTGGCGACCACTGATCTACATAGATCCACAGGCATTGTCATACATATCACTCAGTTATAAACCATTAACTAACCTATTTTATAATACATACTACATAAGCAAAAGACCTGTAGAGATCCCAGGCATTAAATCATATACATTAATCAGTTAAAAACCAGTAACTAGCCCGTATTACAGCTGTGACTTTTTTATTATATTGAATATAATTGAATATTTTTTGTTCCAGGTAAGCACCATTATTGGATATTCTGAATTTAAACTATTTGGGGTAAGTGACAAATAGAAAACCATTATTAGAACTGAGGGTCTTACCGAATTATCTGAAAATTATTTTCAAAATCACACTTGACTTACAATGTTAAATTTAAACTACTATCCAACTTACCATTGTAAATAGGCTTTAAACTCTCAGGATTTCACTATTTCTATACCAGGTGTTCCATTATACAGGGTGTCTGTAAAAGGTCTTTACAAAAACATACCACATATTCCTTAGACCAAAATAAGTCGATTTAAGTAAAATTACCTTAGTACAAAGTTGCTTCGTTTGGGCTCCAGAGGGCCTTGAAGTTACAATTTTTAAATCGTTTTTCTCATATAAATTTAAAACGGCATATGCGATTTTGCTGAAATTTGGTATATTGGTAGAGTTTTATGTGGCAAAAAAATGGTATTAAAATTTTGTCCGATAATAATACATAGGCGTAGAACTTGATTTTTTAAATAATTGCGCCTTTAAAAATTCTACGCCAATGGAAGAAAAGGAATTTGAGTATGAAATTTAGATTGCGCAACTCATTTACTTTAAAAAAGGTACTCCTGATAAGACTCGATTACTCTCATGGTTTTCGCCAAATTTGTTTTAATAATTTAGAGTGTATAGGTTTCACAAAAATATTTATTTACAACATAATCAAAATAGAGATTTTACAAAAATTGTTCAAAATGTTCACCATTTTCACGCATACAAAGATTTATACGTCGAAGAAAATTAAAATGTATCGTTTCCATAACTTCTTCATCACCTCTAAGATTGTTTATTGCATCTTGAATACGTTGCCAGAGTTGTTCCTCATTTTCTACAGGTTCCCTGTAAACTGTGGATTTCAGATGTCCCTATAAAAAGTAATCCATCGGTGTTAGGTCTGGGGAACGTGGTGGCCAGTTTACAGGTGCGTCATTACCTCTGCCTATCCATTTGTGTGGATATTGTTCATTCAAGTGGTTTCTAACGTTTAAAGAAAAATGTGGTGGAGCTCCATCTTGCATAAACCACATATCTCTCCGAAGTTGGAGAGGTAAATCTTCTAACAATTCTGGCAACGTATTTTGTAGAAAATCCAAATAATTTTCTCCAGTTAAACTTCGTGGAAGTATGACAGGACCAACAATGAAATTACCAATTATTCCAGCCCACACATTAATTTTGAATTCGTGCTGAAAATGGTTTACCTTTATTGCATGCGGATTTTCAACGGCATTAACATGTTCATTATGGGTATTAGCTATACCTCTTCATGTAAAACCCGCTTCATCGGTAAAGAGAACCTTCTTGACAAAGTTTGGATCTCTTTATATTTGCATATTAACAAATCGACCAAAACCCAAACGAATTTGAGGATCATGGACTAATAATTCTTGTACTGGCTTCTTATGGTATGGATATAGCAATTGTTCTCTAAGCACTTTATGAACGACATCTTTACTTACTCCTAATTCCCTTATAATTCGTCTGGTGCTTAATTCTGGATCTTCTTCAACACGTTCTAAAATGTCTTCTTCAACTTCAGGAATCCTTACAAAACGTTTTCTTCTATTATCAACAGTGTTGGGAGCAAAGGAACCGTTCTTCCGAAGACGTCTCTCAACAGCAGCAAAAGTTGGGTGGCTAGGTACACGATGATTTGGAAACCTTTCAGAGTACACCCTGATACTCTTTCGAGCATTTCCTTCACAAAATCCTAATGTCAGTAACATATCGGTATATTCTGCATTGGTATATTGTACAGCCATATTAATAAACCACGCATTTGTTTTTTTAATTATTGAGTCAGATAGAACACTTTCAATCGTTAACAAGAGATTATGTTAAAACTTGACAATATCAGAATCCGAGAGACCTCTTACATTTTTCCGCACACCCTGTATAAATAAAATGTTCAAAATTATACGGGTAATATTTTTAACTAGTAACATCTGGCAAAGTTTTGTCTTCACTAGATAAGAAAAATAATTAAATACTACGTTAAATAGACTATTAAATGATAACATTTTCAAAATCAACTTAAAATTTAAAGTGAAGAATATTATTTTTATATTTTTATCTTGTAATATTTCATACCATTGCACTACTAGCCTTGATTTTTAAACAAAAATACTTAAAAATCACTTTTTCCATACAACCCAATATTCCTAAATACGTTTACCAATATTCCTTTGTTCATAATAGGAAATTTTTTTGTTTGAAAATAATTAAACCAATTATAATTTTAAATAAAAATTCAAGTAGTTGCTTCGATGAATAAACACAAGGTTTCAAGTGAGATTTTTAGCCATAGAGATAATTAGAATTGGAATTACAACTGCACATTCAAGGTCGTTTGGTATCCAACTGACGATTTTGTTGATAGAAACTTTTTTTTGTATGTATCTAATTTGCAATTTTTATACCTTCACTTTTATAATGGAAACTAAAATAATGTGTATTTAAATCCATTAAATGGTTGGTAATAGAATATAATTATTTTATAGAAACAATAGGTTTGAATTATTGTTAAATTTCCTTTGGTCAAATAGAAATAGACGATAATATAAAAGAGAAAATGAAAAAAATTCAAAATAATATGAGCTTTGGTTTAGCTACTCCTTCGGCTAATACCACAACAGGAATTGGATTAATCCGAAGAAGAAGAAGAGTTAAGAAAAAATTATTTTCAACCAACTGCCATTTTCATTAAATTTATTGTTTTCTTCAGCTCAGAAAATAAAATTATTTAAATCCTAATATTTTCGTTTGATTCATTTCCAATATAAACACTGAATCTTTGTTATTTTTCTCTTTTTTTTTTCATTTTTCTTTTCCTTTCCTACACCAGTGGTCGCCAACCTTTCAATGTGTTGAGCTACTTTGTTAATTTTGGAATAAACAGCGAGCTACCCACACGGAAGCCACGTAACGCAACGTAAATGAAATAATTCACAGTTAATTTATCAGTATATGTATTTATTTTACTATTTAACTGGTAATACATAATACATAGGTACTAATAATAAACTAATAACAAAATAACTAATATTACTAGTACGTACTTGTTCATAGCTACATTCCTACCTACCAAACGAAGGTGTTTGAAAAATAAACACAAACTTTTATCCAGCCACAACGGCATGTCACGTAAGATTTAAAAATAGTTAATAATAACAATAAAAAAGTAACGCACTATCATGAACATAAACATTGAAAAATAAAAAAGCACGTTCAATGAGAAGGCTGACACTCAGACTCATCGATACTTTTGTTAATGTTTGCAGTATAATTTGATACAGCATCGAATACAATTATCCAAATGTTCATCTGTAAGTCGATTGCGATATTTGTTCTTAATAAACGTCATATTGGAAAAAGAAGATTCAAACAAATAGGTTGAACTGAATAATGCTTCCACTTTCAAGGCAACACGGCATAGAACTGAATATTTGTCTTTACTTGCAATAGGCCAGATACATTTGGTACTTGAGACTAACGATTTTAAGGCTAAATCATTTTAAAACTCAATTACTTCCATTTCTGTTGCAGCGATGTCTTCGCCGAAGTTCTGCATAACATAAGTTGCAAACTGTTGGATATCAATTTCCATAAAGGGTGAAACATTAAACTGCGCTACTAAAGCCATTTCGTTGAAATCCTTAAAACGATTTTTGAAGTTATTCTTCAGGTTAGAAACTATTTTTACATATTTGCTGTCATAGGGTTCTAATACGGATTTTGAGATATTTTTTCTGAAAGAATAGGAAAATGCTTGGCATCGCTGTTAATTAGGTTTTGTTCCCAAAACTCCAACTTTTTGATAAATGCTTTTATATCAGAAATCATTTCCGCTAGTTCTTTGTCTCTCCCCCTCCCCTGAAGCTGCAAATTAAGTTCGTTTAATTTCTCTGTAATGTCCACGAGAAAACCAAAATCTCTAAGCCAGATTGAATTTTGTAGTTCCGGAGTCGGTTCATCGCGTTGTTTGAAAAATTGAACTATGCCAGATAGGACATCATTAAAACGTTTCAGCACCCGTCCTCTACCTAACCATCGGACTTCATAATTTTTACCACCAGTTTCATAACGTTGTTTAGTTTCAGGAAATTTCCACATAATGCTTGCTGATGGATAATGCAGTGGCAACAGAGAAATTGCGGAAAAGTTTCATCTTTACGACATAACGCCACCAGACCTTTATCACAACCCACCATAGCTGGAGCGCCATCGGTTGTCAAGCCTACCATTTTCGATATTGGAATTTTCTCGGAAGAAATAATATTTTTTAAATGAGAAAACAACTCCTGTCCATTAGTGTGTCCTTTCAGTGGAATAAACTTCAAAAGATCTTCTTTAATCGTAAAATCACTAAAAACCATCCTGACGAACACGGCCATCTGGACAGTGTCAACGACATCTGTTGATTCATCCAGTTGAAGTGAAAAATAAACACAGTTATCTAAGTCATTTCTTAACTGTAAAAAAATATAATTGCTCATTACTTCTACACGTTTCATCACTGTATTAGCAGAAAGTTGCATAGATTTTATAGCTGAAACTATCTCGTCTTTATTTCTAAAGTTGCACGGAAAAAAAATTGTAGAACAAATTTCTACAATTGTAGATTTTTTCTCTACAATAAATAGTACATATAGGGACAGGGACAATTTGTAGTAAAAATTTCCCAATATTTGTGGAGAATGTATTGTAGAGTTATTATCTACAATATTTAGTAAAAAGATCCAAATGCATCATAAGAATTGTTCTACAAATTGTTATAATTTTTGCTATTCATTGTATGAATTTATATTAAAAATGTATTGCGTTTTATGAAAATAAATACGAAAATTTTACACAATAAATAGTAAAAATTCATACAAATTGTAGTAATTTTTAATAAAATTTGTAGTAGTATTCCATAATTATTATAATTATAACCTAGAAAAAAATGTTCCTTAATAAAATATTCAATTTATTATTTTAATATAAAAGATACAAATTCTTAATTACATTATGTAATAAATAATAGTAATAATAGCGCCCTCAGTCTCAGTTGGCTTTTCTGCACCTGAAAAATATGAAATAAAAATTAATACCAATTGAATTGTTTATACCCTTAAAACGGGGATATTTATCACCTTTACACTGATTTGGATATTAAATGACTAAGTCAGATAACTAACAAAAATGAGAAAGTAGGTATGTCACAATTAAGACAAAAAACATCATTGAACTTGACACAAAATTCGATCGTTGGGCACAACATTCGATCGTTGGCCACAACTATTTTTTTAAAATAATCTACTAAGGTTATTTAAATTAGTTATCTAAAGGTAAATTATTCAGAAACAATAATAAATGTACTTACCACCAATAGAATTTATTATTAAAATTTTCTCAAACGCATCGGTGCTTATAATATAATAATGTGTTATAGGTACTCGTATATGTACCATGCTTTGTTATGTGAACATGGCGAACAGCTACTGCTGTCTGGCCGTTTATGATCGACGTCAGAAAACGTTGGCCAATAGCAGAATTCTGTTTTGTTCACATGACTTAGAATTTCTACAATATTATAGAATATTTTTGAAGAAGGGATGTAAAGTATTACTATTTTTTGTAGAGAAAATTACTATTTTTTGTAGAGATAATTATTAATATTTGTACAAATTTTTACAGAAGTTAGTAGTAGTAATTACGATAATTGTAATAAATTTCTACTTCTACAAACAATAGTAAAATATACTAAACATTGTGGACTTCTTTCCTATTGTTGTAGCATTTTATTCGACAATTCAATTGCTACAATAATTAATAGTTTTTAACTATAAATTGTAGTAAAATTTTCTACAAATTGTTAAGTATTTTTCTACAAGTCTACTACTACAACATTGTAGTAAAATTTTCTAGTCACATTTTTTTCCGTGTGGCAAATAACGAATCAGCAGCTTCTAAAAACGCCTGTTTTATCATTTACCCGTCTTCATAAGGTTTCTTTTTTTGTGCAATTATCTGGGACACACGGTACGATGCTTCAGTTGCAGCCTTATTTTTGTCGACTGTTCTTAAAAATATTGATTGTTGTCCAATAACTGCTTTTTTAACTGTTCCAGTTTCTCCTTTCTGGCGGCAGAATGTAGTGGGAATGATTTTTCAAAATTAGAATGTACAGTTTTATGATGTCTCTCAATATTTCCTTCTTTGGCAGCGGAGACCGAAGTATTACATAATAAACACACATTTTTATTTTTAACTTCTGTAAAAAAGTATTGTTCTTCCCATTCCGAATGAAAGTGGTATGTCTTTACCTTCTTATAACTGCTTGCCATAATATTATTTTTTGTTGTTCTCTACTAACCCAACCGCTGGACGTTGGTTACGCGTTCAGTTTTAAACTAAGCGCAATGTCGCCGCGCCGTGCGTATTTATCCCGTTCAAATCAATCCTGATCGTTCTCGAACACTAACGCGTTGGTCCGGCTGGTCGGTTCTAGCCGATTCTAGCTTGATGGCGTCAGCGGTAGATTGCTCACCGCAACGTTGTCCCTGTTTATGTTTAATATTATGACAATTAGATTTTTTTGTGGAATTTTCGGAAGCTTCTCTGATTTTTGCAGTTTGTATTTTTTAAATTAAAATCGTTGTGAGAGCTACCAGAATTGCCTCCGCGAGCTACCGGTAGCTCGCGATCGACAGGTTGGCCAACTTCCTAATTAAGTTTTAATGTTTTTTTCTAAAATTTCAGTAATGCTAGAAATAAACACCATAATTTATAATTTTTTTAATAAATTGAGTGGAAAACAGTAAATATGTAAAATATAATACGATTCATAATAAATGCTGGAAATGACCACATCTAGCCAAAATTTCAAGTTTCTAGCTTTACTGAAATTTTAGAAAAAAAAAATAGAAACTCAATTTTAGTCACCACCTCTTAAGGGTGATATCTCGGAAAGGGGTGGGCTGAAGAAATTTTGTTATAGAGAAGACCCATCTTAATTTCATACGAGCAATCACCTCCTGAATTTTGTCGCATGAATTTAGAATATTCAAATATTTGAAGCTATACTGAACAAATCAAGCTTACACCTAGTGCAACAAATAAAATCCATTAGATTATGACATTTTTCATAAAGCAGTTAAAGATGTAGATTATAGTATATCGCTAAGGTAGCGTTAGCGCATGTTTGCTAAAACTCTCTATTGTTGGGGTCTTCCTTGTTTTTGTTCGTTCTCTATAAAAACGTTTTTTGCTCTTCGATGGACCAAACTATCGCAATTTGCTACAATTTATAGAATCTGGTACATTTTCATGAAATCTGGTACATTTTTTAAACAAAGGAATTTGGTACATTAACTAAAAACATTTTTTAATTTTTTTTCTTTCCTTTTCTTCCTTGCGTTTTATTTTTGCAATTTCCTTTCTTTCTTCTATTTCTTTTTTGCGTCGTTTTTGTGCAATAATTTCTGGAGATGTAAGTAGCTCAGCATGCTGTTTTCTTTTCTGACAACCACTTGACCAAGGCGTAACTGGAATAGGCGCAATCTCCTCAAATGTTGTGTTGTTGGTCTTAGAGATTACTGCAACGTCATCAATAATATTGACCCCGTCGTTAGGAGTATCGGTAGGGGTATTGTTAATAATGGGGGCATCATTAGGAATGAAATCATTAACGTTTTCTTTTAAAATATCGTTAACGGGAATTGTCTCAGGATTTTGCTGAATAAAAGCATGATATATACCATAGGTTCTAAAACCCGAAATTCCATTTTGTACTGTCGCTGCTTTTCCCCATGCGATGTTCAAGAGTGCCTGAAACTGCAGCCTACTTAATTTGCGACCTGGATGATTATGTATCCAGGTGTTATGTAATAGATCATCCTGTATACGATGTCTTATAGCGGTATCCAGGGAAATAGATGAGATGGACGTGTGATGAGAATTGTCATTGTATTAAACTTGATCTAATAAAAATATTTATTCTGAGTATTATTTAGAAGATTTCTAAACAATTCCTTACAATATGGCGCAGTCAGAGCAAAACGAACCAATTATCCAGATCAACTATGAAAAAGGAGATGAAGGTACCCAAGACAACATTATTTTTGGAAAAAATGAGTTGGATCAGCTAATGACAAAATGGATGACGTTTGCCACTTCAACTAAAGCAGATCCCATAAAAATTTCTCAATACGACGGTCAAGGTGAGAATCCTTCTTCTTGGCTCAGTTCGTATGAATATATCTGTTCATATAATAAATGGATTACTGATAATGAGAAAATTTTTAATTTGAGAAATCAGTTAAAGGGCATTGCATTAAAATGGTACGAAGATAAAATCCAAGATAGTATACTAAATCAATATACATGGGAAAATTGGAAACTTAGTTTTATCAAGATATTTGATGAAAATGTTGTTTTAAAATGGGAGAAAGCTTTGAATTATAAATATTATAATAGTAATATCCTGGAATACTTTTACGAAAAACAGAAATTAATTAAATGGGCAGATAATAACATTTCTGAACTTTCATTAGTGGCAATGATAATTCTGGGTCTGCCAGTTAATGTTCAGAAACAGTTAAGAGGAAAAATCATCAACTCCAAAGAAGAACTTCTTCAGCTGCTAAAATCCTTAATGATTGGTGAATATCCTGATAAACAGTGGCCAAGAAGAGATTTTCAAATGCAAGGTCAGCCAATAAGTACCAATAAAAAAGACATTAAATGTGAAACTAAAAATGTGTTTAATTCTAGTACTGTTGAATTTGAAGATCAAATAAATAATATTGAGATGTATTCTAGTTATTCACTAACAAGTGGAGATAATTTTGAGTATTTTTAAATGGCCAAAAAGTGAAAGTACTGTTTGATACTGGATCAGATATTAATCTGATAGATGAGGAATTAGTTAATAAAAACAAATTTCCTATTCATGAAGTAAATATTTGCATAAGGAGCTTAGCTGGAATAACCAAATGTTTTTTTAGTGCTGAAGTAACTATTGAAATCAATAAACTGCCCACAACTTTTATGGCCGCAGTAGTGAAAGATTTGAATTTTGACATACTTCTAGGACGCCATTTACTAAATAAATTGAAAATATATAAACTGAATTTGAACTTAGAAAAAGAAATTGAATTTACAGAAGATAATATATCCAAAAGATTTCCGAATTTGCTAAAATATAATGATGCGAAACCATCAATCTTTGAGATAGATTTTAATTTAAAAGAAAATGCAAAAATTATTAAGCTGAAACCTTATCGATATTCAGAAAACAAAAGAACATGGATAAAAAATAAGGTTAATGAGTTGCTTAAAAACAAAATAATTACAAAGTCAATATCTCCTTTTGCTTCTCCATGTGTTTTGAACACAAAATCTAATGGGGATTTTCGCCTGTGTATTGATTATAGGAAAATTAATGAGGAAACTGAATTAGATCCATTCCCATTTCCAATTCCATTCCATTCAAAAATTCGGTGGATGTAAATTTTTCTCAAAATTTGATCTGAAGGATGGTTTTTGGAATATAAGTATATCTAAATTAACGCAGAAGTATACGGCGTTTGTAACAGAAGATGGGCATTATGAATTCACAAGGCTTCCTTTTGGATGGAAAAACTCAAGTGCACATTTTCAAAGAATAATGCAGGAAGCTTTAGGTGAACTACTCGATAAGAATGTAGTAGTCTTCATCGATGACATAATGTGTGGAGGTTTCACTTATGACGAGTGTGCTAAGCTTTCGACAGAAGTTATGGAAAAACTTAATAGATACAACTTTAAAATAAATCTAACGAAATGTAAATTTTGTGTTCCCAAAATTGTGTTTCTTGGTAGGGAAATTGATGGTGATATCAAGAAGATGAAAAATGAATCTATTGAAAAGGTAAAAAATATGAAAAAACCCTATGATTTAAAATCTTTGCAGTGTTTTATTGGATTAACAAACCATTTTAGGCATTTTATAAAAGACTATGCGAAAATTGTACGACCACTTGACAGATTAAAATGTAAAAATACGAAATTTATTTGGACTGATGAATGTGAAAAATCTTTTATAACATTGATAGAATTGATAACATCAGAACCAATTCTAAGAATACCAGATCCTAGGTTAAAATTTGAGCTTAGTACTGATAGTTCTTATTTTGGTTGTGGGGCTATTCTATACCAAAGAGATGAGGAACAGATAAAAAATAAACAACTTAGAGTAATTTCCTACTATTCCTACACCTTTAATAAACATGAACAAAATTATTCTGTTACAGAAAAAGAATGTCTTGCGGTTGTAAAAGCAGTAAAACATTTTAGAACTTTGTTGGAATCAAGAAAATTTGTAGTACATACTGATCATCGAGCATTAAAATATATTTTGTCAACAGGTGCTTTAAGAGATAGGTTAGCCCGATGGCAAATATTTTTAAGCAGTTTCGATATGATAGTGAACCACAAACCCTGCAAAGAACTAGAAGACAGTGATGCAATTTCCAGATTGTGCGTGGATTTTCCTGAAAAGGTGAAGGAAACATTTTGGTGTAATTTGAATATACACGATTTGGAAAAACAAGAGGATGGAAGGTTTTTTGTAAAGAATGCAGATATAAAGACAGACATTTTACAATCTTACCACGATGATCCTGATTCTGGGGGCCATGATGGATATTACAAAACATACTATAAGATAAGTAAGCGGTTTGTTTGGAAAGGATTAAGTAAGGATATTAAATACTACATAAAAACTTGTGAAATATGTCAAAAAGTAAAATTTAAATATTATCCCAAACCAAATTATACACATCTAACATCCTGTTCGCAGAATCCCTATGAAAAGGTTCATATTGACTTTGCGGAGATAGAAAAAAAATCAGATTTAAACAGAACTACAAAATCATTTATTATTCTGATAGATGAAGCCACTAGACATGTAAGTGCCAAGGCAATAAAAGAAAGTGGTGATGCTTTGAAAAGCTATTTTAGTAAACTTTCTTTCCTAAATGATATGAAAACAGTCGTCACAGACTGTGCACCTGCTCTAACATCTGGAACATTTAAAGAATGGGCTGTATTGAAGGGGATAGAACTAGTCCATACTTCTCCTTACCATCCGGCTGGAAACGGATTAGCGGAACGAACTGTTAGAGAAATAAAAACATACATGCATTGTTATAAGGATTTTAGGGGTGGTTGGAAAAAATGCCTTGAAGCCGCCGTGCGACACCACAATTATTCCCATAATGAATTCCTGGGATGTTCACCTAATTACAAATTGTTTGGAAAGAGTACAATCCTAAATGCTGATAAAAAATTTAATATAAATGGACCCCTAAAAGAATTTCCTAGATCTTTAGAAGAACAATTAAAATATAAAAAAAACATTCAGAAACAAGCAAATAAAAATAAGAAAATCTTTCCCCCGAACGTGAAAGTGAATGATTTTATTTTAGTAAGAAGTCAAAAAATAGGGAAAAATTTTGTCGTAAAGGGACCCTTTAAAGTCATAGGTACAAAGTACATGGAAGGAGTTTTAACTTATGTCCACTACGTAAATGACCAAAAGGAAGAAGTTGCCCATGCATCAAACCTAAGAGTATATCATCACAGGAGTGATGAATTTTTGAAGGAGGGGGCGTGTTGTAATAGATCATCCTGTATACGATGTCTTATAGCGGTATCCAGGGAAATAGATGAGATGGACGTGTGATGAGAATTGTCATTGTATTAAACTTGATCTAATAAAAATATTTATTCTGAGTATTATTTAGAAGATTTCTAAACAATTCCTTACATGTTACATGCCTGTGACCCGTAGGTCTTTAGAGGCTTAAAACATTATCTGTCCAGTGACTGCAACCAGTGGGTCGTATGGCTTGGCAAACACAAAATTATAACTTCGTTGCTTGTAGCTAAATCCAACAACTCTACACCTGAACAGTGCGAGGACTGTCCATCTAGAATGAGAAGTACTTTACCGGGCTCCTTTCTTACAATAAAGTGCTCTCGAAGCCATGTTTTAAAAATGTCTGTTATTACATAGGCTGACTTTTCATTCATTATGACTTTACCACCAGGAGGCAAGCCATATTCAAATTCTTGATTTTTCTTCTTGCCTTTAAAAATACAAACGGGAGGAAGGAAATTACCTTCTGCATTTACGCAGGCTATTACTGATATCGTCTCCACTTTCTCAGCACTTCTCTCAGCAGTTTACAGTTTTGATGCCTTTAGTGGCAACAACTTTGCCTAGGTTATTATTGAGTTGCAGCTTGAACTCATCAATATTAAATATTTTTCTCGGAGTGTTTAATAAATCATTGTTTGTTAATATTTTTTTGAAAAGATCGAAGTATCGTCCGCATTCTTCTTTATTCATACCTTGGGCTTGTATTTATAAACGATAAAATTATTGGAAATTACCACGAGCTGCTACTGATAATACGTCTTCTTACTAACTATTTTTTAATACCCACGAAGTTTTTTTCACTGAAAACATTACGACGCAACAAATAAATCGTATCCTCTTAAATTTATGTTTCGGGACTTACAACATTTGCATGTTAAACCGATAATATGGCTATGCAATCTTATTTATATAATAGTAAAATTATAAATCCGTCTCTGTGTTAAAAAAATATCTATGCATATATCAAGTTACTCCCATTTTCAATTGTCAACTGGCAACATGGTAAATATTTCACTCTGCGGCCAAATAGACGAGAGTCCACAGTTCTTTCATTTATTTCTTCTAATTCAAGGCCATCTAAGCGTACCAATTTAAAAGTCTAGCCAATGATAGTGGCCTAACGACGCCGAATACCAAAATAGGAACCATGCCTAAAATTTTGTTGAAGAGGGGGGCATAGTCGGCACCGGCAAGCCGCGTACGCTCACGTTCTATTGGCGTGACTGAAGGCACCCAAACCAGTTTGCCGCAATAGATGAATAATAGTAATTTTGTTGGCCTCCAGTGCCATGACTAAACCGGCATAATTTTTTTAGACGCAAAATGGTTCCTGGAATGCTATCGACGAATCGACGTTCCATTTTGGTTTGAATAATTTTGTGTACGTGGTCATTATATGATGTCTCGACACTTTTCTTTGTTAGATATTTGATATCGTGAATTGAATAATATCTAACAAAGGAATTAAAAATGTGAACAAATATTAGATAAATTTAATGTACAGGGTCAACCGAAATGGTAGGTTATACATTTATGGGTACCGACAGGGCCGACGGAAGGGAGGGGGGGAACAAACTGTCGGGGCCCGGGATCAAGGATTTATGCGCATCTCGTGCGTCGCAACTCGAGCGGAATACTTAATTTTTCGCATTTCGGGCGTAAGAATACAGGTAGATTAAACCCTTCGCAACTCGGGCGTTCAAGGATAGGTACCAATATTATAGTAATATAATGAATCTCACCTCTTTAGTTTAACCTGAGAAGGTGCTTTCGACTTAAACTTAAAATTATATACGGAGTGCCGTACAAGAAGAGCTTGCCAGTTTTTAAATATTATGTAACTTTCTAAAACAAGATTTTTATTTATCTTTTTCTACGAAAATAGTCTTTACATTATATTGTAATAACATTTCAAATTGTCTTTTTTATAAAAAAAAGTATAATTTAATTTTTATTTAATAATTAGATTGATAAATAATAGTGTACCTACCTCGGCTAGCTATTTAATTTTTATTTTAATACATTTTTTATGTGTAAGTTGGCTAAATATGGAAAGCTTTTTTTTATTAGTTTTATCAAAACAAAATTATTCAACATAAAAAGTTGTGCATGGTCTAAAATCTAAAATACAACCATCAGATATCAAATTGTATAAGTCGTATACGAGGTTTGTCAAAAATAAATGTACTTTACACTTGGCTAAAAATAATTTTTTTGACAAATAGGTATCGTATACGACTTATAAAAATTGATATCTGATCGGTGTATTTTAGGTTTTAGACCATGCATAAATTTTTAATAAAACTAATAATAAAAAAGTTTTCCATATGTAGCCAACTTACGTAATCTGTAATGTTATATTTTTATTTTTAATATATAATTTTATTTTAATTATATATTTTCAACTATAATTCATTCAAATTGATTTTCTCTCCTTCTTTCTTTTTTTTTTCTTTATTTATTTATTCCAAAGCATTTAAGGAGGTCCTTTCGCAACCAATGTTAAATAAAAAATATTAGATTATGACTAAAATTAATTTTTTTCTAATAGTAGAAGTCCTTATTTATCTAAAGTGAACTTTTAACTATACCTTACCGTGCAAATTTTTGAGAATTTTTTTTTTTTTTAATGTGTGTGTTTGTACAGTGTCTTACGAGAAAGTAAGACTTCAACAACAATTTTCGAATTATAATTAATTTTACTATTATTTATTGATTAGATGGAGTAGAAAAAAAACTAAAAATAAGGTTTTTGAAATATCTAGGTTTTGTTTTATACAATAAAATATATAGGTTACCATGGAATTTTTTGAGAAATTAATATTAAAAAATCACAAAAAATTTTCAACTAGGTTACTTCAAATTTTTTTTTAATATTAATTTCTCAATAAATTCCAAGGTAACCTATATATTTTATTGTAAAAAACAAAACCTAACTATTTCAAAAACCCTATTTTTAGTTTTTTTCTACTCCATCTAATCAATAAATAATAATATAATTCGAGAATTTTTGTTGAGGTCTTATTTTCTCATAAGACACTGCACAAATACTCACATTTTTAAAAAAGAAATTCTCAAAAATTTGCACGGTAAGGTATAGTTAAAACTTTAACATTAGATAAATAAGGACTTAGCTATTAGAAAAAAAATAAATTTTAGTCATAATCTAATATTTTTTATTTAACATTGGTGGCGAAAGGGGTGACGAAAGGACCTCTTTAATAAAATAAACTTGAGTTTATAAGCTTTTGTTTTATTAGGCATAAATAAAACTTCAAATGAATGAAATTTAATTATTAAGTTGGTTTATGTTTTTTATGTTGTAAATGGACAAGATTTGAAAAATTTCTCATTTGTAAGAAGAGAAAGCAGATGGGTTATGTTGAAGTCATTTTATTTTAAGTAATATAATTTTATTTTAGAGACAACCATATATTCTAAATAATTGGAAGTTTGCGTCTGTTGTTGGATACATTTCTGAAATATCAGTATGTTATATTTCTGATATAGGTTTCAAATTATTATTTATGAAATATATTAAATATTACATTCGTTTCGTAATATTTTTATGTTACAAATATTTCAGTGTTACATTCTTGAAATATTTACTGTGGTTTTGTGCTGTGTGGGTTTATAGAGGGTTGTTTTTCTATTTTAAAAAATGTATTTATAATTTACGCTTGGAAAAGAATATTGTTCAAATAAAAGTTGCTTGTGATATTATTCTCTACAAATTTTATCATATTTATGATTTCCTTAAAATGATCCGTATTCGAGATTTTTGACAAAAAGTGGAAAATTCGAATTTTAAAGAAAATTCTTTAAATAAAAGTTGCTTACAATATATTTCTCTATAATTTTTGTTCCATACATTTCTCTAAAATGGACCGAATTCGAGAAATTTGAGGTAAAGTGCAAAATTCGAATTTTTTTTATTATTTTCACTTATAATACCACTAGTGACCAAATTATTTCCGGAAATATTTTAGAAATCGCGAATAATTTGAAAATGATCCCGATATCATGCTCTATAATTTTTATTCTACACATGATTTCTCTAAAATAAACCGTAATGGAAAAATCTTAAATTTTGTTACATCAACTAACTTTTCAATGTTCGCTATTTGTTAAAAACAAAGCTTGTTCTGCGATGTCATTCACTTCTCTTACATTTTCGATAATTCATTATTACCTGAATCAGATAGTAATTAATCAGAATCAGGGTACATAAACTATGGTCAAATTTCATATCCCGTCGACGCCCGAGTTGCGAACTCACAGGTACACAATTTTGGAGGGCGCCCGAGTTGCGACGAATTCAGGTAGTTTTATATTACGCCCGAGTTGCTAACGCACGAGTTGAGAAAGTACCGGATCAAGTGAGGGCCTTGCAGCGACATAAGGGGGACCCGGCAGCTTTAGGTGACAGGTCTGTGAACTTGGCACCACAACATTGCAAAAAAGGGTCAAAAATGTGTGAGAGGTTTGCCCATTATTGCCCATGAAATAACTTTTTTGCCCACTCTCTGTTTTCACAATATATCGAAAATAATTTGACTTCTTACTTACACTTATTTTGGAATCATTTCGATGATTGCCCTTTTTTATATCACTAATAATCACATATAAATACACTATTATTGGAGTTTAAGCCCCCCTATTGGACTTGGATTTTTTTTTAAATATGGGCAATCCCCAGAATACATTTCTTAGCAACTTACAACTATTTTGGAAGCATGCCAATTTTTTTATATTGGACGAGCATTCTTTTTTAAATGGGAAATTTTTAGATTACCTTTTTTAGTAACTTACACTTATTTTTCGATGTTTGCCCATTTTTTTATATCAGGTTACAGATTATGTCCCTAGCGACAGTAATCTTACTTATTTTGACACAATAATTAAAATGCATGCACAAAAATCATACCTGGACAATGTTTAAGTAAGGTAATCTGATACTTGTACCCAAAATTCAAGATAAGAATATTTTGTTAGCATAAGGACCATTTTTTTAAATTCGATTACTTATCTGTTATCTGATACGCTGATACCTAAATAGCACTCGTGCAACTAGACGTAAGATAGTTTTGTAAGATGAGAGATCTGCATTGGTTTCCTATTTTATTAATTCTAAAAGAATACGTAATTGAAACTTATAAGAGTAAATATTAATTTTATTTAAAAATAGTAATTATTTTTTAAAATTTTTAAATGAAATACAGGGTGTTACTGGCACCATGCCCTCAACAAACTCTAATCTTTAGTACGATTAGAAAGCCATGAGCGACCACTAAAAAAGTACACGAAAAAAACAGTATCAAATAAATTATTTATTTGAAAAAAGTATCATAATTAGTGTTTTATTTCGTGGTATTTATCTAATTTGAAATAAAACCCGTATTTGTGTATTTGACAATTTATTCAATACTGCAATATTAAATTATTAATTTCCAATCGAAGCCTGTGTTTATAAAAAGTTGGAAATAAGGAAACCACTTTTTGTGTTTTAACATATACAGGGTGTCTGTAAAAGGTCTTTACAAAAACATACCACATATTCCTTAGACCAAAATAAGTCGATTTAAGTAAAATTACTTTTGTACAGAGGGCCTTGAAGTTACAATTTTTAAATCGTTTTTCCCATATAAATTTAAAACGGCATATCGTTACCTTATTTCTAATAGGGCCTATCCGCATTTAGCAAATTTTACAGGGCAGTTAAAAAACATATTGTACCTTTGATAGATATATCAAATTTAATAATGAACATTATTTGTCATTAATTAGAAATGTTATTGTTTGTGAAACTGAATGTATCCTCATAATATTATAAACATATATAGGGTGTGGGTTACGACCTATTGTCATTGCAATTGGTCGTGGAATAAGGCCTATTACTATTATAGATATTCCACAAAAATGCAACATTCATTTGAGTTACAACATGAAATAAAATATTCCAGAATGCCAATGATTTATTTTTAAAAATAGTCTACAAAATATATTTATACATTGTATTAACATCCGCTAACTTCGTTTCTTTACTTCTGAAGTTTTAGTAGTTGTTGCTTCATCGTTACGCGTCTTAGTGTTTAACTTGTTCGTTTGTTCTTTCTTCTTCTTTTGGATTGTTGAACGTTTTTTATTATTTTTTTTTTCTCTTTATTCTTGGTCTTTGAGTTTAACTTATTCGTTTCTCTTTTCTTTTTCTTTTGATGTATTGGATGTGTTTCAATGTTCTTATTAATACTGGTAGTATTCTCATTTATAAATTCGATGTTATCGTAAAAAAAGTGAGTATCTATTGGTAATACCCTTTTTAATTCTTGCAAGTGTGTCCACTTTTTTTTTGTTATTTTTAGTCTTGTCTGTACAAAGGTTTAAGCTCGTAATTATGGTTGATAGTTTGTGATCTTTGAGGTAAGTATGCCTCATTATAATTAAGCTTGTATAATATGTTTCCATTCGGCAGATATTTTAGACAGGATATATCTGCAACTTTGGGATCATTTACGCGATTTCCTGGTCTTATGGAGTCATATCGTAATATATTATTGTCGTCAAAATTAAAAAAATAACTGTGGTTCAAGTATTCCACCTGCAAGGGTTGTGGTTTTTGTCTCGTTGAGGTAATAACTGATATATAATCAGTGGGCAAATATATATCTCTTCCTTTAATTTGACGTTCAATAAGACTGTGAGTAGCATCACACTCCATCTGAATATGACCCTTCACGAGATATTTAGGCTCAATCTCTACATTGTTTTTACATGCCAAAAGACATAAGGCACTTGCAAGATATTTATTTTTATTCTGGTAACCACAACTATCAGAATATAACACAACAGATCTTACTTCACGGTCAAGGGTTGTCTGAATATGCTTAAAGATGCATGTCGCAAAAACTGATGAGCAAAGTTCACCTTCTGTTTCATTCCATAAATAGTTTTTACTATCGTGAGATTCTAAATTATATATGGTGAAGTTATGTACTTGTAGTTTAGTTTTATAATATAAAGCACTTGCTTCAAGTTTTGGGCACAGCTTCACAGCCTGTACATCCATTGTAAAGCAGTAAATTTCTTTATTTTTACACCTTATTTTGTCTTCATCTTTTTCTTTCCTAGCTTGGTTTTTCGCTAATTTGTGCTTATTGTAGCTGTCTTCATCCAACTGCTTCATTTTATAAGCGCAACAAACGTCGCACTGGTCCTTCCGAGGTTTAAAAAGAGCAAGTTTCTTTTGGTCAAATATTAACATAAATGGATAAATAGTCAAGGGCAAAATTTCTTCATCTAAGCATATTTTTTTATACAAATCGTACACTTCGGCCTTAGTTTTAAAGTCTTGTTCTAAGTAATATTTGTTCGATCTTTGTCGGCAATAATGACTTTCCATTTTGGGTAAATTGTCTAAAAATGTTTCAAGATGTTTTTTTCTTTGTTCTTGTTCTTTACCAGTTTCCGATTTGGACCTTCTCTCAGACTTGTTTTCATTTTTCTTTTCCTGGGTGTGCATCATACCGAAGGTATTTCCATCGTTAACCCATATTCTGACCATTTTCTCAGTTATTCCAAGAGTGCTTAAAAATAAGCTTTTACAAATTTGATGTTTACCTGTGTCAACTTTTAGGTAATAATCGTAGGAACCAGTTCTTCTGGATGGAGTTTGGGTATAACTCCTTTTTATGCTGTGATAATGAGTCATATGTACAACAAACAATTTCTTCTGATCCCAGTTCATCGACCAAAAATTGTCAAAAAGTTCTTTTCGTACCTTATCAGTAAATAGGTGACAATACCGGTTCGAAGCTTTTTTACAAAATTGAGAGCTGCAACTGGATCCCATTTTACGACTACCTCTTTCAATATTGTGCTTGATGGTCCCATCTTTGTTTCTTGTGTAACCTACGTATTTTTGTCCCAACATCCGTTTCTTTTTATTAATGTTCTTGTCCCATTCTTCAGGAATTGCTACGTTTTTCTCTTTCTTTTATCAGTTTGTTTGCCGTCAGACTTTTTGTTATTATTTCCGAAGAACTGTCCTTATTTTCATTTTGTAACAGATTTTCTTCCATTGGTGTATAATCTGCATCATCAACATAATTTGGACTTTCTATTTCTCTATCCTCTGCTGCACTCACGTCTTGTATAATACAGTTGAGATCGCTGTAATTATAATCAGTTATTTTTTTGGGTATTCCTTTATCTGTGGTACAAATATTTTATTTTTCTCTGATTTCATCAAACAGTATCAATTCATTTTCAGGATTGGTACTTATTTCTATAAATTCACTGTTCTTATCTAAATAAATATCCAAATCATCTGTAGAGTCTTTCAGAACTTACACTTCGTATGGTACATTAATAAGCATATCTTGTATATTTAAAGAATTTGATTTTTGTTGTAACGCAAGAGCCATTATTTTTGAGGCTCGCGAGGACATCTGAAACAAAGAACATCTAATTCTAATAGGTTGTATACCACAAAATCAACTAATTCTAATAGGGCGTATTCCACATCTAATTCTAATAGGTTGTATACCACAAAAATAATTAATTCTAATAGGGCGTATTCCAAATTCAATTTTTAAAGCAGTATTTTCAATAGATTTAAAGAATATTTTGCATAACCTCTTCCGTATATAAAGAACACATGCTTATTAACTTATAAGTAGCAAAACTTACCTTAAAAAAACTTATTGTAAAACAACCAAAAATAAAAAAATCATACGAAACACGCCTACACCGCTGCTTGCACATATAAGTATTATGGAGAAACTGTTGAATACGCCTTATTAGAGTCACATGTTATTATACGCTATATTAGAATCTGTCAATTAAAGGTATTTTGGAGGGGGATAATCGTACAAACCGTTTGAAGGTAGATGAGGGAACTGTTTCGTGATGGACTGGCGCCAAAATACAAAAATTCGATTTTTGTGGGATATGCCCTATTAGAAATAAGGTAACGATATGCGATTTTGCTGAAATTTGGTATATTGGTAGAGTTTTATGTGGCAAAAAAATGGTATTAAAATTTTGTCCGATAATAATACATAGGCGTAGAACTTGATTTTTTAAATGATTGCACCTTTAAAAATTCTACGCCAATGGAAGAAAAGGAGTTTGAGTATGAAATTTAGATTGCGCAACTCATTTACTTTAAAAAAGGTACACTTGATAAGATTCGATTACTCTCATGGCTTTGACGAAATTTGCATTTTAGTAATTTTAGAAAATAAAAAATAATTATTAAAATACAAACTTTGTCAAAACCATGAGAGTAAATCGAGTGTTATCAAGGGTACTTTTTTATAGTAAATGAGTAGCCAATCCAAATTTCATACTCAAACCCCTTTTCTGCCATTGGCGTAGAATTTTTAAAGGTGCAATTATTTAAAAAATCAAGTTCTACGCCTATGTATTATTATCGGACAAAATTTTTTACTATGAAAAACATAAAAATGTACTTTTTTTCATCTTCTTCAACACCTCTAATCGAGACTTTTAACAAAAATACTCGATTCTTGCCATGTACGATTTTTTGAGGAATATTAATTATTTGCCTGCAATACGTATACAAAATCATTTATTGTTGGTTTCCATAGTTTCATCTAAATGCAAATATTGTCAAGTTTTAACACCTAATCTCTTGTTAACGATTGAAAGTGTTCTATCTGACTCAATAATTAAAAAAACAAATGCGTGGTTTATTAATATGGCTGTACAATACATATACCAATGCAGAATATACCGATATGTTACTGACATTAGGATTGTGTGAAGGAAATGCTCGAGAGAGTGTCAGGGTGTACTCTGAAAGGTTTCCAAATCGTCCCAACTTTTGCTGCTGTTGAGAGACGTCTTCGGGAGACCGGTTCCTTTGCTCCCAACACTGTTGATAATGGAAGAGAACGTTTTGTAAGGATTCCTGAAGTTGAAGAAGACATTTTAGAACGTGTTGAAGAAGATCCAGAATTAAGCACCAGACGAATTGGAAGGGAACTAGGAGTAAGTAAAGATGTCGTTCATAAAGTGCTTAGAGAACAATTGCTATATCCATACCATAAGAAGCCAGTACAAGAATTATTGGTCCATGATCCTCAAATTCGTTTGGGTTTTTGTCGATTTGTTAATATGCAAAGAGAAAGAGATCCAAACTTTGTCAAGAAGGTTCTCTTTACCGATGAAGCGGGTTTTACAAGAAGAGGTATAACTAATACCCATAATGAATATGTTTATGCCGTTGAAAATCCGCATGTAATAAAGGTAAACCATTTTCAGCACGAATTCAAAATTAATGTGTGGGCTGGAATAATTGGTAATTTCATTGTTGGTCCTGTCATACTTCCACGAAGATTAACTGGAGAAAATTATTTGGATTTTCTACAAAATACGTTGCCAGAATTGTTAGAAGATTTACCTCTCCAACTTCGGAGATATATGTGGTTTATGCAATATGGAGCTCCACCACATTTTTCTTTAATCGTTAGAAACCACTTGAATGAACAATATCCACACAAATGATAGGCAGAAGTAATGACGCACCTGTAAACTGGTCACCACGTTCGCCAGACCTAACACTGATGAATTACTTTTTATGAGGACATCTGAAATCCACAGTTTACAGGGAACCTGTAGAAAATGAGGAAGAACTCTGGCAACGTATTTAAGATGCAATAAACAATCTTAGAGGTGATGAAGAAGTTATGGAAAGGATACATTTTAATTTTCTTCGACGTATAAATCTTTGTATGCGTGAAAATGGTGAACATTTTGAACAATTTTTGTAAAATTTCTATTTTGATTATGTTGTAAATAAATATTTTTGTGAAACCTATACACTCTAAATTATTAAAACAGAAATTTAGCGAAAACCATGAGAGTAATCGAGTCTTATCAAGAGTATCTTTTTTAAAGTAAATGAGTTGCGCAATCTAAGTTTCATACTCAAACTCCTTTTCTTCCATTGGCGTAGAATTTTTAAAGTTGCAATTATTTAAAAAATCAAGTTCTACGCCTATGTATTATTATCGGACAAATTTTTTAATACCATTTTTTTTGCCACATAAAACTACCAATATACCAAATTTCAGCAAAATCGCATATGCCGTTTTAAATTTATATGGGAAAAACGATTTAAAAATTGTAACTTCAAGGCCCTCTGGAGCCCAAACGAAGCAACTTTGTACTAAGGTAATTTTTCTTAAATCGACTTATTTTGGTCTAAGGAATATGTGGTATGTTTTTGTAAAGACCTTTTACAGACACCTTGTAGTATGGACCTATATACAACAATTAGTATGTTTTTAAACACGCATTTCTATCACAAGTAAACAAGTTCTAAAATGTGGTTCTTTAATAATTTTCTTCTATAATCATAAATATTCATTGAACTAACAAAATTGCCCTCTATAAAGTACCCCTCTAGATGCTCTATCTGTTTCTTTCAAACAATCTCGGGAGACTGCGAACGATCGAGACTAGCACAGCTCGCGAGGCAAGGGGACCGCGATTGTCTAATGTGATCCATCCTTTATAGTACGGCATCGATATGGTTCCACTACTACTTAATCAGTTCTTTTTATATACAGAGTGGTCTAATGAAAAGTATCTACCCCTGTTTCTTGGTTTCTAGGTCACGTCGATTTTTGTTTGGAGGGGGACATATTTTTTTTCTAATTGTATCATTGATACTTCAACCCTCGAACAGTGGAGTGAACAACCCCTAGAATTTAGATAGGAAAAGTACTAAGTGTAGCACATTTTTGAAATTAATAATAACCTAGAAACACGCTCCGGTTCTTTTGGAATTGCTACTGCGCAGGATTTTTCTATTCGAGGTTAATCTATATGATGTTCTCTACATAATGCCGTTTTTCCCGTTTAAATCTGACTGGTAATAACCGAGAAACACGTTTAGGTCCTTTCGGTATTGCTACTGCGCATGATTTTTCTCTTCAACGTTCATCTATACCACGTTTTTCCATTTGAATCGGACCAATAGTAGCCAAGAAACACGCTTAGGACTTTTTGGCACTGTCGGTCATCCCCAGCGTTTTTTCCCAGTGCCCCTTGTTACCACTACACAGATCACCTTTGAATTATGCAATATAGACAAGTTAGGTTGGCAACAGTGGTGGCCCGACAAGTTAGTTACTAATAAGATCATCGATGTGTGACCTTGAAATGTACAAAAATTGGCGATTTATTATGGGATTTAACATGGGGAATGAGGCCGAACTCCTATAGCCCCTTTACTTCAACATTTCCCAAAACAGTGACTTTCACAGCTTAATTTCTGACGACTTGGTGCATCTGAATTTGCTTAAAACAGACAGATCCAGTATCGGAAAGGTTTTGGACTATTTTGGTAACATACGAATGATTCACATTTTAATTGGGATGTTTGTCATTAAAGCACACAACACTGTGCAAAAGAAATATTAAATCAGCAAGTATCAGACACAACTATTGCCATATACTATGACAGCCAAGCAGCTCTAAAGGCAATTCCCTCAACAGAAATCAGATCACGACTGGTGAAAGACTGCCTAGCAGACCTGGCAGAGCTAAGTAGTCAAAACAAGATGACCCTAGCCTGAATTCCAGGCCATGAGGGATATCAGGGCAACAAAAAGACTGACGAATTAGCCCAATAAGGCTCAGATAAGGCCATGACAGACCCCGAACCCTTCTATGGAGTTGCTAAGCCATTGTGCAAGGCATCCATTAAACAATGGATGCAAAAAGAGTCTCAGGAATAGTGTAACAACTATTCAAGACTGAGACAGGCCAAACATTTCATCAAGGAACCATCGGCCAAGTTCACGAAAGACCTACTGAATCAAAAGCGTCAAATCGTTAGGGTAGCAGTAGGTCCTCTTACTGGACACTGTCGCCTCAAAAGGCACATGAGTGTTATCAATCCAACAGGTCCTGTGCCAATGTGAAGGCCTGGCTAGAATGAGGCTTCTAACATTGGGCAACTACATGCAGGAGCCACTGTCAAAGCTACTAAGTCTAATAAAAAAGACCAAGCTAGACGACATACTCTAAAACAAACGGAGTCTCACAATAGATCTGAGAAGGTTGCGGTGGACAAGGACAAACAACGTGGACCAATCTAATCTATTAAACAACCTAGCAGTAAGCCTGGTACAAGTATTATTTTGAAATTATAGTTTCACAATTTCAATTAAAAATAATACTAAATGTAGTACTAACTATGTTTATACTTATACAGGGTGTGTTTCTGAACTAAGGAAACGCATTCCTATACACACGTCTCAAACTCAAAATAGTAATATTAGTGCTTATCAATTATTCTGGTTGAATTTACTTCAATTACCAATGATGTTTATATAATCAAATATAAAATGATTTTTGAGATGCAAGGTTTTAGCTTTAAATGTTTTAATAATTCCAAAATAAAAAATAAATTTTAGATGAACTTACCTTAATTCATAATTCACAACATAAAATATAAGTCTGTAATGTTACAAAAAACTTAAGTTTCAAAAACGGATATCTTTTATCCCATGCACCTTTTCACTTCGCTAAGTTAACTATCGATCGGGCATCTGGCAACCAATGAAATCGCGATCGATGCAGCGCTTAACATACAAAGTTTCGTACATTGCACGTTTGGCAGGAAGAAAAGGCTTGTTGCAAGCCAAATTTCAAGCCCAATCATGAATATAAAATCAGATTTGTTTGAGTTTACACAATTCATATAATCATGTTACGTATTCGATCGAATAAATGCTATTATCGCGTTATTTAAAATTTAAAAAATCACATGGCCACCAAATATGAATTATTAATTTGAGAATATTTGCCTGACTCCTTGAACACATCATATTAATTTTTTTAATTATTTCAAAAATGTCTATCAAATCAAAATTTTGGTACAGGATGAAGCATATCATTTGGCCCATTCAATATATTTTGTATTTTACTTTAGATAACATTTGTAAATACAAAAGAAAAATTTATTAAATCGAACTATTTTTATTACAATTTGAGACATGTTTATCGACATTTTTTAATAAAATTAATATTAGAAAATTAGAGATATGCTCAGTTGTCTAAAATAAAATTAAAAATATAATATTGAATGGGCCAAATGATATGATTCTGGGCTCGTATACTAGATAGTAGCTGTTTAAAAACAAATTAATTTAGAACCATATTAAGGGCTAATTTTAAAGTGATCTTTATTAAACTAGAAGATCAGCACCAAAACCTAATTATCCTATTTTTTAAGTACCAAGAAGTTGGTAGGTAATGAATAATGCTCCGTGACTACTCCATCATTTATTAACCCATTAACTTACGCAACCTATAATTTGAAGACCTCTGAAGAACGAGGCAAGGTGCAGAAACAGATGCACACCTACCAGTAATTTTCGAGCGATAAACTACTACTATAAAGTAAAAAAAAGAGTTGAAATAAATATTTACACCGTTAGATCTAAGTGCTACTATTGAAGTTACAGTTTCTGTAAAAAGTAAATGGATGATCTGGGTATCAATGGTGGCAAGATTTGCATGCATCAGTTCATACGTAACTGTAGAAAAAGTGTTTTTATAGTTCAAATAGATGTTTACCATCAGGTAAAAAGTAATCTAGGTACTAAATATCATGCAAGCCCTTTAGCTGAAGAATTTCTTTAAAATATTTATTGCTTTCACTAAATAATTGACTCTTAGCATATCGAAAATGTGGTTTCAGTATAACCGTCATTTTAGAAATTGAATTTAAATTTGGATGACGTCTTAATAAATTAATTTACTAATAATACGTCCCTGATGACATCAATCCTATAACGAATCGACCATGGAAATTAAAGAAAAATTCAATGGGCGTTTTTAGTGTAAACGAATATAACGAATCTAATGCTATTACGTGTTTAAGCACAAAAAACTTTTTTTTTCATGCAATAAATTCTTTAAATAGATAATAAATAATAAAGTAGTACTTTAAAAAGTTCACTTTTAAATCAATTATTTAAAACGCTCCATTTTTGCGCCATTAACCGCGTCATAATGAAGCGCCTATTTCTATTGGTCCCTAAAGAATCTGTGATACCGTAACACTAGACAGTTGATCGTTCTCTTTTTTTAATAGTGAAATTTATGATAGTTATCTCTTTCTAAAATCGGATTAAAATTGTTTTCATTTCTCATGATACAAAAATGTCAAAATTTCTAACCTCAAATCGATTGTTGGAAACAAAAGATTGAAATGGCTTTTAAAAAGTGTGATAAAATAAACATTTGTTTAATTTTGTGTAACATTAAAAATATCTGGTTAAGTACTTGGTCCCTATGAGAAGTAAAAAAAAACAGTCAATCTGATAAAATGTTTATAAAAGTTCCTCAAAATCTGGACCTAGACATTGAAAAACGATAGTGGGATAAGGGCTGTTGCAAAATACAAACCACCATCGTACTTTTGTATTTTGATGTAAGTAAAGATAATCTTGTATTTTTTGTTTGTTTCCAATGTGATATAAATTGATAAAACTTACCTAGTTCACCTAGTTGATCAACTAGTAGGTCAATTTAGGTGTACCTACCTTTTTACTTATCACTGATTATGAGGGTACTAACTAATTAGTTTGTATTATTTTTTAGGTGGAAGCAGATGCAGAAAACTTGATCCATCTCAAAATTATAAGTAATTTAATAAAACAAGATGTGCTTTATAAATATACCATCTAAAAGGTTCTTTAACTGACCCTGCCAAAAAAGATTGAAAATTTGAATTGTATTGTCATTCCATATATAAATGTTATTAATTACTTAAATGATTATAATAATATTTATTGTATTCTTTTTAAACAGGAATGTATAAATAAGTTATCTACAATATGTACATGAACTTAATTTATTAAACTTGTATTTTTCAATTCGAAGAAAAATCGACATCCTCTAATCATTAAAACTTCAAACTTTTGACAACAATGGCCTTTTCTAATAACAAATGTTGATGTGATGAAAGGTTATTCGCTTCGATGGTGTTCAGAAGCCACAACAAGAAAGCAACACTATACACCCACTGTGGTGCTCGCGTCTCGTTTGGCGAGCACACAAAGAACTTCCAACATTTTATGACATTTTTGTTGCTCTTTCATGTTTGACGTTTTATGTCATTATTTTTATTTTTTTTTTTTTGTTATATGCAATGTCTTGAGAGTGAAAACCAGTCTCTTCTTTTTCAATAACGTACCTGTTATTTATGAAGCTATGCTTTTTCTTTTGTAAATATTTACAGGATTTTCCACCAGGATAGAAGAACGAAGTAGACAAGAAATTGAGAGCCAGCCATATATAAAGGACCGCCGTTGCTATGCTGGGACAATAGAAAGACAGCAGACAGTAAACAAGCATTTTCCAAACATCACGAACAAATCCAAATTCATTAATTCCGATTATACCATTTTTATATAGTTTTTCTGATTAAATTTTTTTTCTAAATTAGTTGTAGCCATTACTCCAAAGGATTTGGTGGTCGTCGACCGGGACCACTAAACCCACCTTAAAAAAAATAGAACCTGGACAGGAATTTAAATTACCTTCGAAAGCAGAATATTCTGTGAATTTACAAGATATGGCCTTTTCCTTATGTTCATTTATTACTGAATAACGCTATAAACTTTTTGTGTTCTGGTGTAATTCTAGCTTTAATGTTACAAATGGTAACCAAACGCCTCTCTCAATTTTAGATCGCTCTTCTACTAAAAGATCTATAGGTGACATTCTGGCTACCATCAGTATGGCTTTGGTTGAGGTAGTTCTATAGGCGCTTGTTATTCTGATGGCTACTTTTCTCTGTACACTCAGAAGAGTGTTAAGGTAGATCTTCTTCTTTAGAGCTCTCTGCCAGGTACTTGACCCATATAATATAATCGATTAGACCACGTTACTTAATGTGTCTGCTGTTTTCTATAGGCCCACCAATGTTGGGCATTAGCCTACTGATGTGTGATAGAGCCTTGGTTGCTTTTTCAGCGGTAAGCTTGACATGGACACTCATACTCATGTTGCGGTTGAGGTGTATTCCAAGGTATTTAACAGATTCTTGGCTAAAAATCTTAGTATCTTCAACAGTCACCTCAAATCCTTTGACTTTTCTGCCTCCCACTAGTACACGAAAAAAAAAATTGTGGAACAAATTTCTACAATTATAGATTTTTTCTCTACAATAAATAGTACATATAGGGACAGGGACAATTTGTAGTAAAAATTTCCAAATATTTGTGGAGAATGTATTGTAGAGTTATTATCTACAATATTTAGTAAAAATATCCAAATGCATCATAAGAATTGTTCTACAAATTGTTATAATTTTTGCTATTCATTGTATGAATTTATATTAAAAATGTATTGCGTTTTATGAAAATAAATACGAAAATTTTACACAATAAATAGTAAAAATTCATACAAATTGTAGTAATTTTTAATAAAATTTGTAGTAATTATCCATAATTATTATAATTATAACCTAGAAAAAATGTTGCTTAATAAAATATTCAATTTATTGTTTTAATATAAAAGATACAAAGTCTTAATTACATTATGTAATAAATAACAGTAATAATAGCACCCTCAGTCTCAGTTGGCTTTTCTGCACCTGAAAAATATGAAATAAAAATTAATACCAATTGAACTGTTCATACCCTTAAAACGGGGATATTTATCACCTTTACACTGATTTGGATATTAAATGACTAAGTCAGATAACTAACAAAAATGAGAAAGTAGGTATATCCCAATTAAGACAAAAAAACATCATTGAACTTGGCACAAAATTCGATCGTTGGGCAGAACATTCGATCGTTGGCCACAACTATTTTTTTTAAATAATCTACTAAGGTTATTTAAATTAGTTATCTAAAGGTAAATTATTCAGAAACAATAATAAATGTACTTACCATCAATAGAATTTATTATTAAAATTTTCTCAAACGCATCGGTGCTTATAATATAATAATGTGTTATAGGTACTATATGTACCATGCTTTGTTATGTGAACATGGCGAACGGCTACTGCTGTCTGGCCATTTATGATCGACGTCAGAAAACGTTGGCCAATAGCAGAATTCTGTTTTGTTCACATGACTTAGAATTTCTACAATATTATAGAATATTTTTGAACAAAATTGAATTTTTTTCATAGGAAGGGATGTAAAGTATTACTATTTTTTGTAGAGAAAATTACTATTTTTTGTAGAGATAATTATTAATATTTGTACAAATTTTTACAGAAGTTAGTAGTAGTAATTACGAAAATTGTAATAAATTTCTACTTCTACAAACAATAGTAAAATATACTAAACATTGTGGACTTCTTTCCTATTGTTGTAGCATTTTATTCGACAATTCAATTGCTACAATAATTAATAGTTTTTAACTATAAATTGTAGTAAAATTTTCTACAAATTGTTAAGTATTTTTCTACAAGTCTACTACTACAACATTGTAGTAAAATTTTCTAGTCACATTTTTTTCCGTGTAGGACTGCCTCAGTTTTCTGTGGGGCAAGTTTGAGTCTTCTACTACTTAGCCACTCTATGATGTTAGTAATTGCTCGGTTGGCCTTTCTTTCGAGGATTTTTATGTCCTTGTCGACCACCACTATTCCAAGGTCATCTGCGTAGCCCACTACTGTCACACATGCCGGTGTTGGTAGCTTTAGAACATCATCGTAGTATAGGTTCCACAATGTGGGACCAATCACTGAGCCTTGTGGCACTCCACATGAGGCTTCCAGTTCTCTGTCTGCTCCTATCTTTAGCATTCGATCTTCGAGGTAGCTGGCTTATCATGTTGGATATGTAAGGCGCAAAGTCTCTGCTTCTAAGTTCGGCGAGTATCCCACCCCAATATAAAAGTGCACTTCCTTGGGAGACCTACAATAGAATAGAAAAACTTAACAATAGTAAGTAGTTAGTTTGTATAATAAAAAAATGTTTCTTTCTTAGATACAAATCTCTTTGAATACAATAATTCTAGAAAGATTTGGAGCTTAGAAAGTGTAAGTACTTACGTTGCAAATTTCAGAATCAATAAACTTAATATTATTTATATAAAAAATCATTAATCATGTTAGAATCCACCTTGGGTAAATTGTATAAAGATTCTTCTTTTAATCCTGTTTGTACTTTAGCCATTTTTAACAAATTAAATCATTTTAAAATAAATCAAAATATTCTCGCAATCGAAAACGAGGTTAGGATTTTTGACATTATAGACGCAGAGATGAAACCACGTTGCCAGATTCAGAAAAAATATTTTGCGATATGGCGATTATGATTTGAATAACATTTAGATTAAGAAGAAAAGTTTATTGAAATAGTAAGTGTCAAGTTCTTTCATAAAAACTGAATTTAAACAAGTATTTTTTTAGTTTTAATATATACGTTTTTGTGTTAAATTATACGATCTTAACCTTCAAATTGTCTGTTATCCGAGATTTCAATAATTCTTTATAGGAAGCGGCAACAAGGTAAAAACATATCGATTATTGTCTGGTAGGTTATAAATTGGCCAATCAGATTTTAGGCTTCATTATGACGATCCTTAAAAATAATTGTGGCGCGCGTTTCAAATTTGCTTGATTTTTTTTTAATTTTAAAAAATTCTTGTAGGAAAATTTGAAAAGAGAAAAATGTCAAAAAAATATTTTTAGATTAGATTTTGTGCTAGCTTTTAGAAAAAAATATTTTTGAATTTCACTAAACGCGCCCATTAGTTTAATGTGGGAATCGACTCACTTTGCCATTCGAAAAACTCGTGAAACTTTTTGACAGTGCATCTTTTGTGAATATTTAAGATTTTTAGGTTATCTGACACACCAAAATATTGATAGAATCAATGTGTTAGCTTTTGCAAAAAGCACAGTAAATCTACCTAAAAAATAATGAAAAACTTACTGTGACATTTTGATGTATAAAATTAGCTTTCATATTATAATATGTTACATTTTTTAAAATAATAACAAATTTTGTTCCTGCAAAATGGGGTTAAGACTGCTGAATACACCATATAACTGTCTTTTCTATGATGTGTCACACGTCGTACATTCATGGGCATCGTTTGGGGGGGGGGGGGCAGTTCTTATGATGGATTCCATTGTTCTATGACGTCATGGCTTACTTCCGGTTTTTCCGGAAACAACAGAAAATCGTTTTTTTTTTTTTAATTTTAAAAGGAAATTTCTCTTTTTTATTGTAAATTTAAATTTTTGGGACATTTTTATATAATAATCGTGTATTGACAATTTTCTGTCAGCTGTTAAAATGGCCGCCATATTGGATAATATTTTTTCTAAATATGTTACTATTAATTCGTTTATGGAAAAACATATAGGAATGTACGAACTTTTTAAATTTTTTTTAGGCTTCAAAATTCCCATTGAGACCCATTTATCGTATACCAGTGGCGTATCTATGTATTTTTATTATTGGCAAACCGTTTAATAATTCCATCCGCTTTTATCTTCGTTGTTAATTGAGATATTGGAATGAAAACTTATTTGTTTAAAAGCCTGGGACTAATACACTCATATACTGGATTCAATTGGTGTGTGACTTCATGGCTTACTTCTGTTTTATCGGAAATAACAGAAAATCTCAATTTATGTTTAGTTTTTAAATAGAAACCCCCGTTTTTATTGAAAATTTGAATTTTAGGGACATTTATGGATAAAAATCATGTGCTGAAAATTTTTTGTCAACTGTCAAACTGATCCGGTCGGGAACAGTACCGGATCAGTTTGCTTTAAATCTGATATTTTATTGGATCACACTGTATTTATGTATGTTCAGTGATAATTCTTTATTACGTTGTTCAAATTCTATGATTTCTTTGTTGAAAAGAGGGTATCTCAGGGGTGGTCCCATATAAATTTGGTCAAGATCTAATAATGGAAGTCCATGAGTACTTAAAGCAGTGGTCGCCAACCTCTCAATGTGTTGAGCTACTTTGTTAATTTTGGAATAAACAGCGAGCTACCCACACGGAAGCCACGTAACGCAACGTAAATGAAATAATCCACAGTTAATTTATCATTATATGTATTTATTTTACTATTTAACTGGTAATACATAATACATAGGTACTAATAATAAACTAATAACAAAATAACTAATATTACTAGTACGTACTTGTTCATAGCTACATTCCTACCTACCAAACGAAGGTGTTTGAAAAATAAACACAAACTTTTATCCGGCCACAACGGCATGTCACGTAAGATTTAAAAATAGTTAATAATAACAACAAAAAAGTAACGCACTATCATGAACATAAACATTGAAAAATAAAAAAAACACGTTCAATGAGAAGGCTGACACTCAGACTCATCGATAATTTTTTTAATGTTTGCAGTATAATTTGATACAGCCATTCGAATACAATTATCCAAATGTTCATATGTAAGTCGATTGCGATATTTGTTCTTAATAAACTTCATATTGGAAAAAGAAGATTCACACAAATAGGTTGAACTGAATAATGCTTTCACTTTCAAGGCAACACGGCATAGAACTGAATATTTGTCTTTACTTACAATAGGCTAGATACATTTGGTACTTGAGACTAACGATTTAAAGGGTAAATCATTTTGAAACTCAATTACTTCCATTTCTGTTGCAGCGATGTCTTCGCCAAAGTTCTGCATAACACAAGTAGCAAACTGTTGGATATCAATTTCCATAAAGAGGGTGAAACAACAAACTGCGCTACTAAAGCCATTTCGTTGAAATCCTTAAAACGTTTTTTGAAGTTATTCTTCAGGGTAGAAACTATTTCTACATGATATTTGCTGTCATAGGGTTCTAATGGATTTTGAGATATTTTTTCTGAAAGAATAGGAAAATGCTTGACATCGCTGTTAATTGGGTTTTGTTCCCAAAACTCCAGCTTTTTGATAAATACTTTTATATCAGAAATCATTTCCGCTAGTTCTTTGTCTCTCCCCTGAAGCTGCAAATTAAGTTCGTTTAATTTCTCTGTAATGTCCACGAGAAAACCAAAATATCTAAGCCAGATTGAATTTTCTAGTTCTGGAGTCGGTTCATCGCGTTGTTTGAAAAATTGAACTATGTCAGATAGGACATCATTAAAACGTTTCAGCACCCGTCCTCTACTTAACCGTCGGACTTCAGAGTGAAGAAATAGGTCCCCGTATTGACAGTCAACTTCATCGGCCAAGGTTTTGAATAATCTTTGTAACGCTTGAGCTCTAATCTTGTTCACAATTTTTACCACCAGTTTCATATTGTTTTTTAGTTTCAGGAAATTTCCACATAATGCTTGCTGATGGATAGTGCAGTGGTAACAGAGAAATTGTGGAAAAGTTTCATCTTTACGACATAACGCCACCAGACGCTTATCACAACCCACCATAGCTGGAGCGCCATCGGTTGTCAAGCCTACCATTTTCGATATTGGAATTTTCTCGGAAGAAATAATATTTTTTAAATGAGAAAACAACTCCTGTCCAGTAGTGTGTCCTTTCAGTGAAATAAACTTCAAAAGATCTTCTTTAATCGTAAAATCACTAAAAACCATCCTGACGAACACGGCCATCTGGGCAGTGTCAACGACATCTGTTGATTCATCCAGTTGAAGTGAAAAATAAACACAGTTATCTAAGTCAGTTCTTAACTGTAAAAAAATATCATTGCTCATTACTTCTACACGTCTCATCACTGTATTAGCAGAAAGTTGCATAGATTTTATAGCTGAAACTATCTCGTCTTTATTTCTAAAGTTGGCAAATAACGAATGAGCAGCTTCTAAAAACGCCTGTTTTATCATTTCCCCGTCTTCATAAGGTTTCTTTTTTTGTGCAATTATCTGGGACACACGGTACGATGCTTCAGTTGCAGCCTTATTTTTGTCGACTGTTCTTAAAAATATTGATTGTTATCCAATTAACTGCTTTTTTAACTGTTTCAGTTTCTCCTTTCTGGCGGCAGAATGTAGTGGGAATGATTTTTCAAAATTAGAATGTACAGTTTTATGATGTCTCTCAATATTTCCTTTTTTAGCAACGGAGACCGAAGTATTACATAACAAACACACATTTTTATCTTTAACTTCTGTAAAAAAGTATTGTTCTTTCCATTCCGAATGAAAGTGGTATGTCTTTACCTTCTTACAACTGCTTGCCATAATATTATTTTTTGTTGTTCTGTACTAACCCAACCGCTGGACGTTGGTTACGCGTTCAGTTTTAAACTAAGTACAATGTCGCCGCGCTGTGCGTATTTATCCTGTTCAAAGCAATCCTGATCGTTCTCGAACACTAACGCGCTGGTCCGGATGGTCGGTTCTAGCTTGATGGCGTCAGCCGCAGAATGCTCACCGCAACGTTGCCGCTGTTTATGTTTAATATTATGACAATTAGATTTTTTTGTGGAATTTTCGGAAGCGTCTCTGATTTTTGCAGTTTGTATTTTTAAAATTAAAATCGTTATGAGAGCTACCAGAATTGCCTCCGCGAGCTACCGGTAGCTCGCGATCGACAGGTTGGCGACCACTGACTTAAAGCATTAATTTCTTTATTTTTGATATATTATTGGCGATAATTCTTTACCACTTAGTCCGATTTTTTCGATTCTTTTTTTCTTAGAAAGAAGATACCTTAGGGGTAATTATATATACAATTGGTGACAGTCTGATGATCTATAAGAAAATAATAAAATTCTCAATTTTTAAGGGCAGCTGCACGATTTTTTAAAATTGCTTTTATAACTTGTATCTTAAAAAATGTCCTAATTATTAAATGTGTATATCTAATTTATTCCGCTTATTATAATTGACTATGCTAGTAAATATTCAGTTAATAAAATTCGAATGAACTTGGCTTTTTGTGATAATGATTTCCGGTGCTAGCAACAATTACTGAATCATTATTAGCGATTTTTTTATGAATTAATAAAAACATTTAGGTTTTATTAGACACGATTCTGTTTCGGTTGGTTTTTTATCTGAATATTTCTAAAATTTGTTTTCTATCATAATTGCGAATTTTACTGTGATTTTCGTTCATGATTTTCTTATCCATTTTACAATTGAATTAAGTTTATCTATTATATTATTATATCTAGTTAATTAATGATGTATTTGCATTCATGTACCGTTAAATTAGCTTTGTTCGCGGAAAGAATTCAGAACTACTAATTCATACTTTCAGCGCATGCTCAATTCATTATTTATTTTCAAAAAAGAATAGCTTTTTGTGAATGGACAATAGAGAGCATTAATAATGAAAATGATTTTTTTGATTGTGTACTTTTTGAGGATGAATCAAAGAGGTTAGAAAGGGTAGAGGTAACATAGGAAGCATTTGTCGCTGCGCGAATTTTGCCAAAACCGAAAAACTAGGTGGAAGGAGTAGGGAGATGTTCTGGGCCGGACTTAAATATTTGTATTGTAGTACTTAATTTTGGTGGGTAACTAAAAGATGAAAAATTATGAGACGTTTTTTTGACTTTATTTGTTAGCACGATTCCATGGGCGAAGTTATGTCATCAGATCTGGGGATGCTAAAGCCCTAGCCCTAGTCATATAATATATAATAGTTCTAGAGGTATACTGAAGTTAAGTAAAAAAATTCTGGCGAATCTATGAAAATGGATAAAATATCATATATAATATATATTTATGTCAAGTAAAAAACCTGAAAAATTTTCATCACAATAATTCATTAAAAAAATTTCCTCATTTTCGCAGTCATGAAATAGTAGTTTGTGCAACAAGAGTAGATATGGACAATTCATTCGAGTTGTACAGTATATTTTTTCTATGAACCACTAAGGAAAATATAAAAATTTAAAAAATTATTTTAGGTTTAGACAAAATAACTAATTTTAAAATAATTTATGAATTTTATTAATTTATAAAATATAATAACATAAAATAAGCCCCTTGTCCAGATTCGAACCCAGGCTATTCGCGTGGAATCTAGATGATCTGTCCTCTGCTCCTCTCCACTCCAGGTTTTTAGTTTTAATACTCGTAATTAAATCAGTTTCATACAATTTGATTAAAATTCATTTTTTTTAAATGTCGCCCAAATAAAAATAAAAATGCCATTTTTTATCGATTCTAAACAAAAATAACTAATTTTAACGTATGTACTCTTAATGACTAAAAAATATACTGATAGAATTTAAAATTTTAAAAATAATAGTAGTTGGGTGTCCAAAATATGAACTGTGATTGGTGGATTTCATTTTTTTGCAGTTTTCTCACTATGTTATGTTGGGAATGGGGTGTTAATACACTGCGACCTAAAATATCTATTGTGCCCCCTTCTGTCGCTTATGCAGCACGGAAATGTCTCAATGCCTATAACGATCCTTCCAATTATATTTTTTCAAGGAAGTGTAGGATTTGGAGTGGCTTCAATTTAGGTAAATTTCCCTCTTCTATTTTATATGCTCCTAGGTATAGTGCCCTTTGATTCTGGAGTGCTACACATTCAGTTAGAATGTGAACGAAGGTTTCGTCCTCCTCACAGAATCTGCAGTCACTATCTTCTACTAATCTCAGTTTACTAAGGTGTCCTTTTAGTTGGCATTGTCCAGTAAGGATCCCTGTTACAAGTGTTCTCATTACTAGAAAAATGTATAATATGAAAACAGCTTCAAATACAATCTGGCTAATGTGGAACACCCCGAAAGCCTTGCCAGACTCATCTAATGATCGCCAGGCGCGCTAAATTCGGCACGTTCGATTGCTATTCCTCTCCTCGTTTAACTACCTGGCTTGTCAGGTCCGACCGAAATATGGTTTTATAACCGAAACAAAAACTAAATTTCGGCTCCTTTCTTAGTTTCGGCCGAAACCGAAACAGAAACAAGAACTTTGTTTTAAGGCAATCTCTTATTGAAATATGCAGTATCTTATTGTAATCCTTGTTTTAGACTAATTAACTCGTATTATAAATTTAAGCTACATTTACTTATTACCTATTTATTTTTGGTGATCAAAAGTAGCCATTAATAAATTTATGGACATTGTTTTTTTTATTACTTTTAAAATTAAAAAAAAAAGTAAGTGAATTACAAAGTATCAATCATTTCTGCATCTGTAGTAGATATTTTGTAACAAAACATAGTATTATGAAGGGAATTATATATAATGTATAATTTTTATTAAAAAAAAAATAAACAAATTCAGCGGATTAAATATGTTTGTTACTTATAATTAAATTAATATTCATAAGTAAACAGTCTAACGTTGTAGGGTAAAACAAATATTTTTCCACGTTTTCACCTAAAAAATTGCTCCTTTGATCCGAATAAATTAGGCCAGGAGCACTGAAGACTGTTCACTTGAATCAAAGCAGAGATGTTTGTGTGTACGTGCACTGTGTAAGAATGGCACCCGGCACAGTCGCCATTGTGCAGAACACAACCAAGTGTGATACGAAAACTTTCGAAAGTAGTTTTGCTGTCGGCTGCAGTTTCGGCGAGTTTTCCGCCGAAACCGAAACTGTAGTCGAAACTACACTACTTGTGAGTCTGGCAGGCCTTCGTGATTGTAATTGTCAGCCAGACGTGTATTTTCACTTAGAATACCACTAGTGACTAAATTATTTCCGGAAATTTTTTCGAACTTAAGAATATTTTGAAATTTAGTCGAAGACGATGGATAAGTTTCTTAAAATATGCGTGAGTGAGCAAAAATTTACTGATAATAATTTAAGCACATGTGGTATTGGGTAAGAAAATTTTACACCAAAATATCCAAATTTCAAAACTTGACAGACATACATTAAAACGACTAAAATCAAATTTTCAAAGCTGGCCATACCACAGCATATAAAACATATATTTTTAAATGCTGTGGCCATACCATGACCTTTTGTCATATTTGAAGTCGTTTAGTTGACGCGAAAAACCTCATTATTATTTTACTTAAAATAAATGTAGTGTATTTCTACCTAGTTATAATTGGTATTAAATAAAATATTAACCACTAAAACGGCAAATTTTTAATCACACTATCGCGTTGCGTCGTAATATTTTATGCATGGAAGGGCTTCTCAACTTTCAAAAAAATTTTCAGTATAATTTCGTTTAGGGTACCCACCAATAGGAAAATTACCGGAAATTTTTCTGGTTGTCATGGAAGCGTTTTAAAATAACAGCATTTGATCGGCTATAAAATAGAGGTGTAAAATTACAATATAATCTATTACGTGACAAATTTTCAAACCCGGGAAAATAAAAGCAAAAATATTATATTTTTTCGATTTTGAAGATGTTACCAGACTCATTTGTCAATTTCGTAAATCAGCCAGACATTATTATTAACATTTCATGATTGTATCAATTTATGTGCTAAATTTTCTGCCACACTCACTTTCCACTATCTGAGATAATCCAAACTGCTATTTTTATAAACTTTTTGTTCTAGTTTAGTAAATGTATAATATTTATGACTGGGAAAATAAGAGTCGGACTCAAAAATTTTGTTTTTTGGTACTCATATACACCTACTGGAAAAATGAGTAGGTACGAAAAAAATTCACTGCCTCCTGAGCTAAATGTAAAATTGCAGAATCAATCAAATGGCACGATTCTTTTTATTTTTTAATTTCTGTTCTAAAATCTGAAATGTATGGGTCGATGTGCGATAAATGTTCGAATTATTTTTGGGGGGGCTAATTTGGGTTTTGGGGGGGCTTAGCCCCCCCAAGCCCTCCCCTAACTTCGCCCATGCACGATTCATGTATAATGAGGGCAATAACACTTTATCAATATATAACTAGCTAAGGGCCGATTCCACCGTTGTGTCAAACGAAGTTTAAATTATTAAACGAAGATTAAAATGACATTGTTAATGTAAAAATGTCATTTTAAACTCTATTTAGTAATTTAAACTTCGTTTTTGTTAATATAAAAATGTCATTTTAATCTTCGTTTAGTATTTTAAACTTCGTTTAACAAAACCCTAAGTAAAAGTTTATAAAATTATTGCAACAAAATAGCTGTTGAAACAGCCAAAGTACTTTTTGCTCGAATTACACACAATATTTTTTCTACGATCACGCCAAAATAAAATAAATAATTAAATTTTATTAGAAATGGGTTACCTTTTCGTTCGTTATAATATTTTAAGTTTATTTGACATAGGCCTACTCTTCGAAGAGAAAAAAATGTTTTGGTACTTATATGCAGGTAATTATTTATGATTTAATTATTTACGGAAAATACCGTTCAATGAATTAAAATATTAGGAAGTCAATTAATAGTTATTTATGTAACCAGTTACGAAATGCCTTATTTTGTGTAACGAGTAAATATTTGCGGAACGAGGTCCCGCAAAATGAACGAGTTACACAAAACGGCATTTCGTAACGTGTTTACATGCAAGATTTTTTCTAATTTTGACTTGATTATTTATAAAATTGTGTTAAAAAATGATTCACCATCATTCTTTTGTAGGTACTTCCAATCAAATATTTTAGAAAATTGTTGTATTTGATTGCCCTACGACTTTTTTTTTTTTTCAATAGTAATAATAAAAATAAGGGACATGTGTAGTGTTGAAAAAAAAATCCTTTTTACCCATTATCCCTAAAGGAGTACGTCAAAATTTTACCTCCAACATTTCTGGGCAGTTTTCAATAACGGTGTTATTTTAAAAATAAAGCGCAATTTACAGCTTTTCTTTTTTTGTTTTCTTTTTTGTTGTTAAACGTAATGTCATATTTTCAAATGTGAAATGTCACTATTCATTGCCTTTTTTTCGATTTTTCGTTTTTTGGATTTTTGGATTTTTCGATTTTTTATTTTTCGATTTTTAGATATTATAGATTTTTCGATTTCTTGATTTCTCGATTTTTCGATTTTTCAACTTAAAAACCAAAAAACAGGCAGTTTTATTTATTTATTTATTATTTTTTTTTTTTTTTTCGTAACTGGTGACAATCAACTTTTCGTAATCAGTTGCATAATGTTTCTCAAACTTTTTTGGCGACGGAACCTTTATTGAAAAGCGAAATATTTAACGGAGCCCTAAACACATAAAACATATAATTTAAAAAATTTATTTCAAATTTTTCTTTATTTTGACTCTCATTTCGACTTTCAATAGGTAAACATGATAAAAAATCGGCTCTATATTATGCTCCGATTTCACATATTCAATTTTATAATTGTAATTTGAGAAAATTACTGCCCATCTACGTAGTCTGTTGGCTGAAAATTGGGGTATACATTTAGCTGGGTTAAAAATAGTTACCACAGGTAAATGATCTGTAACTGGGATAAAGAAATGTCCATATAAATATTCAATAAATTTATTTAAGCCAAAAATTATTGCAAGGACATCTCTTTCAATTTGGGAATATTTTTGTTCGGAGTTTGATAAGGTACGCGAAGCAGAAGCTATAGATTTCTCAATATTTTTTTCAAAAACATGACCTATCATGGCCCTTATTCCCACATTTGATGCATCTACGAATAATTTAATCGGCAACTCAGGCTGAAAATGCACAAGAACATCATTTGTTGTTAATTTATTTTTGAGTTATTCCAAAGATTCCTTGCAAGAATTATCCCAAATCCATTTCACCCATAAAAAATAAAATAAAAAAAAGTCCTAAATAAAAATCATATCCTCCTTCTTCTTAGTAACTTAAAAAAATTACTTCTCAAAAAAAGGTCCTCAAGCTAGGTCCCTCCATTTTGTGGCGATAGTACTGTTTTTTTTTATTGTGAATATTTTCTTCGCGGAGCCCTCACAAAGTCTTTGCGGAGCCCCAGGGCTCCGCGGAGCACACTTTGAGTAACACTGTTATATAGAGAATTACTAAATAAATAGTTTTGAGAAAACTATTGAAACCAGTTGTGAATTTTGAAACGATTAAATTGGCAATGAAATTGATATTTTTGTATTTGATTGTATGTTTCTCTTTTCACTTCCTAAAAAAAGATTCCCCATGAAACAAGAAATAGTAAATAGTTTATAATAATAACCTTTATTTGCTACTTATAACATGTACCAATGTCCAAGTCCGATTCTGTTTATTTTCAAATCAACAAATATGGACGTCGACTGAATCCTTAAAAATTAAATATCTCACCGAAATAAATGTAAGTTTATTTTATCTCCGTCACATTTCGCAGGTTCATTATAAATAAAGCTTTTTACAACACATCTTGGCATTTTCAACCCAAAATTTAAGTCACTAATACTAAATTAATCCTCGTTGACACATAAAATTTGGATGGACAGCGCTCTGACATATGATGTTTTCAACTGTGATTGGTGAGTGTGAATAATTTCGAAATGGGATTATGCGCAGTATCTTATGTTCCATCTAAGGTTTATATAATCACAAAAACGATTTCATCAAAAAACACAATTTTCATTACTATTCTAACACCAATCCTTACGAGTTAATGACATATAGCCAAACACGATGGTCTATTAACGTTTGGGGTGGTATATTAGGTGACTATGTCATAGGACCACATTTATTTCATGGTCGTGTAACTGCCGAAGTCTACTTAGACTTTTTGCAGAATCATCTACCACTAGTATTAGAAAATGTTCCACTAAATATAAGACGCCGAATGTGGATATTACATGATGGAGCTCCTGTACATCATGCTCAACCAATTCGCAACTTTCTGAACCATAATTTTGAAAACAGGTGGATTGGAATAGATGGTCCTTTTATAGGTCCCCTGACCTCACTAAAGTAGATTTTTTTTCGTGAGATTTCGTAAAAAACGAGGTTTATAAAACTAGTCCATAAACTAGGGAGGAAATGAAGGAAAGAATAAGACAAGTGTTCGCGAGCATAGATGTACAATGTTTGAAAAACGTTCAAAGATGATTTAAAGCTAGATTACAACCAGTGGCGGATTTACCAGCAGGCTGAGTAGGCTTGAGCCTAGGGCGGCAGATTTTTGGGGCGGCAAATTTGGGGACCTCACACGTTGGTCAGCTTGAGAGGATGCGTGCAAAAGTTTGAGAGATTCGTGGCACGAAGTCATTAAAGCTTTGGAAGTAATCAGGGACGATTGCGCGGAGAAGCCTGTCACACGAAACGAAGCAACGGGAATTCTTTCAAAGTTGAACAAACTAGAAACGGCGTTAATGGTTGTTGTGTGGAACGTTTTTTTGGAAAGAATAAACAAAGTAAATGTTCAAATCCAGGCTTCTACCGTCGATTTGATTACCGTAGCCGATCTTTACGAATCTCTTCGCAAGTTTTTCGTGGATCAACGGGAAAACTTCAAGTATTTTGAAGAAATGGCGATGGAATTAAGTGCGTCGAAGCAGTACTCAAAAGACCTCGGAAAAAGACAACCGAACAGAAAAAAATTTGCTGACGAAACACCCGAGGAAGAAATAAGTATGACCGCAAGTGATACTTTCAGAATTAACACATTTCTCGTCATCATTGATAGACTCGCATCCGAATTGGAAAAAAGGAAGAAGGCGTACGACAATTTCAATGAAAAATTTTCATTTCTGACCAAAATGAGCGAATTGTCATCATCAACCCTTACAAAAAAGGCTCGGTCTTTAGAAGAAATGTATCCTAATGATTTAGAGACTGAATTAGTTCAAGAATGCATACATTTTCGAAGCCACATTTCTTCGCAAAGCATTCTGGTGAAACCAGATTCTCCATCGTTGTAAAGTCTATCTTCGTTTCTGCGAAAACAGAGTTTGCAGAACGTTTATCCGAACTTGGACATAGCCCTTCGTATGGCCTTATGTACACCAGAGACGAATTGTTCGGGTGAGAGAAGTTTTTCTTGTCTAAAAAGAGTTAAAAATTATTTGAGATCGACCTTGAGCGAAGAAAAATTAAACGCTTTAGCGCTTTTGTGCATAGAGTCAGAATTGATGAACAAAATCACGTACGACGATATCATCGATGATTTTTCCAACAAAAAATCACGCAAAAAAGTATTGTAACGTACCTTTATAAATTTACCGAATTAAGTATTTTCAACTGTTTGTTAACGCAATAAAGATTATTCATTCTGTTTATTCACGTCTACAATTGTGTAAGTAGCATGCATTACCCCGCCTTCCAAATCTTACATGATTGAGCTTTAATTAGCTCAAAAATATACCTAAAAATTATTTTACGTGCAATTCCAACGAAATTGTTGAATTGTAAAAATAATCTAGGACATGACAATTTGACAATTGTGGAGGCAAGGGCGGCAAAATCTTTACAGCCTATACCTTGAAAATTTGTAAATCCGCCACTGATTACAACATTGTATTGCAGTTGGAGGGAGTCATTTTGAGCAGCTTTTATAATAGCTTTTGTTTTAATTTTTTTAATATAGTAAAAAATTTAAAATAACTTATTTTTGGCTCATATATTTTTCATTCAAATATAAAATATCTTCTAAACTGTTGTGTTTAGGGATAGGGACAAATGAACGTATAATTAAAGTACTTTTAGTAGATATATGAAATATAGGGTGAACCTAACCTTAAAAGTGAAGAAAGTAAATTCAGTTGATAATAAATTGTAGCTAGGTACCTTAAAAATATAAACTGATTAAACAGTATAGGGGAGAGTGTTCCACAGTCAAACACATTTTTAATTTTTTTTCTCGAATCTACATACAAAACCAGAATCCCACTTTTATCAAAAATTTTAATTAACACTACATTTACCTTTATAATGAAATATCAAAATTAGATGCAAATGTGATTTTTTTTTTTGTAGAACAATTAAAAAAAACTGTATTATGTTTCACTGTGGAACACTAGTGGGGTACAATGAAACGGCAGAAACAAACAATTAAAAATAGGTTTTTATTTTTAAGAAACACAAAAATGAAAACATTGCAAATTAAAGTAAACTATTAACTCAATAGTAACTATGTGTAACTGTTAAATTGATGTTTCGTTAACGAATTTCAATATTGATGAAGCTAAGTTCAAATGAAATCAGATCCACTTGTCTTTTTGTTTTGCCTGCTGATTAGGCTTTGGTAAAATCATTTTGATATCGCTTTCAGGAATTACTGTAATGTCAGGAACTTTCGGCAAAACAAATTTGTCGTCTATTTTTGAGTGCTTTCTATAAAATTGGATTTCAAAGTTTTGTTTTTTATTGCAGGTGCCTTTCAAGACTACCGCAACGTAATAAACAGTTTTTTTATTTTTTCTGTTATTTTAAATAGCACCAATACAAAATCTACAGCTTCTGGGGGGCGCACAAGATCTTCAAATCCATTTAGATTTACTTCAGGGATCCAGTTCTCCGTTTCTGAGCCAAGAGACATTACGTCTTCATTTTCTTCTTCGTCCTCTGAGGATTTGACAAGTTTGTGCTTATCATTTTCGACAGCTGTAACTGTAGGCTTGTTTTTGTTTCTTTCCTTTTCCCCTATCATCAATTTTTCCGGAGTATCGGTCGCAATCATGCTTTTTCCCTTCCTTCTAGATATTTTACCCTTTCGTGCAGAAGCCTAAGGATAACCTCTGAATTGTTCAGGAGAAACAAATCCTACTTCTTTTTCTGTAGTAAGCACTGGATTTTCTGTAGCTTTATTACTTTCATTTACTTTACACTTATTTCCTTGAGAAGTGGAAGCTTCGTTTTCATCTGCAGTGGATCGATCTGTGACAGCTGAATCCAAAGAACAATCATATAATTTTTTTTGTGTGTCATCGGCTTCAACTACCAGGATTATTTCGCCTCGTGTTCTGTGTAGGCTTTGTTACTGTTTCCCAGCGCCACTTTAGGAACAGCACTGTTAATTAGAACCCAAACACATTTTTATCTAGCGGAAAGATTCCACTTCTTTTGAAACCTGATTTTATATTACTTGGCGTCATTGAACCATCAAAAGCGGTTCCAACGCACTCTGCAATTTGGTAGATGGTCATGGGTGTTTCTGGATGATGCGTTATAATGAGCTTTAAAGGATGAAAAAACACTTATATCTAGCGGTTGTAGCCTATGACTACAATGGGGCGGTAAAGTTAGAATTGTAATTCCGTTTTCTCGAGCTTTGTCCACAGTAGCTAGTAAGATATGACTTTGATGTTTGTTCATGATTAAGAGCGTCGGTTTTTCTTTACTGGATAACGTAAATTTAATAAAGTGATCCAGAACTTGTGGAAATATCTCGGAACACATCCATCCTGGAGTGGTAGCTAGCCCAAGCGTACCATGAGGAGCTCCATTAATCATGTGTGTTTTATAATTTTTCCTCAGGAAAATCATGACTGAAGGCACTGCGGTACCGAGGGCGTTAATAATACAGCATGTAGTTACGTTTTGTCCTCTTTCTCCGCTTGTACATTTATTTACCTGCTTGATTCCTTTTCCAGCAATTATTTTTTTTTCGGATTCTGGACTGTGATCGTTGAGGTTTCGTCTAAATTGTAAATCCTGGAACCATCAGAAAAATGTTCTTTACGCGAATAAAGAGTTTCCAACTTGTTGAAAAATGACTACATTGTGTGGATTGAATGATGTCATTCGTGATAGACTACAGACCTCAGGTGAACGAATACTGATACTAGGATGGCGCTTCCTCAAGCCTCTGAACCATTCCAAATCTGCCTCTTTATTTTTTACCCAGTTTTCAGGAATCTGTATTTTATTTTGTATTGGTTTAAAACATAATTAACCAACTCCTTTTCTTGATCTATATCAAAAACATGTCTGCAATTGTAGTTAGGTCTAAGTCAAATTTTTTCAAGGGATTTCTCTTTGTCTTTTGGCATAGTGAAAGAGGGTAACATAAACAATTTCCATCATTCCAGACACCTTTCTTAAACTTAAACCTCCATTAACTAGATTTATAGCATTCTGCATTGTATCTGCAGATGTTAGACCCATTGCAGTCTTCCGTATTTTATTTCTGGCCCTAGAAAAAAAAAATAAGTAAAACGAAAAGAAAAGATAAAAGAAAATATGGGGCAGACTGAAACATTGATGGTCCACAGTGAAACACGTTCACTGTGGACCATATACATCCTCAAAAAAAAACAAACTTTATAACAAAACAAAAAATATTTTAATATGCTACTTACATTTTCTAAGAATAGAAATTTCTCTTTCCCCAAAAATAACTAAGAAATTATAAAAACTAAACCGGTAATCGGTTCTTAAAATTTGAGCTTGGCGTTACTTTGGATTCTCTCTCTAAACTAAAATGCTGCCCAGAAGGCCTGAACAAACCGCGTCCTGCGCGATGATGCATTTTGTAGTGGTCGAACTATTATCTACGTCATGGCGGTGGGGCTATACGTCCATCGTTTTTTTTTTGTTAGTCGGAATGTTTCACTGTGGAACGCTCTCCCCTATTTTAAACAGGAGTTTAAATCAAATTACATTGTGAATTTAGTTATAATTAACCCTTTTTAACATTTCATCTAAGAATCTCGCTAAACTATTTTGTTTAGGGATAGACAATATTTAACTCAAACGCACGTATAATTAGAGTCCTTTTTAGTAGTGATATAAAATACAGGGTATTACATTTAAAAAAATTGAGAAAATCATGTATCTGAGTTTTGACTCACCCTGTACACGTCTGTAGCTCTAGGAAAAAATCAGTATATTCTTATAAAAGTAGACTATCATTAAAAATGATTCATCAAAAAAATTTTAATGTTCGATTGTTTATTTTGAAATATACAGAGGGTTGAACCTAGTACGATTTTCATATAAAATTGGTTTAAATTTCCAAAATACCCAGTATATCCTCATACATGTTGGTATTTTCTTGAAGGGCAAAGTCAGGGGAATTGAAATTTACAATTAAATACAGGGTGGTCCATTTAAAAAAACATAGGTTTGATCAATTCTGAAGTTATGGATCACTCTGTATAATCGAAAATACAACTTTTGTAAATAACATTGTTTGATATTTTCTATAATATAGGATATAATATAAGATATATCCACACACTATTGGGACACCCTGTATGTGCGGCCGTTTATCTTTCGACAACAACTACTCCTTTGGCTAATACCTTTGAGTTTGAAATTATTTCCCTTTTTACTTTCCTATCTGTATACAGATATAAGGAAAGTATAGGAATCATGATTTTTTTCGACCTCGAGTTTTTGACGGATTTTTACGTTTTGAGGTCGCCTGAATCCGTTTTGACTATTTTCGCGATGATGTCTGTGTGTGTGTGTGTGTGTGTGTGTGTGTGTGTGTGTGTGTGTGTGTGTGTGTGTGTGTGTGTGTGTGTGTGTGTGTGTGTGTGTGTGTGTGTGTGTGTGTGTGTCTGTGTGTGTGTGTGTGTGTGTGTGTGTGTGTGTGTGTGTGTGTGTGTGTGTGTGTGTGTGTGTGTGTGTGTGTGTGTGTGTGTGTGTGTGTGTGTGTGTGTGTGTGTGTGTCTGTATAACGCATAACTCATGAACCGATACACAGAAAAACACCAAATTTTAAACTTAAGCTTTGTTTCAGCGTCCAATGAGCTGATTAGATTTTGGGCAGAGTCGGAACATCTGGGGGGGTACTTATAGGTGGTCATTTTTATATTTTATGGAATATATCTGTTATTTACGTTTGGAGAAGAAAATTCTTCAAATAAAAGTTACTTCTAATATAATTATCTATAATTTTTGTTATATACAAAATTTTCCTAAAATGGTCCGTATTCGAGAAATTTGACAAAATGCAAAAAAAATATTTTTTTATAAAAATTGTTCAAATAAAAGTTGTTTGTAATATAATTCTCTATAATTTTTATTCTATACATAATTTCTCTAAAATTCGAGATATTTGAGAAAATGTGTAAATTTCGAATTTTGAAGAAAACTCAAAAACGGATAAAGAAAAAAACATTAAATTTTAAACTTAAGGTTTATTTCGGCCTGACGTGAAATGATTAGATTTTGGACATAGTCGGAACATCTGGGGGGTACTTTATGGGAGGCCACTTTTATATTTTATGGAATATATCTGTTATTAATGTTTGGAGAAAAAAATTGTTCAAATAAAAGTTACTTCTAATATTATTATCTATAATTTTTGTGTTTTGTAAAAATTTCCTGAAATGGTCCGTATTCGAGAAATTTGACAAAATGTGCAAAATTCTGATTTTTATGAAAATTGTTGAAATAAAAGTTGTTTGCGATATCGATCTCTATAATATTTGTTCATACATGATTTTTTTTAAATGGACCGTAATGGAAAAATTGTAGGAAAAGTGCTAAATTTAAATTTTTCAGTATTTTCATTTTCAATGAATATCTATAGAAAAATGTTTCGAGGTAGATGTATGTGGACAATGTATATATTTAGTTTATCCTCTAAACATTTATAGAGATGCTGTAATAGGTTGTACAAAATAACCGGAAAAAGCCTACAATAACTAGATAGGAAAGTCATGTGTTGGACACATCAGATTTTTTAATAAATGTTTATTCTCAAAAAAATTCAGTCAACATAAAAGTAATCTAGGCGAAGTCGCTCAATATTGTGAAAGGTAGTCAAGTTATCAACTTTGAGGTTAGAATTAAAAAAACAAACCTATTTTTTTTATTCTCAGTAAAATATTTAATCAAAATAAATTATTGATAAAACGATATTTTGATATTTCCACACCCAAGGTAAGTCAACATTGTAATTAATATTATTTCATTCAAAAAACAAAATGAATTTGACCAAATTTATTGCATCCGTAAAGTCGACCGAAACCATAAAACGTTTTGTAGAACAAAAATTACAAATTAGTAAAGTGTCTCAGAAATATTTTCGTTTATCAATACGTCCGCTGGCGCAATAGGCACATTCCTAAGAATAGAGGTATTTGGAAAACGATGATTTACAGAACATCAACGTGTTTTTTGAATTCGTGCGTTTTATAAAAACAATGATTCTTATATTCTTGTGCGTCGTTTGTACAGAAATCATTATAACATAGTAAGAATGAATGATGTCTCAACTGCAAATTTAATTAAATATTGGTTAAGAAAGTTTAAGAGTACTGGAAATTAAATTTGCACTTGGGATATCTTTCATTCTTGCTATGTTTAATGATTTCTGAACAAACGACGTACAAGAATATAAGAACCATTGTTTTTATAAAACACACGAATACAAAAAGCACGTGGTAATCCTGTAAATTGCTCCATTGCAACTAAAACTTAACACTATGGACCACCGTTTGTCAACTGCCTTCTTTCTCGGGAATGTGCCTATTGCGCCAGCGAACGGATTAATAAACGAAAATATTTCTGAGACACCCTATATATAATAATCCATAAAAATCGCATTGATAAATCGATATTTTGATATTTCCGCACCCAAGGTAAGTTAAAATTGTAATTAATATTATTTTATCCAAAAAACAAAATGAATTTGACCAAATTTATTGCATCCGTAAAGTCGACCGAAACCACAAAACGTTTTGTAGAACAAAAATTACAAATTAGTACAATAATCCATAAACAATCGCATTGATAAAACGATATTTTGATATTTCCGGACCCAAGGTAAATTAAAATTGTAATTAATATTATTTCATTCAAAAAACAAAATGAATTTGACCAAATTTATTGCATCCGTAAAGTCGACCGAAACCATAAAACGTTTTGTAGAACAAAAATTACAAATTAGTAAAGTGTGTCTCAGAAATATTTTCGTTTATCAATACGTCCGCTGGCGCAATAGGCACATTCCTAAGAATAGAGGTATTTGGAAAACGGTGATTTACAGAACATCAACGTGTTTTTTGAATTCGTGCGTTTTATAAAAACAATGATTCTTATATTCTTGTGCGTCGTTTGTACAGAAATCATTATAACATAGTAAGAATGAATGATGTCTCAACTGCAAATTTAATTAAATATTGGTTAAGAAAGTTTAAGAGTACTGGAAATTAAATTTGCACTTGGGATATCTTTCATTCTTGCTATGTTTAATGATTTCTGAACAAACGACGTACAAGAATATAAGAACCATTGTTTTTATAAAACACACGAATACAAAAAGCACGTGGTAACCCTGTAAATTGCTCCATTGCAACTAAAACTTAACACTATGGACCACCGTTTGTCAACTGCCTTCTTTCTCGGGAATGTGCCTATTGCGCCAGCGAACGGATTAATAAACGAAAATATTTCTGAGACACCCTATATATAATAATCCATAAAAATCGCATTGATAAATCGATATTTTGATATTTCCGCACCCAAGGTAAGTTAAAATTGTAATTAATATTATTTTATCCAAAAAACAAAATGAATTTGACCAAATTTATTGCATCCGTAAAGTCGACCGAAACCACAAAACGTTTTGTAGAACAAAAATTACAAATTAGTACAATAATCCATAAACAATCGCATTGATAAAACGATATTTTGATATTTCCGCACCCAAGGTAAGTTAAAATTGTAATTAGGTAATATTATTTCATCCAAAAAACAAAATGAATTTGACTAAATTTATTGCATCCGTAAAGTCGACCGAAACCATAAAACGTTTTGTAGAACAAAAATTACAAATTAGTAAAGTGTGTCTCAGAAATATTTTCGTTTATCAATACGTCCGCTGGCGCAATAGGCACATTCCTAAGAATAGAGGTATTTGGAAAACGATGATTTACAGAACATCAACGTGTTTTTTGAATTCGTGCGTTTTATAAAAGCAATGATTCTTATATTATTGTGCGTCGTTTGTACAGAAATCATTATAACATAGTAAGAATGAATGATGTCTCAACTGCAAATTTAATTAAATATTGGTTAAGAAAGTTTAAGAGTACTGGAAATTAAATTTGCACTTGGGATATCTTTAATTCTTGCTATGTTTAATGATTTCTGAACAAACGACGTACAAGAATATAAGAACCATTGTTTTTATAAAACACACGAATACAAAAAGCACGTGGTAACCCTGTAAATTGCTCCATTGCAACTAAAACTTAACACTATGGACCACCGTTTGTCAACTGATTTCTTTCTCGGGAATGTGCCTATTGCGCCAGCGAACGGATTAATAAACGAAAATATTTCTGAGACACCCTATATATAATAATCCATAAAAATCGCATTGATAAATCGATATTTTGATATTTCCGCACCCAAGGTAAGTTAAAATTGTAATTAATATTATTTTATCCAAAAAACAAAATGAATTTGACCAAATTTATTGCATCCGTAAAGTCGACCGAAACCACAAAACGTTTTGTAGAACAAAAATTACAAATTAGTACAATAATCCATAAACAATCGCATTGATAAAACGATATTTTGATATTTCCGGACCCAAGGTAAGTTAAAATTGTAATTAATATTATTTCATTCAAAAAACAAAAACGAATTTGATCAAATTTATTGCATCCGTAAAGTCGACCGACACCATAAAACGTTTTGTAAAGGAAAAATTACAAATTAGTATAATAATCCATAAACAATCGCAACTTCAACGTTGCAAAAATTACGGTAGTCCAACGTGACGCGATGACCCTAACGCAAATCGAAGCATCCCCGCCACTGTCGCCGATCCGACGAAATCAACACCGGCCACGAAGAAACAGTCCACGAAACCAATCACACGGCACGAAATGGAGAAAACGGAATAGAAGAAAATACGTCGTACGTGTGCCGCTAGTCTTCGATAGCGCGCCGCACTACCCCGCGCATATGCAGTAACTGACCTACCCGAACGAACAGTCGCTTCGGTGCACATAGTCCGTCGCGGTGTACCCTTAGAGCCCTAAATCGGGGCCATAAGGGTCTTTACATGCACCGGGAACCGTTCTCGGTGAATTTTTTTTCTTCGCCATTTTAAATTCGTTGTGATGTGTGTTTTTGTTGTGTGATTTGCGTTTTGTAACATTTGGATAACTTGGGATATTGTTTAGCTGCATTTTTTCGGCTGCAATGAAATGAAATATGCAAATGAAGATAATATTATTGGTTAGTATGCGAGGTTGTGTTTTGCGTAGCACTTTATTGAATCGTTTATTTCAGAAACAACACTTCCTGCGGATTATTTACGTTTAAATGAGAAATTTAATGTTTAATTTAAAAAATTGCACATTTTTAAACAAATATTTGGACGTTTTTGTACAAGGTTGTAAAGGGTTACGTTCGACTTTACGGACACATTAATTTAAAAATAATTTCCGTACTATTCAAAAATAGAGTAGTTCAGTATCATGAAAATGAAAAAAAAAAATTGCGGATTACCTCGTGAAAGTGTGAAATTTAATGTTAAACTCTCCAAAATTGCATATTTTTAAACAAATATTTTGACGTCTTATACAGGGTTGTCTTTGGTTACGTTAGGCTTTACGGACACGTTAATTTCAAAATAATTTGCGTCTTCCATTCGACTTTACGGATACATTCATTTCAAAATAATTTCCATACTATTAGAAAGTAGAGTAGTTTCGTATCATGAAAATTAAAAAAAAAAATTGAGGATTATCCATGTTTTAGTGAGAAATTTAATGTTAAAATCTCCAAAATTGCACATTTTTAAACAAATATTTTGACGTTTTTGTACATGTTTGTCAATGGTTACGTTAGGCTTTACGGACACATTAATTTCAAAATAATTTCCGTACTATTCAAAAGTAGAGTAGTCCAGTATCATGAAAATAAAAAAAAAATTGCGGATTATCCACATGTAAGTGTGAAATTTAATGTTAAAATCTCCAAAATTGCACATTTTTAAACAAATATTTTGAGGTTTTTATACAGGGTTCTCAAAATGTACCTATGTTATGCTTTACGGACACATTAATTTCAAAATAATTTCCGCGTTCCATTCGACTTTACGGATACATTCACTTCAAAATAATTTCCGTACTATTCAAAAATAGAGTAGTTCAGTATCATGAAAATGAAAAAAAAAAAAAATTGCGGATTACCATGTGAATGTGTGAAATTTAATGTTAAACTCTCCAAAATTGCACATTTTTAAACAAATATTTTGACGTCTTATACGTTAGGCTTTACAGACACGTTAATTTCAATTGCGGATTATCCATATTTTAGTGAGTAATTTAATGTTAAAATCTCCAAAATTGCATATTTTTAAACAAATATTTTGACGTTTTATACAGGGTTGTCAATGGTTACGTTAGGCTTTACGGACACGTTAATTTCAAAATAATTTCCGCGTTCCATTCGACTTTACGAATACATTTATTTCAAAATAATTTCCGTAGTATAAGAAAGTAGAGTAGTTCAGTATCATGAAAATGAAACAAAAATTGCGGATTATCAACGTGTAAGTGTGAAATTTAATGTTAAAATCTCCAAAATTGCACATTTTAAAACAAATATTTGGATATTTTTGTACAGGGTTGTCAAGGGCTGCTACGTTCGACTTTACGGATATAATAATTTCAAAATAATTTCCGTACTATTCAAAAGTAGAGTTGTTCTGTATCATGAAAATGAAAAAAAATTATGGATTATCCACGTGTAAGTGTGAATTTTAATGTTAAAATCCCCAAAATTGAACATTTTTAAACAAATATTTTGACGTTTTTGTACAGGGTTGTTAAAGGTTACGTTAGGCTTTACGGACACATTCATTTCAAAATAATTTCCGTACTATTCAAAAGTAGAGTAGTTCTTCAGTATTATGAAAATGAAAAAGAATTTGCGGATTATCCACGTGTAAGTGTGAAATTTAATGTTAAACCCTCCAAAATTGCACATTTTTAAACAAATATTTTGAGGTTTTTATACAGGGTTCTCAAAATGTATGTTATGCTTTACGGACACATTAATTTCAAAATAATTTCCGCGTTTCATTCGACTTTACGGATACATTCACTTCAAAATAATTTCCGTACTATTCAAAAATAGAGTAGTTCAGTATCATGAAAATGAAAAAAAAATTGCGGATTACCATGTGAATGTGTGAAATTTAATGTTAAACTCTCCAAAATTGCACATTTTTAAACAAATATTTTGACGTTTTATACAGGGTTACGTTAGGCTTTACAGACACGTTAATTTCAATTGCGGATTATCCATATTTTAGTGAGTAATTTAATGTTTTGTACAGGTTTGTTAAAAGTTACGTTAGGCTTTACGGACACGTTAATTTTAAAATAATTTCCGCTTTCCATTCGACTTTACGGACACATTCATTTCAAAATAATTTCCGTACTATTCAAAAGTAGAGTAGTTCTTCAGTATTATGAAAATGAAAAAGAATTTGCGGATTATCCACGTGTAAGTGTGAAATTTAATGTTAAACCCTCCAAAATTGCACATTTTTAAACAAATATTTTGAGGTTTTTATACAGGGTTCTCAAAATGTATGTTATGCTTTACGGACACATTAATTTCAAAATAATTTCCGCGTTCCATTCGACTTTACGGATACATTCACTTCAAAATAATTTCCGTACTATTCAAAAATAGAGTAGTTCAGTATCATGAAAATGAAAAAAAAAAAATTGCGGATTACCATGTGAATGTGTGAAATTTAATGTTAAACTCTCCAAAATTGCACATTTTTAAACAAATATTTTGACGTCTTATACAGGGTTGTCTTTGGTTACGTTAGGCTTTACAGAAACGTTAATTTCAATTGCGGATTATCCATATTTTAGTGAGTAATTTAATGTTTTATACAGGTTTGTTAAAAGTTACGTTAGGCTTTACGGACACGTTAATTTTAAAATAATTTCCGCTTTCCATTCGACTTTACGGACACATTCATTTCAAAATAATTTCCGTACTATTCAAAAGTAGAGTAGTTCTTCAGTATTATGAAAATGAAAAAGAATTTGCGGATTATCCACGTGTAAGTGTGAAATTTAATGTTAAAATCTCCAAAATTGCACATTTTAAAACAAATATTTGGACATTTTTGTACAGGGTTGTCAAGGGCTGCTACGTTCGACTTTACGGATATAATAATTTCAAAATAATTTCCGTACTATTCAAAAGTAGAGTAGTTCTGTATCATGAAAATGAAAAAAAATTATGGATTATCCACGTGTAAGTGTGAATTTTAATGTTAAAATCCCCAAAATTGAACACTTTTAAACAAATATTTTGACGTTTTTGTACAGGGTTGTTAAAGGTTACGTTAGGCTTTACGGACACATTCATTTCAAAATAATTTCCGTACTATTCAAAAGTAGAGTAGTTCTTCAGTATTATGAAAATGAAAAAGAATTTGCGGATTATTCACATGTAAGTGTGAAATTTAATGTTAAAATCTCCAAAATTGCACATTTTTAAACAAATATTTTGAGGTTTTTATACAGGGTTCTCAAAATGTATGTTATGCTTTACGGACACATTAATTTCAACATAATTTCCGCGTTCCATTCGACTTTACGGATACATTCACTTCAAAATAATTTCCGTACTATTCAAAAATAGAGTAGTTCAGTATCATGAAAATGAAAAAAAAAATTGCGGATTACCATGTGAATGTGTGAAATTTAATGTTAAACTCTCCAAAATTGCACATTTTTAAACAAATATTTTGACGTCTTATACAGGGTTGTCTTTGGTTACGTTAGGCTTTACAGACACGTTAATTTCAATTGCGGATTATCCATATTTTAGTGAGTAATTTAATGTTTTGTACAGGTTTGTTAAAAGTTACCTTAGGCTTTACGGACACGTTAATTTTAAAATAATTTCCGCTTTCCATTCGACTTTACGGACACATTCATTTCAAAATAATTTCCGTACTATTCAAAAGTAGAGTAGTTCTTCAGTATTATGAAAATGAAAAAGAATTTGCGGATTATCCACGTGTAAGTGTGAAATTTAATGTTAAACCCTCCAAAATTGCACATTTTTAAACAAATATTTTGAGGTTTTTATACAGGGTTCTCAAAATGTATGTTATGCTTTACGGACACATTAATTTCAAAATAATTTCCGCGTTCCATTCGACTTTACGGACACATTCATTTCAGAATAATTTCCGTACTATTCAAAAGTAGAGTAGTTCTTCAGTATTATGAAAATGAAAAAGAATTTGCGGATTATCCACGTGTAAGTGTGAAATTTAATATTAAAATCTCCAAAATTGCACATTTTAAAACAAATATTTGGACATTTTTGTACAGGGTTGTCAAGGGCTGCTACGTTCGACTTTACGGATATAATAATTTCAAAATAATTTCCGTACTATTCAAAAGTAGAGTAGTTCTGTATCATGAAAATGAAAAAAAATTATGGATTATCCACGTGTAAGTGTGAATTTTAATGTTAAAATCCCCAAAATTGAACATTTTTAAACAAATATTTTGACGTTTTTGTACAGGGTTGTTAAAGGTTACGTTAGGCTTTACGGACACATTCATTTCAAAATAATTTCCGTACTATTCAAAAGTAGAGTAGTTCTTCAGTATTATGAAAATGAAAAAGAATTTGCGGATTATTCACATGTAAGTGTGAAATTTAATGTTAAAATCTCCAAAATTGCACATTTTTAAACAAATATTTTGACGTCTTATACAGGGTTGTCTTTGGTTACGTTAGGCTTTACAGACACGTTAATTTCAATTGCGGATTATCCATATTTTAGTGAGTAATTTAATGTTTTGTACAGGTTTGTTAAAAGTTACGTTAGGCTTTATGGACACGTTAATTTTAAAATAATTTCCGCTTTCCATTCGACTTTACGGACACATTCATTTCAAAATAATTTCCGTACTATTCAAAAGTAGAGTAGTTCTTCAGTATTATGAAAATGAAAAAGAATTTGCGGATTATCCACGTGTAAGTGTGAAATTTAATGTTAAACCCTCCAAAATTGCACATTTTTAAACAAATATTTTGAGGTTTTTATACAGGGTTCTCAAAATGTATGTTATGCTTTACGGACACATTAATTTCAAAATAATTTCCGCGTTCCATTCGACTTTACGGATACATTCACTTCAAAATAATTTCCGTACTATTCAAAAATAGAGTAGTTCAGTATCATGAAAATGAAAAAAAAAAATTGCGGATTACCATGTGAATGTGTGAAATTTAATGTTAAACTCTCCAAAATTGCACATTTTTAAACAAATATTTTGACGTCTTATACAGGGTTGTCTTTGGTTACGTTAGGCTTTACAGAAACGTTAATTTCAATTGCGGATTATCCATATTTTAGTGAGTAATTTAATGTTTTATACAGGTTTGTTAAAAGTTACGTTAGGCTTTACGGACACGTTAATTTTAAAATAATTTCCGCTTTCCATTCGACTTTACGGACACATTCATTTCAAAATAATTTCCGTACTATTCAAAAGTAGAGTAGTTCTTCAGTATTATGAAAATGAAAAAGAATTTGCGGATTATCCACGTGTAAGTGTGAAATTTAATGTTAAAATCTCCAAAATTGCACATTTTAAAACAAATATTTGGACATTTTTGTACAGGGTTGTCAAGGGCTGCTACGTTCGACTTTACGGATATAATAATTTCAAAATAATTTCCGTACTATTCAAAAGTAGAGTAGTTCTGTATCATGAAAATGAAAAAAAATTATGGATTATCCACGTGTAAGTGTGAATTTTAATGTTAAAATCCCCAAAATTGAACACTTTTAAACAAATATTTTGACGTTTTTGTACAGGGTTGTTAAAGGTTACGTTAGGCTTTACGGACACATTCATTTCAAAATAATTTCCGTACTATTCAAAAGTAGAGTAGTTCTTCAGTATTATGAAAATGAAAAAGAATTTGCGGATTATTCACATGTAAGTGTGAAATTTAATGTTAAAATCTCCAAAATTGCACATTTTTAAACAAATATTTTGAGGTTTTTATACAGGGTTCTCAAAATGTATGTTATGCTTTACGGACACATTAATTTCAACATAATTTCCGCGTTCCATTCGACTTTACGGATACATTCACTTCAAAATAATTTCCGTACTATTCAAAAATAGAGTAGTTCAGTATCATGAAAATGAAAAAAAAAATTGCGGATTACCATGTGAATGTGTGAAATTTAATGTTAAACTCTCCAAAATTGCACATTTTTAAACAAATATTTTGACGTTTTATACAGGGTTGTCAATGGTTACGTGAGGCTTTACGGACACGTTAATTTCAAAATAATTTCCGCGTTCCATTCGACTTTACGAATACATTTATTTCAAAATAATTTCCGTAGTATAAGAAAGTAGAGTAGTTCAGTATCATGAAAATGAAACAAAAATTGCGGATTATCAACGTGTAAGTGTGAAATTTAATGTTAAAATCTCCAAAATTGCACATTTTAAAACAAATATTTGGTCATTTTTGTACAGGGTTGTCAAGGGCTGCTACGTTCGACTTTACGGATATAATAATTTCAAAATAATTTCCGTACTATTCAAAAGTAGAGTTGTTCTGTATCATGAAAATGAAAAAAAATTATGGATTATCCACGTGTAAGTGTGAATTTTAATGTTAAAATCCCCAAAATTGAACATTTTTAAACAAATATTTTGACGTTTTTGTACAGGGTTGTTAAAGGTTACGTTAAGCTTTACGGACACATTCATTTCAAAATAATTTCCGTACTATTCAAAAGTAGAGTAGTTCTTCAGTATTATGAAAATGAAAAAGAATTTGCGGATTATTCACGTGTAAGTGTGAAATTTAATGTTAAACCCTCCAAAATTGCATATTTTTAAACAAATATTTTGAGGTTTTTATACAGGGCTCTCAAAATGTATGTTATGCTTTACGGACACATTAATTTCAAAATAATTTTCGCGTTCCATTCGACTTTACTGATACATTCACTTCAAAATAATTTCCGTACTATTCAAAAATAGAGTAGTTCAGTATCATGAAAATGAAAAAAAAATTGCGGATTACCATGTGAATGTGTGAAATTTAATGTTAAACTCTCCAAAATTGCACATTTTTAAACAAATATTTTGACGTCTTATACAGGGTTGTCTTTGGTTACGTTAGGCTTTACGGACACGTTAATTTCAAAATAATTTCCGTCTTCCATTCGACTTTACGGATACATTCATTTCAAAATAATTTTCATACTATTAGAAAGTAGAGTAGTTTCGTATCATGAAAATGAAAAAAAAAAAATGAGGATTATCCATGTTTTAGTGAGAAATTTAATGGAAAAATCTCCAAAATTGCACATTTTTAAACAAATATTTTGACGTTTTTGTACATGTTTGTCAATGGTTACGTTAGGCTTTACGGACACATTAATTTCAAAATAATTTCCGTACTATTCAAAAGTAGAGTAGTCCAGTATCATGAAAATAAAAAAAAAAAAATTGCGGATTATCCACATGTAAGTGTGAAATTTAATGTTAAAATCTCCAAAATTGCACATTTTTAAACAAATATTTTGAGGTTTTTATACAGGGTTCTCAAAATGTATGTTATGCTTTACGGACACATTAATTTCAAAATAATTTCCGCGTTCCATTCGACTTTACGGATACATTCACTTCAAAATAATTTCCGTACTATTCAAATATAGAGTAGTTCAGTATCATGAAAATGAAAAAAAAATTGCGGATTACCATGTGAATGTGTGAAATTTAATGTTAAACTCTCCAAAATTGCACATTTTTAAACAAATATTTTGACGTCTTATACAGGGTTGTCTTTGGTTACGTTAGGCTTTACGGACACATTAATTTCAAAATAATTTCCGTCTTCCATTCGACTTTACGGATACATTCATTTCAAAATAATTTCCATACTATTAGAAAGTAGAGTAGTTTCGTATCATGAAAATTAAAAAAAAAATTGAGGATTATCCATGTTTTAGTGAGAAATTTAATGTTAAAATCTCCAAAATTGCACATTTTTAAACAAATATTTTGACGTTTTTGTACATGTTTGTCAATGGTTACGTTAGGCTTTACGGACACATTAATTTCAAAATAATTTCCGTACTATTCAAAAGTAGAGTAGTCCAGTATCATGAAAATAAAAAAAAAAATTGCGGATTATCCACATGTAAGTGTGAAATTTAATGTTAAAATCTCCAAAATTGCACATTTTTAAACAAATATTTTGAGGTTTTTATACAGGGTTCTCAAAATGTATGTTATGCTTTACGGACACATTAATTTCAAAATAATTTCCGCGTTCCATTCGACTTTACGGATACATTCACTTCAAAATAATTTCCGTACTATTCAAAAATAGAGTAGTTCAGTATCATGAAAATGAAAAAAAAATTGCGGATTACCATGTGAATGTGTGAAATTTAATGTTAAACTCTCCAAAATTGCACATTTTTAAACAAATATTTTGACGTCTTATACAGGGTTGTCTTTGGTTACGTTAGGCTTTACGGACACATTAATTTCAAAATAATTTCCGTCTTCCATTCGACTTTACGGATACATTCATTTCAAAATAATTTCCATACTATTAGAAAGTAGAGTAGTTTCGTATCATGAAAATTAAAAAAAAAATTGAGGATTATCCATGTTTTAGTGAGAAATTTAATGTTAAAATCTCCAAAATTGCACATTTTTAAACAAATATTTTGACGTTTTTGTACATGTTTGTCAATGGTTACGTTAGGCTTTACGGACACATTAATTTCAAAATAATTTCCGTACTATTCAAAAGTAGAGTAGTCCAGTATCATGAAAATAAAAAAAAAATTGCGGATTATCCACATATAAGTGTGAAATGTAATGTTAAAATCTCCAAAATTGCACATTTTTAAACAAATATTTTGAGGTTTTTATACAGGGTTCTCAAAATGTACCTATGTTATGCTTTACGGACACATTAATTTTAAAATAATTTCCGCGTTCCATTCGACTTTACGGATACATTCACTTCAAAATAATTTCCGTACTATTCAAAAATAGAGTAGTTCAGTATCATGAAAATGAAAAAAAAAAAATTGCGGATTACCATGTGAATGTGTGAAATTTAATGTTAAAATCTCCAAAATTGCACATTTTTAAACAAATATTTTGACGTCTTATACAGGGTTGTCTTTGGTTACGTTAGGCTTTACAGACACGTTAATTTCAAAATAATTTCCGTTTTCCATTCGACTTTACGGATACATTCATTTCAAAATAATTTCCATACTATTAGAAAGTAGAGTAGTTTCGTATCATGAAAATGAAAAAAAAAAAAATTGAGGATTATCCATGTTTTAGTGAGGAATTTATTGTTAAAATCTCCAAAATTGCACATTTTTAATCAAATATTTTCACGTTTTTGTACATGTTTGTTAATGGTTACGTTAGGCTTTACGGACACATTAATTTCAAAATAATTTCCGTACTATTCAAAAGTAGAGTAGTCCAGTATCATGAAAATAAAAAAAAAATTGCGGATTATCCACATGTAAGTGTGAAATTTAATGTTAAAATCTCCAAAATTGCACATTTTTAAACAAATATTTTGAGGTTTTTATACAGGGTTCTCAAAATGTATGTTATGCTTTACGGACACATTAATTTCAAAATAATTTCCGCGTTCCATTCGACTTTACGGATACATTCACTTCAAAATAATTTCCGTACTATTCAAAAATAGAGTAGTTCAGTATCATGAAAATGAAAAAAAAAATTGCGGATTACCATGTGAATGTGTGAAATTTAATGTTAAACTCTCCAAAATTGCACATTTTTAAACAAATATTTTGACGTTTTATACAGGGTTGTCTTTGGTTACGTTAGGCTTTACGGACACGTTAATTTCAATTGCGGATTATCCATATTTTAGTGAGTAATTTAATGTTAAAATCTCCAAAATTGCATATTTTTAAACAAATATTTTGACGTTTTATACAGGGTTGTCAATGGTTAGGTTAGGTTTTACGGACACGTTAATTTCAAAATAATTTCCGCGTTCCATTCGACTTTACGAATACATTTATTTCAAAATAATTTCCATACTATTAGAAAGTAGAGTAGTTCAGTATCATGAAAATGAAAAAAAAAAAATGTGGATTATCCATATGTAAGTGTGAAATTTAATGTTAAAATCTCAAAAATTGCACATTTTTAAACACATATTTGGACGTTTTTGTACACGGTTGTCAAGGTTACGTTCGACTTTACGGACACATTAATTTCAAAATAATTTCCGTACTATTCAAAAGTAGAGTAGTTCAGTATCATGAAAATGAAAAAAAATTGCGGATTATCCACGTGTAAGTGTAAAATTTAATGTTAAAATCTCCAAAATTACACATTTTTAAAAAATATTTTGACGTTTTGTACAGGGTTGTCAATGGTTACGTTCGACTTTACGGATACATTCATTTCAAAATAATAATCTCAAAAATTGCACATTTTTAAACACATATTTGGACGTTTTTGTACAGGGTTGTCAAGGTTACGTTCGACTTTACGGACACATTAATTTCAAAATAATTTCCGTACTATTCAAAAGTAGAGTAGTTCAGTATCATGAAAATGAAAAAAAATTGCGGATTATCCACGTGTAAGTGTAAAATTTAATGTTAAAATCTCCAAAATTACACATTTTTAAAAAATATTTTGACGTTTTGTACAGGGTTGTCAATGGTTACGTTCGACTTTACGGATACATTCATTTCAAAATAATAATCTCAAAAATTGCACATTTTTAAACACATATTTGGACGTTTTTGTACAGGGTTGTCAAGGGTTACGTTCGACTTTACGGACACATTAATTTCAAAATAATTTCCGTACTATTCAAAAGTAGAGTAGTTCAGTATCATGAAAATGTAAAAAAAATTGCGGATTATCCACGTGTAAGTGTGAAATTAAAATTTAAAATCTCCAAAATTACACATTTTTAAAAAATATTTTGACGTTTTGTACAGGGTTGTCAAGGGTTACGTTCGACTTTACGGATGCATTAATTTCAAAATAATTTCCGTACTATTCAAAAGTAGAGTAGTTCAGTATCATAAAAATGAAAAAAAAAAAAAATTGCGGATTATCCACGTGAAAGTGTGAAATTTAATGTTAAAATCTCCAAAATTGCACATTTTTAAACAAATATTTTGTCGACTTTATACAGGGTGGTTCCATTCGACTTTACGGATACATTCATTTCAAAATAATAATCTCAAAAATTGCACATTTTTAAACACATATTTGGACGTTTTTGTACAGGGTTGTCAAGGTTTACGTTCGACTTTACGGACACATTAATTTCAAAATAATTTCCGTACTATTCAAAAGTAGAGTAGTTCAGTATCATGAAAATGAAAAAAAATTGCGGATTATCCACGTGTAAGTGTGAAATTTAAATTTAAAATCCCCAAAATTGCACATTTTTAAACAAATGTTTGGGCGTTTTTGTACAGGGTTGTCAAGGGTTACGTTTGACTTTACGGACACATTAATTGTAAAATAATTTCCGCATTCCATTCGACTTTACGGACACATTCATTTCAAAATAATTTCCGTATTATTCAAAAGTAGAGTAGTTCAGTATCATGAAAATGAAAAAAAATTACGGAATATCCACGTGTAAGTGTAAAATTTAATGTTAAAATCTCCAAAATTGCATATTTTTAAACAAATATTTGGATATTTTTGTACAGGGTTGTCAACGGTTACGTTCGACTTTACGGATGCATTAATTTCAAAATAATATTTTGACGTTTTATACAGGATTCAAAATAATTTCTGCTCCCCATTCGACTTTACGGATACATTCATTTCAAAATAATTTCCATACTAATCAAAAGTAGAGTAGTTCAGTATAATGAATTTGAAAAAAAAATTGCGGATTATCCACGTTTAAATGTGAAATTTAATGTTAAAATCCCCAAAATTGCACATTTTTAAACAAATGTTTGGGCGTTTTTGTACAGGGTTGTCAAGGGTTACGTTTGACTTTACGGACACATTAATTGTAAAATAATTTCCGCGTTCCATTCGACTTTACGGACACATTCATTTCAAAATAATTTCCGTACTATTCAAAAGTAGAGTAGTTCAGTATCATGAAAATGAAAAAAAAAAATTGCGGATTATCCACGTGAAAGTGTGAAATTTAATGTTAAATTCTCCAAAATTGCACATTGGCAAACAAATATTTGGGCGTTTTTGTACAGGGTTGTCAAGGGTTACGTTCGACTTTACGGACACATTAATTTCAAAATATTGTTCGTACTATAAGAAAGTAGAGTAGTTCGGTATCATGAAAATGAGAAAAAAATTACGGATTTTCCACGTGTAAGTGTGAAATTTAATGTTAAAATCTCCAAAATTGCACATTTTTAAAGAAATATTTGGACGTTTTTGTACAGGTTTGTCAATGGTTACGTTAGGCTTTACGGGCACGTTAATTTCAAAATAATTTCCGCGTTCCGTTCGACTTTACGGATACATTCATTTCAAAATAATTTCCGTAGTATAAGAAAGTAGAGTAGTTCAGTATCATGAAAATTAAACAAAAATTACGAATTTTCCACGTGTAAGTGTGAAATTTAATGTTAAAATGTCCATAATTGCACATTTTTAAACAAATATTTTGATATTTTTGTACAGGTTTGTTAAAAGTTACGTTAGGCTTTACGGACACGTTAATTTTAAAATAATTTCCGCTTTCCATTCGACTTTACGGACACATTCATTTCAAAATAATTTCCGTACTATTCAAAAGTAGAGTTGTTCAGTATCATGAAAATAAAAAAAGGACCCCGCAATAATCTTATGGAAATTGGGTTTTTGTCAAATTGTCTGAATTTTTGATATGTTGTAGATTTTGTCATCCTGAACAAAAGTCACCATAAGCACAAAGTGCCAAAATGAATAGTTTGGCAGCTACGGAGCTGCCAAAGTTCCCCTGATCCGTTGCAAAACTATTCATTTTCAATACTATTTACAGATGTTAAAAGCATATTTTAATTATTCTAATATATATGGTAATGTTTTTGAGGTCACTGGATTCAACCCTCATGTCAGATTGGACAAATTGACCGTTGACAGCTGTCAATTCACTGTCAACGAGGAATATAAAAGTAAATATCCTCTTTTCACATTGAGAGTTTGAGTTTTGAGATTTTAAGGAGAATCTATTTAAAATTATCTCATGTTTTATAGGAAAAAAAGGGAACAAGTTTAGTCTATTTTTATGTATGAGAGAGTATTAAAATAATAAAGCGTTCGTAATCCATAGGCGTAACACTTCTTTTAGTAGACAGTTAAAATATTTTTTTAAGTTATTCCTCGAGTATACACTCATATTTTCACCTAATTAACCTGCTTATAACTTCTAAACAGCTGAAGGTAAAAAAGTGCAATTTTTTCTAAAATGTTTTATTTTTCCACAAGGTATGTTAAGAACATTGTGTCAAACGGGTTATGTAGGTATAAGGGTTTACACTTTGACTTTTAAACAACGTTACGTTCATAAATATTAATTTTAATATAAAAACTACTTCTTACCTACAAATCCAAATCAGAATCGAAATCAGAAGATGAACTGTCGCAACCAATATTTACAATGAATGGCTCGATCATTTCATCAGTAATATTGTCCAACTTCCACATTTTCTCTTCTTATTTAATCGTATGATTTACTGCCTTTTCCCAGTTTTCAGGCTTCACATTATTGACAGCCTCCAAAAACAACTGTTTAACATCACTCATTTTAAAAGAATTATTTTTTCTTGAAACTTCTCCCTTTATCTGTGCCCATATCAGTTCAATCGGGTTTACTTCGCAATGATATGGTGGTGATCTAACCACCGTCATCCCACGATTTTTTGCAATTTCATCAATTTCATATTTTTTGAATTTCTCTTTATGAAGGGAACACAAATGATACAGTTCTTTTCTCACAGAACCGGGATGGAACTTAATATTCTTTGAATTTAGCCAATTCTGTAAATCTTTTTTTAACCACTTAGTTGTGGGCATTTTTTCTATAAGTCTCGAGTGATAACTTGCATTATCCATTACTATTATACAGTTCTGAGGAAGATCTATAATTTGTTCGAAACACTCTCTAAAGATATCAGCATTCATGTCCTCATGGTAGTCACCGGTACGAGTAGATTCAAAAGTCAATAAACCACCTTTAACAAAACCGTTTGAACCACCGATGTGTTATTATTAGTCTGCGCCCCTTTCCTGATGGTGGATTTAAACCAGTAGATAAATTATTTAAAAAAGCCTGTCTTCGACTTGTAACAGTTTCATCTTGCCAAAATTTATTTGGTTTATGTCCTTCGTTGATCCATGTTTCATCTAAATAAAATATTTTTCTTCTTTGGTTTCTCATTTCTTTTATAGTCCTTAGGTAATTTCTTCTCCATACTACAATATCGCTTCTTTCTATTAAAATAAACTTTCTGGAATGCTTTTTCCATAGAAAACCTATTTAACAGTTTCCATAGTGTGCTTCGACTTATTTCAGGGTAATCCTTATCATCTCGAACCGTGGCAAGAACTTTGTCTATTGTCGGAAATTCTTTTCTAAAGAAGAACGCATGCACTTTCCTTCGAAGTCTTTCTTTCAAAAGATTTTCTAATTGTAATTTTGGTTTTCCTGGAGCTTTACGTGCTGTTTGAAACTCGCCACATTTCTCTTCTTTAACAACTCTGTAAATCGTAGATTTCCAAACACCAAGCATACTACTAACTAATTCCACTGTGTCATCATGTCATCAACACTTTTACATAAATGTTTGTCTGTAAATGATTTAAAACAATTAAATATTAATGTTTTTTCATTAACTGTTAAAGGGCCGATTTTTTGTCGTTTACGCGGCCCTTCCAAATTTTCCATGATCACACTAGAATTCACACTGCACCTTGCAAGTTGCAACTAAACGACATTTAGTAAACTGTCAAGAATACACAACTTGGACCTCCTTACTAAATGGAAAACCTATAATCGCATTTTCGATGAAATTTGTTGGGAAGGTATGTATCTACTTATAATTCGATTACTGTAAGAAATTCTTGGAATTAAAATTAAACAAAATTGGCAAATAGATACTTATGGAAAATAATCTTAAGATACGGCTATGTAATCTTTAATACACAGGGCTTTTGGCCTGTCCAATCCTTTTTCTATTGTTCTGTACAGCTTATGTTTATAAAGGACCAATAAAAGACCCAAAACTTGTAATAGCTCAGGAACATTTATTACAATTTTAGGAAATATTTAGATTATTCTGTAAAAATATTTAAAATGACCGTACTAAGTTTTTCATTAGAAATGCTGTTTTATTACTCTCTCATACATAAAAATAGACTATAATTTTGGGACACCCTGTATATGTTTTTATTGTAAAATATACGATCTTAACCTTTAAATTGTCGGGAAGATTATAAATAAACCAATCATATTGTGGTGCGCGTTTCACAATTGCTTGAATTTTTTGGAACTTTAATAAATCTTTGAAGGAAAATTTGAAAAGAAAAAATTAGAAGATAATATTTTTATTATATTAGATTTAGTGCTAGCTATTAGAAGAAAATATTTTTTCATTAATTTCTTTAACACTCTTACATATATATAACTTTTTATCAGAACATGATATTCAAATTTCCAATGTGACATGTTTTCGCTAGATATGTTGTTTATTTCACGTTTACCCATTAACTGTCACATCAATTATTATATTAAAATTTGACAAATCAGCGCTATTGATAGATATAAATGATGTATATACATGTAGAATCAACTTTTTTAAGCACCTCGTTCTTAGAGGAGGCACAATTTCCGCTGGATTATCTTCGTCTAATAGCAGATTATGCATGTTTTGGACCTACCATTCAAGAGACTGATTCTTTAAGTTATTTATTTTAATTTGATTATTCCCATCCAGTGGTATGTAGCCAAATACAGGATGTAAACAATAAATAATAAACAATAACAAAATATTTTATTATTAGAAACTGAATATTTGTATATAGGTATCTAAAGAAGATCCATTTCAATGATAATTTTAATTTATTTTATAAGTTTGCCTTCTAATGATCTAATTGAATCGTAGAAAGAATTGGGCAAGAGACCCCTTTTCCAAAATGAACTAATACTTCAGACCCCCCATAGCCAAATTACTGTAAAAATTCTTTTTTCCTATTAATACAAAATACTTACCAATTTAAAAACTTACGGTTGGTGAAGTGAGTAAAATTGACTTCATATTCTCATCAAAATTTAACAAATTAAATAGACATAACATTTAGTAAATATTAAATGTAATTAATAATTATTAATACAAATTATGTAAAATTACTTAAAAAAAAAAATTAAAATCGTTAAAACGGTTCCTTTGTTTTATCAAAATGTTTGTAAATACACTAGAGCCTTTTTCGACTAGGCATATTGATGGGAAAAGCGATAAGATATTTTTCAGCAATGTTCCACAATACAGGAAACTGTTTTAATGTTGCACTGCAACCTGAACTTCTGATAGCCTTGGTTGAACATCTAAAGCGAGCTACCGGGAGCTCGCGGACGCAATTCTGGTAACTCTCACAATGATTTTAATTTAAAAAATACAAACTGCAAAAATCAGAGAAGCTTCCGAAAATTCCACAAAAAAATCTAATTATCATAATATTAAACATAAACAGCGGCAACGTTGGGGTGAGCGATCTGCCGCTGACGCCATCAAGCTAGAATCGGCTAGAACCGACCAGCCGGACCAGCGGGACCAGCGCGTTAGTGTTCGAGAACGATCAGGATTGCTTTGAACGGGATAAATACGCACGGCGCGGCGACATTGCGCTTAATTTAAAACTGAACGCGTAACCAACGTCCAGCGGTTGGGTTAGTAGAGAACAACAAAAAATAATATTATGGCAAGCAGTTGTAAAAAGGTAAAGACATACCACTTTCATTCGGAATGGGAAGAACAATACTTTTTTATAGTTAAAATGTGTGTTTGTTATGTAATACTTCGGTCTCCGTTGCTAAAAAAGGAAATATTGAGAGACATCATAAAACTGTACATTCTAATTTTGAAAAATCATTCCCACTACATTCTGCCGCCAGAAAGAAGAAACTGAAACAGTTAAAAAGCAGTTAATTGGACAACAATCAATATTTTTTGGATCAGTCGACAAAAATAAGGCTGCAACTGAAGCATCGTACCGTGTGTCCCAGATAATTGCACAAAAAAAGAAACCTTATGAAGACGGGGAAATGATCAAACAGGCGTTTTAGAAGCTGCTGATTCTTTATTTGCCAACTTTAGAAATAAAGACGAGATAGTTTCAGCTATAAAATCTATGCAACTTTCTGCTAATACAGTGATGAGACGTGTAGAAGTAATGAGCAATGATATTTTTTTACAGTTAAGAACTGACTTAGATAACTGTGTTTGTTTTTCACTTTAACTGGATGAATCAACAGATGTCGTTGACACTGCCCAGATGGGCGTGTTCGTTAGGATGGTTTTTAGTGATTTTACGATTAAAGAAGATCTTTTGAAGTTTGTTCCACTGAAAGGACACACTACTGGACAGGAGTTGTTTTCTCATTTAAAAAATATTATTTTTTCCGAGAAAATTCCAGTATCGAAAATGGTAGGCTTGACAACAGATGGCGCTCCAGCTATGGTGGGTTGTGATAAGGGTCTGGTGACGTTATGTGGTAAAGATGAAACTTTTCCGCAATTTCTCTGTTACCACTGCATTATCCATCAGCAAGCATTATGTGGAAATTTCCTGAAACTAAACAACGTTATGAAACTGGTGGTAAAAATTGTGAACAAGATTGTAAGAAGAAGATTGTTCAAAACCTTGGCCGATGAAGTTGACTGTCAATACGGGGACCTACTCCTTCACTCTGAAGTCCGATGGTTAAGTAGAGGACGGGTGCTGAAACGTTTTAATGATGTCCTATCCGGCATAGTTCAATTTTTTAAACAACGCGATTAACCGACTCCGGAACTAGACAATTCAGTCTGGCTTAGAGATTTTGGTTTTCTCGTGGACATTACAGAAAAATTAAACGGACTTAATTTGCAGCTTCAGGGGAGAGACAAAGAACTAGCGGAAATGATTTATGATATAAAAGCATTTATCAAAAAGCTGGAGTTTTGGGAACAAAACCTCATTAACAGCGATGCCAAGCATTTTCCTATTCTTTCAGAAAAAATATCTCAAAATCCATTAGAGCCCTATGACAGCAAATAGCATGTAGAAATAGTTTCTACCCTGAAGAATAACTTCAAAAATCGTTTTAAGGATTTCAACGAAATGGCTTTAGTAGCGCAGTTTGTTATTTCACCCTTTATGGAAATTGATATACAACAGTTTGCAACTTGTGTTATGCAGAACTTTGGCGAAGACATCGCTGCAACAGAAATGGAAGTAATTAAGTTTCAAAATGATTTAGCCTTAAAATCGTTAGTCTCAAGTACCAAATGTATCTGGCCTATTGTAAGTAAAGACAAATATTCAGTTCTATGCCGTGTTGCCTTGAAAGTGAAAGCATTATTCAGTTCAACCTATTTGTGTGAATCTTCTTTTTCCAATAGGAAGTTTATTAAGAATAAATATCGCAATCGACTTACTTATGAACATTTGGATAATAATTGTATTCGAATGGCTGTATCAAATTATACTGCAAACATTAAAAAAATTATCGATGAGTCTGAGTGTCAGCCTTCTCATTGTACGTGTTTTTTTTTATTTTTCAATGTTTATGTTCATGATAGTGCGTTACTTTTTTGTTGTTATTATTAACTATTTTTAAATCTTACGTGACATGCCGTTGTGGCTGGATAAAAGTTTGTGTTTATTTTTCAAAACACCTTCGTTTGGTAGGTAGGAATGTAGCTATGAACAAGTACGTAATAGTAATATTAGTTATTTTGTTATTAGTTTATTATTAGTACCTATGTATTATGTATTACCAGTTAAATAGTAAAATAAATACATATAATGATAAATTAACTGTGGATTATTTCATTTACGTTGCGTTACGTGGCTTCCGTGTGGGTAGCTCGCTGTTTATTCCAAAATTAACAAAGTAGCTCAACACATTGAGAGGTTGGCGACCACTGATCTAAAGCTTCCAGTCTGTGCTGATGCTGATCGACTCTTCTTGCATTATTACACAAGACAGTACCTACTTTTGTAGGTACTGTTATATAGTATAGTTACTAAATATGTATGATGTTTCATTAATGTATGTAAATATTTTCATTAGAAATTTTTTATCTCAAATTATGAAGATTTAACCCAAATCACTTAGACAAAATATTGCTTCTTGCTAAGTTATAGGGTGTTTTATTTAAAAATTATTTCTGTCCACTGTTATATTACATTTTTTTTTTGTTTATATTTAGAAAAAATTTTATGAATGTGTTTTTTCCTTCAAGGTTCGGGGATGGTTTTAATAATTAGTATGGGAATTTTTGAGTTTTGTTTCCGAATTTTCAAATTATGCCAATAATAATAATATAATAATAATAATAATAATACGTATACTTATACTATTTTTTTTTTTGTTGCAGGTAAGGACAACTTTTTTGAAAAATAAAATTTAAGAAGGTAAGCAGAATTCTTTGTTTTTCTGAAATAAAAAGGTGTGAAAATAATGAAACATTTAATTGTAAAATATTTAAATGATAAAAGAATAAAATATATTTTATTTGCTTAAAAATAAATAGGTTTTAGTTTGGGGACATCCAAAATAAAATATTTACATTTTGTATTTAGGTACATAAAAAAAATTGGTGCCATCATGTTAGAAAGTTTAGTTAAAATTATTATAATTTATTTTGTAACAAAAAGTTATTTTAAATTATGTTATACAGGTACTCAAAGCCTCATAAAACTCTTTGATTGGACAGATTGCAAGGTTAAGTAATAAATCCTTGAAAATTGCATAAAAAAACTTTTCTACACACTCACTACTGAATATAATTCTTCTAAAACCACTTATAATATTGCCTTTTTCAAACTGCATAACAATTTTTGCATTGACCAGACTTATTTGCCTTCACTGACATTTCTGGAAGCTGGAATCACTTCAAAATAGCCACCTATTTCTAATAAACTAAGTATCTAAATCTAAAACTCGTTGTAACGAAAATAATACAAAAAAGAATACAGTAACAATTAAAATAATGGAATTGCCGAAAAAAACAACACTTAACACTGTAGGTAGGACCTATAGTCTATTTTTATGTATAAGAGAGTATTAAAATAATAAAGCGTTCGTAATCCATAGGCGTATCACTTTTTTAAGTAGACAGTTAAAATATTTTTTGAAGTTATTCCTCGAGTATACACTTATACTTTCACCTAATTAACCTGCTTATAACTTCTAAACAGCTGAAAGTAAAAAATGTTTTATTTTTCCACAAGGTATGTTAAAAACATTGTGTCAAACGGTTTATGTAGGTATAAGGGTTTAAACTTTGACTTTTAAACAACGTTACGTTCATAAATAATAATTTTAATATAAAAACTACTTCTTACCTACAAATCCAAATCAGAATCGAAATCAGAAGACGAACTGTTGCAACCAATATTTACAATGAGTGGCTCGATCATTTCATCAGTAATATTGTCCAACTTCCACATTTTCTCTTCTTCTTTAATCGTATGATTTACTGCCTTTTTCCAGTTTTCAGGCTTCACATTATTTACAGCCTCCAAAAACAACTGTTTAACATCACTCATTTTAAAAGAATTATTTTTTCTTGAAACTTCTCCCTTTATCTGTGCCCATATCAGTTCAATCGGGTTTACTTCGCAATGATATGGTGGTGATCTAACCACCGTCATCCCACGATTTTTTGCAATTTCATCAATTTCATATTTTTTGAATTTCTTTTTATGAAGGGAACAAAAATGATACAGTTCTTTTCTCACAGAACCGGGATGGAACTTAATATTCTTTGAATTTAGCCAATTCTGTAAATCTTTTTTTAACCACTTGGTTGTGGGCATTTTTTCTATAAGTCTCGAGTGATAACTTGCATTATCCATTACTATTATACAGTTCTGAGGAAGAAGATCTATAATTTGTTCGAACCACTCTTTAAAGACATCAGCATTCATGTCACCGGTACGAGTAAATTCAAAAGTCAATAAACCACCTTTAACAAAACCGTTTGAACTACCGATGTGTACTATTATTAGTCTGCGCCCCTTTCCTGATGGTGGATTTAAACTAGTAGATAAATTATTTAAAAAAGCCTGTCTTCGACTTATAACAGTTTCATCTTGCCAAAATTTATTTGGTTTATGTCCCTCGTTGATCCATGTTTCATCTAAATAAAATATATTTCTTCTTTGGTTTCTCATTTCTTTTATAGTCCTTAGGTAAGTAATTTCTTCTCCATACTACAATATCGCTTCTTTCTATTAAAATAGACTTTCTGGAATGCTTTTTCCATAGAAAACCTATTTCTTTTAAAGTTTCCATAGTGTGCTTCGACTCATTTCAGGGTAATCCATATCATCTCGAACCGTGGCAAGAACTTTGTCTACTGTCGGAAATTCTTTTCTAAAGAAGAACGCATGCACTTTCCTTCGAAGTCTTTCTTTCAAAAGATTTTCTAATTGAAATGTTGGTTTTCTCGCCACATTTCTCTTCTTTAACAACTCTGTAAATCGTAGATTTCCCAACACCAAGCGTACTACTAACTAATTCCACTGTGTCATCAACACTTTTACATAAATGTTTGTCTGTAAATGATTTAAAACAATTAAATATTAATGTTTTTTGATTAACTGTTAAAGGACCGATTTTTTGTCGTTAACGCGGCCCTTCCAAATTTTCCATGATCACACTAGAATTCACACTGCACCTTGCAAGTTGCAACGAAACGACATTTAGTAAACTGTCAAGAATACACAACTTGGACCTCCTTACTAAATGGAAAACCTATAATCGCATTTTCGGTGAAATTTGTTGGAAAGGTATTTATCTACTTATAATTCGATTACTGTAAGAAATTTTTGGAATTAAAATAAAACAAAATTGGCAAATAGGTACGTACTTATTGAAAATAATCTTATACGGCTATGTAATCTTTAATACACAGGACCTTTTTCTATTGTTCTGTACAGCTTATGTTTATAAAGGACCAATAAAAGACCCAAAACTTGTAATAGCTCAGGTACATTTATTACAATTTTAGGAAATATTTAGATTATTCTGTAAAAATATTTAAAATGACCGTACTAAGTTTTGCATTAGAAATGCTGTTTTGTTACTCTCTTATACATAAAAATAGACTATAGTTCAAGAATACTCTAGCTGGATAAAATTTATCCTAATTTTATAGACTATTCTTTAAAGGTTGACCCACTATTACTAAACGGTATTTTGTCAAATAGAACTATTTATTATATCACGGAAGAATTAATTTTAAAAGTTTTACTAAAGATATAATACATTTTGACATGCACAATTAAATAAAATTAAAATTTCAAACGAACATACAAATAACTTGCAGACTTAATATTATAATTAGTCGGTTATTTTAAAGTTTATTGTTTCCGTTCTGAATATTTTCTATTATTGTATAATTAAGTCTGAAATGTGCTGCGATTTACTTTTTCTTGTTTTTCTTTTTTCATAAAGAAAACTGACAGTATTATTGTGTGCAAATCTAAATGGGGTAAAAGAAGAGCCTTTGGTGATTGGTAATAGTAAAAACGTCGATGTTTAAAAGATTTTCATGTTAATAAACTCCTAGTCGGCTGGTACTGCAACAAGAAGACGTTGATGACCAGAGATATCATGACAGATTAGCTGCACAAATTTGACAAAAAAAGGCAACGTCAAAAAAGAAAAATTATCTTGTTTGATGCATGTTTAAAAAACTATAAACAATTTAAAAATAAATCAACTATTAAAGAAAGCATTTCACCTTAGTCTTTTGTATAAACATGTTTTGTTGGATTTTCTAACATACTCAATGACGAAACTATTTATATAAGTTTGTGTTTGGCTTTTGTGGTGAATTGCTACTTAGCAAGCCTGAGGTCAACCTAATAATTATCAATAATTATATTAAATCTTCCTCGTTTTAGTCATATTATCTGCTTGTTTGCTTCCGACTGTAAGCAATGTCAAATGCGATATCTAGGTCTACTGTTTCCTATATCTATATATTATACTGTAATGATTTAAAGCAGAGGCGTTTCATTGAGGATTTTAGTTGCTTGCACAATATTTTTGTGATAATAACTTTGATTTTGTAGTAAAGAGCATATCTCTTAAGCAGTGGCGGATTGTCATAATTTAAAAAGGGTGTTCACAATAATTTAATCTTTTGTAAGTTCAGTTTTTTTATAAACAATGCAAAAATCAGATATTCGTAAAATAACAGGTGATATAAATATCAACATATTAGATAATAGTTCTAACTTTGTACACGACTACTTAAACCAAATTACGGAAGAGGGGTTCGAAAGCTTAATAAATAAATTCACTAGGGTAAAAGACCAACAGAAATCATGTGTGGACCATATATTCTTCAAGACCAATATAAATAAATATAAAAATATTCCTATAATAATTCAAAACCCTTATCACTGACCATTTCTCGATCATAAATCATCTTATATTACCTAAAATATTACCTAAAACAAAACAAGATATACCATTAGAATAAACAAAAGTTATATTTGACATTAAAATATTTCAAAATCAAATTAAGCAAGAAAGTTGGCTAAAAATCGTTAACAATAACGATATATATATTTGTATCGAAACTTTTATAAATCAATTCAATTTTTATAGAGAAAAATCTACAATAACAAAAAAAATAAAAAGAACCGACATTAAACGATATTACCATTGGATTCAGCAGTGCTTTTTTCGAAGTATTATCGTGTTTTTGAAGCTTACAATTTCAAAAAAATCACTTTCCAAGTTTGCCCTTTTGACTCCCCTAAATCCCTTAATATGCATTTAACGACCCATAGTTATAGGAACTTTTTTTACTAGTTTTAGGAGTACTATCACCTCCCGAATTTTTTTACACTATTTCAATGACACCCTGTATATTTTAAAGAAAAAAAAATACGATATAATTTTGAAAACTTTTTTAGTCGACTGTAATGTTTAAATTGTCTAACAAAATAATTTTTTACCAAAACTATGAGTTTTTGTTTTTAAATTTATTATTACCTACTATATCTAAGATTAAAATTCATAAAAGAAAATTTAAAACACACAATATTGTACACAACAACGAAATTTTTAGCAACACCGCCGGTCATTTAATCGGCCTCTCTTGAGGGTCTCTCCATTCATCCGTTCTGAGAGCAAGCAAAAAAGAAAATAGAGACATTATGCTTAATGCAAGTTTCATGTTGTTTATTTTTTGTTACAACGTCTAGACTTTGGTAAAATTAGTTTTTTCTGCAGAAAATGCAGTAATAAGTGAATCGATTCGATGTAGGAGTATTAAAACCTCATGTGGAGGTCGATCAACTGTGTCAAAGTTTCTGAGGAGTTTAAAATTCAGTTAATATATATAGCACTTAAGTATTAGAAATAGAAAAGGCAACTGTCATTATCACCATCTCTGTCACCGTCTAAATGTGAAAATTAGTCAACTCTAATGTTTGTATGTCTTTAGATGTTCCTTTCTTTTATAACCTGTCTTTTTATTTAAAAGTTGTCAATATTTATATTAATTAATTGATAAAAATTGTTAAGGCCACAACCGCGAGTCACATCTTTGACCCGCTTACACATACAGACAAACATGTCTCCTATTAAGGATGATATACACCCCAACTAACAAAGTAGCTTTATAATTTTTAGTTTACAAGACTATTATATTTTATTGATATTATATTGTTGTTTCTGGAATGCTAATTTATTGTACTACAGTTGCAGAAATCACTATTTTGTTCTCTGAAACTAAATAGTTATATAAATTAGTTTTTACAATATTCTTACAGCAAAATTATAAAATAGTTTTCACGATAACTATGAAATTGTTACATAAACATTTATACAACTGTTCTATACAATATTTCAGCTTATAAAATAAAATTGCTTTATAGTTATTCTATATTATTGTTCTGGATTACCTTTAGAACTTTTTGGTCATACAAATATAACTGTTTCTTAACCTCATAATAACGCTTTAAAAAATAGTTATATAAATATTAGTGTGAGATAATTCCGCATCAATAGCAATTTGCTTCTGATGAAAACTCTAAAATAACTGTAATATATTGTCGAAATACACTATTACAAATCAAAAAAATGTATAGCAATTATTTTAGTTAAGAATAGTATTATCCCTTTAAAAATATTTATAAAAAAATAAAGCAACTACATTTGGTAGTACCTACGCCATATTATTTTTGTATTTTATGTTTGTTCGATTACTTCCCATACCAATTGTATGTAAGTGTATGGTCTGAAAATGTCAGATTTAAATAGTGAAGAAATATAAAAAATAAGTGGTACCTGCTTTTCAGAGAACAGTAAAACATATTAGTAAAACATTTTGATGGTTTGTCTAGACACTCAAAAAAAAACTATCATTTAGCCAGATAATAATTAGGTATGTTCTGAATAATCATGCCCCAATACTAAAAGAAAGCCATATTTTTGGCGATGTCCATGTTAAATTTGCTTATTCTCGTAATATTAAAAATTATGCTTGCTCTATAAAGCTGTAGAAACAAATCTAATCATTTCAATTCCCAAATACTTAAATCGGAAACGATTTAGTAAGGTTATGTTATATTTTGTCATATAGTGCAGCAATATGAAACTATTATACAACAAACCATGATGAACTTGTTTTGTAGAAATGAGTAGTACAACTTAATTATTGTATTACAGCTGTTTTTACTACAATAATATTTTATAATTATGATTCAGTCTTAAAATAACTTTCTAATACCTCTGAATAGCTGCCATATTTAACAAAAACCTAAGACAGTTTTAAAGCTAAATCTACTGTCGGTTTTACTAGTATTTAAGACAAAACCAATGTTAATTAAAGATTTTAATCATTAGTAATATTAGCATAATCTTATTACTAAAAAAAAATCAAATTTCATGAATTTAATTTTTGTTTCACACTGAAAAAGTATTAGAAATATGAATCAAACTCGAGGCGCTTAAAAATTTAGTATTGTATGTGCTATATAATTAACAGTAATTCTTGCTGCGCATCCAAAAACGACTTTATTGTAGGTCATACATTATGTCTAAACCGCGTTATAGATATCTCTTAAGTAGATAATGCCATTTTACTAATATCGCCTTGAATTTACTTTTATGACAAATATAGAATTAATTTGTTTTCACCAGATACATTTAAAAAACTAAAATGTCACTGATTTTGATATGCAACCTAACCTCAAAATTGAAAATTTATAAAACAGTTATAAAAGTTTAAAAAAACATTTGTTTAAAGTCTGTGTAAATGTGTAGTAACTGTTCGGTAACTGCATTCAACAAATCTTATAGAATTTACAAAAGAACCAAATAGTTCTGTAATACTGCGCCCATTTTGTGTTTATTACTGTTGAAAGAATGTTCCGGAAATGTTCTTAGCTAATATTCTATTTTATAAATTTTGTTCTGTAAACATTTTTTCAGCTTTTATAAAATATCAAATTGTTACTTAGGACCAAACGGGTACAAGAGAGACTTAAAAATAGCGCTAGAAACATAGTTTAGAAGACCTAAAGTAAACACAAAATAAATTGGATGAAGACAGCCAAACCCACCAAATTCAAAAAAACAGCAAGAAAGCCAATTAAATCTAACGCTACTAACCTGGGGATTAACAAAGAGATATATACCAGGGACCTTCGAAACATTTTTTTTGGAAAAAAGTTTGGAGAATACTGTGAAACCACGCATGAAGTAGTTTCAGAAGCCGAGAACACCCAAAGCACAAGTATACCCAAACTTAAACTGCTACGCAACGTCGTCTCAAGAGCAAAAGCCGAAATACAAGGACAAAAACAAAGTCTAGAGAACACTGAAAACACCTTGGAGAGAACATACAGCCAAGAGCAAGAAAGATGTGAGAAATACTACATCTCCGTCAGATCAAGATCAAGATAATGAAAGTCTGGAGAACACTCTCAGCGAAGATGAGAACAGTACTGTCAAAGAAGTCTTAACAGAAACTATTGAGAATAAACTTCAAGAAAGTATAGGGCAAAGACCAAAGCAAAACACTTCTTTAATTCAATTTGGGTTGAGGACCCGAACTCACCAAATATCTACAAAAGCCAGTGAAGCTGCCAACAGTCGTCTAAACAACAAGACAGCCGGCGAGTACGAGTCTCATCATACCAGTGACAAACACAGCGACCCAGTTAGAGTCAAGCGGACGCAGCATGCCAAAGATGAAAACCCTTCAGATGCCGAAAGGGTTGACTGCTAGGAAGCACAGAGGCGTACCCAAAAAAAAAAAATTGATCAAAATTTAAAACAAAAAGAAAGTGTGGAGAAAATTGGAAAAAGTATGGAGAATATCCGAAAAGAAGGCGGATCGAGTAGTTTTCGGATATAATCCACACCCAATACACTCCGAAACAGGCAACCCCCTAAGAGAAATAATTGACACCAGATACCAAAACCAAAACATTATACAGTTACCAAGTGACAACAATTTTGAAATCAAAATAAAGTTTGCAATTAAAATATCAATAATGACGTTCAATGGAAGGGAATTAACATCAGATGAAGAGAGACTAAGAGCCCAGAGAAGGAATAATGCACAAAACACAATGCCTACAACCCCAAACAGCTGTGATCCAGGGGAGGCAAGATTAGGTACTTACAGACTAGGAAATACACTGGGAAATTTTGATATTAGGCCAAGTCACATGAGTATCTCAAGGTTAGTGACAGGAGACGTGCTAGACATGAGATCACACCACATAACCAAGAGGTACTATCATAGATAAACTAATAAAGAAGATGGTCGGATTCTGTGTTAATCTTTGGAAACATAGTGCTGCGAATTAGTATGGAACGGATCTTTTTTGAACTACACTGGCTGATTGATTTGTCAGTAAGAGGCATAAAAAAAAAGAAGAGCGTTAACGTAACCGCGGTTCATTCAAATATCCTTTATTTATTTATATTTTTTGGGGTTCATTACTTTAAAAAAAAAAACTAATATTTATATTAAAATATTGTATTTAACATATATATTAGTTTTTTTTAGTTATAAAACCCCAAAAAATGTATACAAAAATGTAGACAAAAAATATTTACACTGAAATAAAATATAAGACAAATATATTTAAATTATTTATTATACAGTAATACATACATAATGTGATAATAAAGAACAATTGTAAGTGAAATGAATACTAGTTTCCCCACATTCTTGTAAAAATGGACCATACTTTGATGGGCGTCAGGTGTTTCCTATAAAAACAAAACAAAAAGTGTACATATATGTTATTGAACAATTTCTCTTATCAAAATGTTAACCATTTTTATAAAACTAAGTTATTTTTAATTATTTGACGAAGATTGAGAACGACGCAGTACTTGGAGTGTTCAATCATCTGAGTGCGATAAGGACAATCCACTCTAGTTGTACAGTATATTTTTTCTACGACCCTCTAACGAAAATTTACAATTTTTTAAAATTATTTTGGGTAACTAAGATAAAATTTCCAATTTAAAAATAATTTATGACTTACTAATTTATTTTCATAATTAATTTCAATAACTAAAAAATATACTGACAATTAGTTTGACAAAATTGTGACATTTAAAATTTAAAAAATTAATAATAGCCCAGTGAACAAATAATGAACTGTGACTGGTGGATTTCATATCCATGCAGTGTTCTTACTAGGTAGAATGGATATATGACTTGAACCCAATGGCTTACTTTTTCATTTTGTAGTCTGTGAGTAGAATAGCTATATCCATGTGGGTGTGGAAAAAAACTATTTCTGTTTATTCCTCATAATGCAATAGTTCATTTGAATTGTTTTAACTTTAAATTAACAAATCTATTTGGTTTAATAAATCTGATTAAAAATTGTTATTCAAAATATTAAGTATAATTTTATTTTCTGCACATAAATGTGTTGCATTATATGTATAATAAATTCAGGATTGATATTAATAGCACCTTTCATTTTTAACAGATGAAAAAAGGATATCCCTTAAATTCTGTTATCAATTAATCATTAAGGCATTTTTCTAACAATTTCTTTAAATCTGGAAAACACTGAATCATTTATCCCCGTTTCAAAAGGTAAATCACTTAAAATTTGTTGGATAGTAGATTTCGAGGTAGATTTACTAGGCAACGAAATGCATTTTCTTAAAAAATTATATGCTCTTGGACCATTTTTATATAATGCTAAAGAAAAATTTTTATTCTGAGTGGTCCAAGAGGGTTTCTTTCTCTTACAATTTTCTAAACTACTTTTAAAGAATTTAATTCCAATCGGATCTAATTTATTATTAAAATCTGAAAATAACTGAGTTTTGGATAATTCAAAGGCTTTCTTGATTTTATTTTTGGAAACACGTAGAGCTTTCTTTAGCTTACAAATTCTAACGTTTTGTTCTCTATTAATAAAATACAGCTTTTTCTCTTTGGGACTTAAATTTTTGACTTTACTTTCATTTATCTGTTGCAAAACAGTTTTTCTCCGTTTGGAGGGTTGTTCAAATTGTACATCACTAATATTTAGTTTACGTTTGCAACTAATTTCTTGATTTTCATTGCTGATTAGCAAATCTATCTTATGCTGCTGTGTTTGTGCTTCAGCCTCCATATATTCTGAAATCTGACTCACAGGTTGTATATTTGAACTGGATGCATAATTATCTAAAGAAATTGGTACAGAATGTACAACTAGTCGTTTACGTTTTGAGGAAACCTTACTAAAAGACTCTGGCAAAAAATGATCTTCACAAAGATAGCGAGTATTATTATCTAAAGTTAAATTTAAATTCTTAAACCAGTTCTGGCGAACTTTAACATCAGAAGGAAAATGAAAAAATGCTTTATTTGAATAACCAACTTGCTGAATATTAGAATAATACTTATTTAAACAATTAGGAGCTGAACAAGAATACTTAACTATACCCGGGCCAGACATTTTTGCTTCAAATATTAGAAAAGGAATTGTTGAAATATGAAATTAGATACCTATAGATATATAGGTTAACGATAGTTAAGGCTAAGAAAACAATGATAAACAAAGTCCTTAAATACTTAATATTAAATTAAAGTTAATACATACTAATTACATCAAATCAGCACCGTTTGTTTCTTAACCTAAAAATAACTTACCTACCTTTGTAACTCACATCATAAAATAAAAATAAGTTTTATTTTATCATCATATCCCGCCTTCCGCCATCACGTTTTTCATTTTTTACAAGGTTGTCAATCCCGTCTTTTAAAAATTTCAGCAATTGTATGGACATTGTATGGATGGTATGGTGCGCATGTAGATTGATAAAAAATTAAAATAAAATTAATTTGAAATAACTATCATCTCATGAAAGTTTACGGAAACCGGTAACATCGCTTTCATACTATTGCGATGGTGGCGCTAACTAATAGTATGCTGGGAACTACGCCGTGTTGACAGTGGCGGGCATTTAATAAATTCATCTTGTTTCATATTAATTTATCTATGGGTACTTTTTTAATACTCCATTTGAGGTTTTAATACAGGAGAGCAGAGATCACCATAAGGGAGCCCAATGCGCAACGACAGGAACAAACCTGCGGAAGGCACTGGGGCAGGAGTATTCTCCAAAAACCCTGATACTAACCATAGCTATGCTATAGGAATACATTCCCCGGTATTTCAGGCCGATGTATACGCAATTTTTCAATGTGCAAAAAGGAACAATGAAAGAGCTGTCGAAAATCAGCATATTCAAATAATGTCAGACAGCCAAGCGGCACTTAAGGCCATATCGAGTCAGAAAGTTACGTCAAGGCTGGTATGGGAATACATCGAAGAACTGGCAGACCGAAATAGAGTAAAATTATTTTGGGTGCCAGGTCACCAAGGGATCGAAGGCAACGAAAAGGCTGACGAACTTGCAAAAAGAGGGTCAGAAAAAACACCGGAACCAGACACAAACCCAGGAGTACCAAAAAGTACAGTCCGGGGTTTCATAAACGACTGGATTCGGGAACAACATATCAACTATTGGGGAAGCACCCCAAAACAGGCAGACCATGTCCCAAAAGAACTGGAGAACTACTCTTAATGAATAGGAACTAGTTGAAAGTGATAACAGGATTCATGACAGGGCACGCCCCAGTAAAGGAACACTTGAACAAAATTGGCATGTACAATGGGGAACTCATGTGCCGACTATGTCATAAGAAACCAGAAACGGCCAAACACATACTGCGCGAATGCGAAGCTCTAGATCGCAAAAGACAGGCTCTTTTTGGACAACCCCAGGTTGATCCAACAACGTATAGAACCCACTCACCCAAGGATCTGTACAAACTTGTATAAGGTACAAAGGTGACAGAGTGGGTGCTATGAACTAACATGGGGTAAAACACAATAAGCCAATAGGCTTCAGTGTTATTCGGAGACACATAGTCAGACAAGCCCAGGAGAAAGAAGAAAAACACCCCAAACAGCACTTTTCTCAGAAGGAAACATACCACAACAAAAAAAGACGAACAAATGGACACTGAAACACAAACCATAGAAGGAAAATTCACCACTCCAAAGAAGTTTAGCACTAACTTCAAGAAGTTAGCAAAACAAAAAGCCAGACAAACCATACTGAAAACCAAAAACAGGTTTGAAGTACCTACTCAAGATTCATCAGAAGCGGGAGATGAAATTGATAAAATTGTTAAAAAAAAAAGGAAGAAGACAGCAATAATGGCAAACACAATCAACAAAAAAATAGTAATTGATGAAATCCAAGGGACAACAAATCCCCGAGACAAACAACAAATATCAGACACCCAGATGCAACAAACAATAAATAAGAAAAAGCTATCAATGCCTCCGATTGTAATCGATGGGACAACAAAAAATCAACAAAGTAGGGCGGGGAATACGAACTTTCCAATCATAGATATAAAATAAACGTGTCCAGACAGTTTTACGTCATATCAAACTCGAGCAAGTAGAGTTAGTCAGTTTAAGTGAATATAAATACCATTTTTATGACTACAAGAAACTTGAAATGACCTAAGTTTTTCGTTATGATCCCAGAAACATTGTCTATAGCCTATAAATTTGTGCGCGTTCTTTAATTTTTTTAAGTGATGTGGATGAAGTAAAATAAGCTGACAGGAAGAAAAAATGGCAGGAAACTGGAAAAACTTCAACAAAGCAACTGGGATTACTAGTTTTGAAAAAGTAGCTATTTTATACAAATCTTTATTATATTTAACCACCAGCTAAAAGCATCATCCAAGGAAAACTTAGATGCGCAAAAGACATTACTTTTTTGAAAATTAAGCGAACAATTTCCAAAATTGCAATGGAGATTTATTTTTTTTTTTAAACTATGTATCATATCATAATAATTCTAAATATAAAATAATAAAATACCTAAAATGTATATAAAGTAGAAGTAATATTAAAATAAAAAAAATTTTCCACAATTGTTTCGTTAAGATTTTTATCTACTTTTATTTTAATTAAAAAGTACAATATTATATATTCAGTTTAGGTATCTTTAAAAAATATTGTAGACTAAACTGGACTGATATCAGTATTATCGCTAATAATCAAAGATCTTATACCTGTATACTGTTCAGTTTACAAAATTTATGTAAACAAAATTAGAATTTATTGAAGTATTTATGTAAAGGAGTACCTACCTTAATATCTTTCGAATCAAGAAAATTTTTAGGTATACCTTTAAACAAAATAATAAATTAATTATTTTGTTTATATTAACAATAATCTCATTTAAATTCACCTCGTTATGGGTGAATTTTAACCCCAGAATGCTACTATTATTTGACGTGGTGCAGGCTACAATTCTATTAAAAATTAAGTTATCTATCTCAAAATTAGACGGTCATGTTTTAACAACGTAATCTACAGGGTGTTAAAAGTGAAGTCCTGATGACACATTTTTGTAAATATTTTTTAAACTTTTAAAGATAACTAAGTGAAATTCTGCTTTTCTGAGGTTACTTTCAAAGATCAGTTGAAAAGTTTTAAACGTTTTTTCGAAAAACTGTCAATGAAAAGGTAATACAAACGAATATATTATATACAATAAGGACGAAAATTTTACCCTCCTCTATTTTAATTTTTAAATGAAAAAAGATAATGACAACAAAAACGAGGTAAAACTCAAGAGATATTATATGTTTGTTATAACGAGTGCACTTTACTTGAGACACGTAAGATAGAGGTAGTTAGTAGCTTTAAATTTCCTAATGGAAAGTAAGGTCATGTGATACCTCATTTAAAAGATATTTTCTATATTTTTACGTTCATGAAAACATATTTAGGTTTTTATGTTTTTACAGAAATTAGATTAAATAAATTCATAAAGTAGGTTAAATTCTTTTTTTTATTTACCGCTTCAACCTCAAAGGATCATTACCGGAGGTATAATACCTTATAAATGCTGTTTTTTACAATAGTATACAATGGATAATTAACATTTTGGCTAGTACAAAGTAAATGTCAGTATCTTTTATAAATTTAAGTAATTTTTTAATGTTAGAGGGATTTAACACTGCAAAAATGGCAATTTTTTGTAGCTGGTACTTTGTTCTTACACCGAGGGAAATTTTTTGCTATGGCAGCAAAAAATGTATTAACCCTTTAAAAAAACTCTGTTAAAATAGGCGACAGCCAAAGTACTTTGCTACGGTTAATAAATTCACTTTTTTGGAATTACTTTTTAGTCCCTAAAAACTTTTTAGTTTTTATTAATTTTAGTGGTTATAAAGTAAAATTTTACTCACTAAAAAGTAGTTTTTTATGGTTAAAAAGTAGGTTTTTAGTGGTCAAACAGTATTTTTCTTGCAGTTAAAAAGTATTTTGTTACCTTAAACAGACAGTTTTAATTGTTAAAGAATTATTTTTTATCTCTTAAAAATAGATTTTACTGGTTAAAAATTAGGCTTTTAGTGGTTAAAAAATAGTTTTTATTAATTAAAAGTAGTTTTTATTGGTTAAAAATTAGGTATTGATTAAGAAATTACTTTCTTTGCAATAAAAAAATATTTTTTTTCTTTTAAAAGTTAGTTTTAATTGATAAAAAATTAATTTTTACCTTTAAAAAATTGTTTTTAGTGGTTAAAAAGTAGTGTGTAGTGGTTTAAAAGTAACCTTTTACCTTTAAAAAGTAGATTTGAATGATTACACAGTTAATTTTTACCTTTAAAAAGTATTTGTTGATGGTTAAAAGTAAATTTTGCTATTTAGGGCTGGTTTCTTCAGCTCTTAGGCCGTTTTTTTCTATAAAAAAATAAAGTTCAGTTAAAGTCGAAATACAAGAATGTTTTGCATGTATTAAATGTCAGATTTCCAGATTTTTCGAGGATAACTGAACTTTATATTTGTTCATAATGAAACCAGTTCTGTAAAAATAGAAAAATTAACTTTTTAGCCGTGCATTAGAAACTATATATAATTATTAGAGCAAAATTTACCTAATATATACCTACCTATATAATTTACATAATTTTGTATTTAACCTGTGGTGGAAATACAGATCAACATAGGAAAGGAAGGGTTTCAAAAATAAAAGAGACGATTATTTTGTAATAAATATATTAGTTATATTGCTAAATATTTCAAAAATGTATTTGAATTTTAAAAATTCAGTAGGTTATGTAATAAAAAAATTGGTATTTAATAATTTAAACTTATTTGTCTTTAGACGTATAATAACGTAAGGCATATGTATCAAGAAATTTCAAATGAGCAGTTAGTAGCTTCAAATTAATCCGGTATTTATTCTTTGTGAAAAATCCTAAAAGAAATTTTATTCTAAATATATTGTTTTCTGTTTATTATAATATAGAATAGAATAAGAAAATCCATCCCATTAGGAATATTAACTAAAATAGGTAGGAACATAAAACCAGAACAAGCTTCTATCTACCAATCCAAACGATCCTTCCTTAATTTCTAAAAAAAAAAAAAATTCTATTTTATTAATACTATCTCAGAAACGCAAATTTCGAATTTTAATAAACTTGAGTACCAGTGGTGAATCCTAGAAACCCCCTCCCCTAGCTCTGTAAATTAAGAATTTAGATAAAAATTATTTCAGGTATTTTTGAGAATTGTTTAAATTTAGGTTTTTAAGCTCTGTAAAAGCTAAGGTTATACTGTTAAATGCAACAAAAAATGAATCAGTCTCCCGAATCCTTTATAAAACTGTCAAAATTCATTAAAAAAACTTACTTTTTAGTCCCTAAACACGTACTTTTTAGTTTTTATTAATTTTAGTGGTTAGAAAGTAAAATTTTACTCACTAAAAAGTAATTTTTTATGGTTCAAAAGCAGGTTTTCAGTGGTTAAACAGTATGTTTCTTGCAGTTAAAAAGTATTTTGTTACAGGCAGTTTTAATTGTTGCCAAAAATGACTCAGACTCCCGAATCCTTTGTAAAACTGTCAAAATTCATTATAAAAACTTAAGCCGGAACATTTAAAATAGAAAATATTTGGAGCATGCGCATTATCAATTTGCAAACAAAATTAAATAAAATAAGGTATACCTAAAAAGATAAAAGTTTGCCATCTTTTCTACTAATTCTTATTTCTTATTCTAGGTTATTTCATGTATACCTAAACGCTATACAGATGTGCATGTTTAATTTGCCAAAAAGTGGTACAAAAAAATAATTACAAAACATATTTGTTTTATATTTCTTAATTTAATAAAAATATCAAAAAACACTGCCATACATGTGTTTTGTTAGAAATATCTGTTTACGTCACTGGAACAAATAATTTTAATCTTAAACATTTAACCCTCAGTACTCAAAATAGTCTCTAAGTTCCATCAAAATAGAAAAAGGAATTTCTGATATCTTAATCAAAAACCTTTGCAAGATTTTTCGTTTTATCTACTGTTTTTTCCTTAATTAACGTTAAAGTGAGGGGTCAATACATTTGAAAACGATAAATTAGTAGATATAAAATACTTTTATATTATACGTTATGTATTTACCCTTAAAATTTTCAACAAAATCTTGAAGTCCCCAATTAGTCAGCTTCTCTGTGTAATCCATTGGAAAACGAAAACAACTTATGCACAATTATTGTAAAAATGGCGTTAGACCTACGATTTGCCAACGTAACGTGGATGACCTTTGCAGGCGGCTAGGGTAATTATAATAACTAAAATCACAAATCAATCACCGGCTTGTTCTTGTATGTGCCTGCCGATATACCGGGAACTGACTGAACGGAGTACGCCGAATACACGAAAATTTTCTCGAGCACAGACGAAAAAGCTCTCGATCGAAACCGATCGTTATTTTCTAAAGATATTTTTTATTGGACTTAAAAAGCGAATTGTTATGATGGAAAATATACGTATTATTATTTTGAATTTCTACTACAGAAAATAAATGTTTAGTAATTAAAAATTATTTTTAAGAGCACAAATTATTTTTGCTGGTTCTATAGACTGAAAAAAAATATTTACAAAGGTAAAAATTTTTTTTTGTATGGCGACAGGACTACTCTAAAAAAGCATTTTATTTAGTTACATGAATGTATTTTTTTAATTGTAGCTGAAAATTTCTTTGTGGTAGCAAGACATTTCTCAACAAAAAACTTTTTAAATATAATTCTCTCAGTGTGGGCCACTTCACAACTGTGACAGACGGACAGACAGAGAGATATAAGTGTTTCTTATTACCAAATTTGAGTACTAATGCGCAAATTACTTTTGTCTTACAAATTTTACTGTTTTGTCATGTTTCGTCTTCTTCAAATTTAAATTTGATATTGTTTTATCACGAGAGAAACGAGACGAGACAAGACGAGAGAAGCGCCTTCTCGTCGAAACAAGAGAACAGTTTTCTCTCACCCTACGAGACGAGAGAGGCCACTCTCTCGTCTCGTCTTGTCTCGCTGGATTACTAATGTAGATTACGCTGTTAAAATATAACCGTCCAATTTCGAAACGCCCTGTATATCAATATCGTTAGTGGGCAAACAATCGTATCATTCCGGGAACGCCTAATCATTTTCGGGAATGTTACTAAAATTACGTAAAACACAGAATATTTTAGATATCTTCACTAAAAAAGACCGTAATTTTATTAAAAACCTCAATGGGGCATGTTCAAAAAATTTGAATTTTTTTTTATAAATAATAGAGATGAAAATAGAGCTACATTTTTTTTAATTTTTTTTTATCTATTCATTTGCCAGAGTTATGAATTTTTTAAAAATTTTGACGTCACCGGGAATAGACCAATAGGAGCTAGCGCTACAACGTTGCCGGTTAGAAGGTTTACGAGAAGTGATGTACGTTCGTTTGTGTACTCCTTCTTATTTTTAGACTTCTAAAACATCGTTAAACAAATATCTTTTAAATATATAATATCAAATGTTTTTTGAAAGTATTATTTCTGTTTAAACTTTTACCATATTTAAAGTTTCATTGTTTTAAAAGTCACTTAATAATTCAGAAAATGCCAAAACGGCAGCACTGTATGTCATCTGTCATAGTGTCTCGATCAATAATTTATTTGGAATTTGAGTGTTTATTTTGTACTTTTCATAAATAAATATTATGACTACGAAAAAGTGCTCTGTTCCAGAATGTGATAATGATTCACATTCATCTTCAAAAATATTTACTAGTGTTCCTAGAAATTTGGAAAGAAGAAAATCAACCTACTAGCGATGTTTCTCGTCAACTTTTTAATAAAAATACACCGGATATTCAAGATGTAACAGCAATTTCTGCTAATTGTCTCCTTCAGGAAATTCAAAATGAGGCTACTATAAATTCTTAGGTGTATAACCTAAAGTAGATATTTAAACAAACTGGTTCCTGGATCCCATATAATGGCAGATAGGGGGTTTAAGAATATTCAGTCATTACTTAAAAACATGGGATGCACTTTAGTAAGGCCACCTAGTGCATCACAGAATGAAAAAAGTGCTCCAGAAGATGTACAATTAAGTAAAAGAATAGCATCTCTAAGAATACATGTGGAAAGAGTTATAAGAAGGATTAGGGAATTTTAGATGTTAAAACCACATTCCTGTGTGAATTTTAAGCAAGTACATTTACTTAGTAATATCTGCATAATTGCTTGTGGTATTGTTAACTTACAAGAACCTATTTTGTAAGAGTAAATATTAATTTAATAAACTTTTTTTATTTGTTTTTTAATTTAATTTACCTAATTATCACATTTCAGAGATTATAATGAAGGATTTTTAAACAGCCAATGTAATTTTTTATAAAATTTTAACTTTTCGAGCAAATCAAAGTGGATTGAGTACCTGTATATGCATAGATTTTTTGGGACTAAAACTACCATACCAAAGGCACCTATTTACAGCAGTTTAAAATGAAACATTTTAACAAAAACAGCCTATGTCACAGTGATAAATATTACAAAGAACCAAGTTCAGTTGAATGTGGTAGCAGTCTATATATTCCAATAAGTCAGGTAACTACTACATGTGGTATCACTGGTAATAAATTTAAAAATATCACAATTCTTGCCATCTTTTTCAAAAAACCAGCAAGTGTGCCTTCTTATCAATCCTTGACGAAAATGACAACAGTGATAAATGTGAAAAAAAAAATTTTATGTTGCTATTCATTATTACGATAGTAAAACATGTTTGCAGTTCTGTTTATTTTTTATGGAAATCTAAGTAAAAACAACCAATGTCAAAGGATTATAATTTTTTCTCTGCCAAACCAAATATAGCACAAAATTAAAAATTGATCGTAGGTCAAGCTAAAGTAATACCTTTATTGATAGTAGCTTTAAAAAAGGAGAAAGAATAATATTGACTTAAGTTATTATTATTAACATTAGTTATTTTTAATAAAAACTCTTCAATTGTTTAAATCTGTGAAAATTTTATTAATTAACCCTTTAATAAAAAATGAGAAAAATGAAGTAAAAAACAATTTATTTACATATAAAAAATATATATACAAATCCTAAGAATAATATATAAAAGAATATAAAAGTACTGATTTATTTTCCTGTAGTGGATGAAGAGGTTTCTTTAACAATTCAGCTAAGTCTACATCAATATTTATACGCATTTTGATAAATTAGAGCTTTTCCAATAACACTGAGTAGATGTTACAGTTGGTTCCTCACTTCTTCTATGAAGCCACAGCAAAAAAGCTACATGTTTACAACCACCTGAAAAAAATAAAAGGGTTAGATATATGCAGTTACAAAATAACTATATAACCAGCTACAACATACCTTATTTTATGTAACAAGACGAGCAGAGCTTTACTAGCTCTGAACGAATCCAGTAAAGAACCTCGGATTTTCAAAACTTAAAAAAAAAACAATCTCACCACATTTTCACATTTTTGAAATATTATAGAGCTTTTCGAAAAAAACTGCTATTTTTAAAAGTACAAGTTTTTGTTTAAACAGCTATGTCTCATTTTAGGCTATTGAGTATTATAAAATAAAAAATTACGGGATGCTTTGTTTGCTTCAAACGAATCCAGCAGAGCATTCCAGTTTTTTTTTAAACCACACCACTTTTTTGGCTTCAAAAATATTATAAAATATTCTAAATTTGGCATTTTTAAAAAAATTCACAATTCCTTGCTGACTTCAAAGTTTTTTTTCTGAAAACAAATATACTTACTACATTTTTAGGATTTTAAAATAGCCTAAATATGTGACATAAGTAGTTGTTTTTATACAGTGTGTCGCATTTAATATGAAGACACCCCTATATTTTGGCTATCTAAATAAATACAGATTTTAAATTTTGCACAGTCATACAGGGTGATGGTTCACATTTTTCAAGACATTCAACTGAAATTTAAATTTTAAATGCGGCCTACTGCGAATTTACAAACAGGGTCAATTTTCGATATTTTTCTTCGTGCCGAATCATTAATCACCCTGTAAGGTACAATATTTTAATTATAGTAGTTAAGTATGTATTTTGGCTACACAGAATGAGCAAAAAACTTCCAAAAATATTTAAGGGTGATTTATGGTGTCCATTTTAAAGAACTAGGGATTTCTAACTTCAACACCCTGTATCTCAAAATCTAGTCATAGGATACGATTGGGCCAATGGATACTTTTGATGGGGACATCCAGTTATTTAACATATCAAAAATTCAGACATTTTGACGGTACTCCTGTTTGCATAAGAAAAGTGCGTGGTCCTTTGCAGTTATTGAGGATAGGGGAATAGATCTTAAGTATTAATAAATGTCGACTTCTGTGTCAACTGTGCGAAAAATATTGGAAAAAATAAAAAAAAACTCCAGTTAAAAAATTTTTATAGCTTCTAGTACTAAACTAGGTAATAAAGTAATAGTAACACTTCAAAAATCTCATTCTTGAGTATTCGTAGTATTAAGGAAAAAAAAGCAAGATTTTGACAAAATAGTGAAAAATTTTCGTCTGCGGCACTGTACTTACTGGCCTGGTGTATTTTTATACAATCGCTTCCCCTTCCAAAAATGTCACCGCACGCCACTGGTATCTTACATCATTTGAATTTCTTTAATCCACAGAAGAATCCACTAATTATTTTAGCTTCGATAAAATCACAAATTATGAATTTTGGTTTTCTAAAATACAAGCGCTTCTACATGTTCAGTGTAATTTATGTTTGTCTTGGAAATATTTTAAAATAAGAACATTGGATTGTCTATAAAATAAAAATGCACAATTTTCTTCGTAATACTGTTCTGTTTGAACAATAATTCATCTAGTTTTACTATTCTATGCAAACTCTCCGGTAAAGAGCGTTAAGAAAAGCTCTATATAGTCGTATGGCCATAAAACTAAATACTGAACGCGTACAACCTTTAAATAAAACAATAATTGTTCGAGCTGCCTCTGTAGACTTATGAATGAATGAATGGGTGTTTCGTTTTATTACCGCTGAAGTTTCATCTATGCATGCAACACTTGTACTACGCCGTAATTTTAAAGGGATATAAATACCTGCATAAAGTCATCGTTTTTCTTTTGTTTTATGTAACCTAGATATATTAAACTTTGTACAGATGTTTTTTTCGACTATAAAGATTTAGGTGTATTAAAAATTTAATACCAATTTAGAAGAAATTGATATTTGATAGGTCATATCTTTTGGATTTATTCGTGAATTCAATATTAAGAGGAGTATTTACTTGGCTTTAGAGCAGAGAGAGAGAGAGAGAGAGAGATATGCTTTATTGTCGTAAAAAAATTTACAAAAATTTTATAGACAAAGCGTGTAACTTAAATACTAAACATATTATAAAAATAACTAAACAGCAGAAAAAATAAACAGACAAAATAGGAATAACAATTGCAATGGATATGCAATATCCGTCATTATAATTATTCTAATTTAATTTTTAAATTTAAATTTAAACTGTAATATTTAATTATTTAATTAATGCCATTGTATGTGGAACTCAAATGTCTAAGGTACGTTATAAAATTCTGCTACTGTGTAATATGGTCTTTCTAGAAGAAAAGCTTTAGCCAGTCTTCGGAACTTATCGTATGTATTTATAGATTTTAATTGCATCGGAAGGTTATTATACAATTTTTTGGCATTGTAGGTAATGGAATGTTTTAATAGGTCAGAAGTGGGCATTGTTAAATAAACATCAGTCTCTAAATTTGTTGTAGGATATCTACGAGTCGGTCTTTCGGATAAATTTTGAATGTGTTTGCGAACTAAGCAGACGGATTCGAAAATAAATAGAGCAGGAAGGGTTAGAATTTTGAAATTTTTGAAGTAATTTTCGCAATGTGTCCTACTACTTAAACCAAATACATAGCGGATTGCTCTTTTTTGCAGTTTAAAAATAGATTCGAAAAGGTATAAGCTACAAGAACCCCAGAAAGGTAAACCATAGCGAAGGTGAGATTCGAATAAGGAAAAGTAGGTTATTAATGCAGTAGAAGGAGTCAGCTCTTTAGAAACCGATTTAATGGCAAAACATGCGGAGGATAATTTTTTTGCTAAGGTATCTATATGAGCAGACCATTTTAGAGAATCGTCTATATAAAGACCTAAAAACTTGATTGAAGTCACCGTTTGGATCAGATTATTGTTTAAAGTTATAGGTTGTAAAGTACCTCTGTAAGACAATGCTACAGTTTTACTGGTGTTGAAACAAAATCCATTTGAATCAGACCAGGACTTAATAGTCACTAGATCTTCACTTATGATAGATTGTAATGTCTGCATGTTAGAATTATTCCAGGTTACACTGGTGTCATCAGCAAATAAAGTAATTCTACCACTTATTCTTAAGTCTGTGATGTCGTTGATGAATAATAAAAACAAAATTGGACCTAATACTGATCCTTGAGGTACTCCACTGCTTATTGCTAGATTTGTAGAATCCTCACCATTCGCCCGCATCTGTTGATTTCTATTTTCTAGGTAAGTTTTAAACCATTGTAAAGGAGAACCCCGTATGCCATAAATTTGTAACTTATTAATTAAAATATCATGATTTACACAATCGAAGGCCTTTGCGAAGTCACAAAATACTGAAGAGGTGAAAAGTTTATCATTAAGTGATGTGTATATTTCATTAAGAACGGAAAACATTGCGTCGCTAGTGCATTTTTTTTTGCATTTTTTTTTTTTTTGCATTTTTTTTTGCATTTTTTTTTTGCATTTTTTTTGCATTTTTTTTTGCATTTTTTTTGCATTTTTTTTGAAAAAACAAGGCGTGTAGGTAAAGGTTAAATCTGTGCTCCTCTGGAAACACTTTTTCAAAATTTCAATCTGTTTTTTCTAAAAAAAAAAAAAAAAAAAAAAAAAAAAAAAAAAAAAAAAAAAAAAAAAAAAAAAAAACTCGACTTTTTTGATCCATTTTCTCAATTTTTTTTTTTTTTGAAAAAACTAAATTGAATTTTGAAAAAGTGGTTCCAGAGGAGCATAGATTTAACCTTTATCTACACGTACATATTTTTTTCTTTTAAAAATACTTAAAAATAAACTTTAAAAGTGGGGTACTACAAAACCCTTACATTGCAAGATTTTTCGTCTGGCAAGTGGCGCCTCTGTTAGATTTTTAAGAAAGTAATATTTGTGAATGAAAACAATTTACAAAATATTTTACTGATGCTTTACGAGGGATAATTAAAGTTTACGTATTTGTAGGTACACCTTATTGTTTTACGTAAATCATTTCTGTAATACTAATATAGACATATTTATATAATATGCAATGGGTTTCGTAGTACACCAATTTTACGGATTATTTTTTATTTTTTGAAAAATTATGTAAGTACAGGCAAAGGAGTCACTTTTTGAACATTTGAATTGGTTTATTTTGAGAAAATGTAAGAAGATATCTTTCTATCGAAAAAAAAAAAAAAAAAAAATACAAATAAAAATGCTAGAAGAGAACAGTATATGTTTTTAATTTTTACAGGAACAATTATTTTTCTCAATAAAAATTAAAAAGATACGTTAAAAGCTTTTTCGTCTACAGGGCGACACCAACAAAATGTATAGCCTTTTCTACTGTTTACAAGTGATAAACGTACGCAAGTGATTTGAATTTATTTTGTTTTATGTCTGTACACTTTGTTATTTTACATACAGTAATTTCGCTCAATTATTTTAAATAAATTTTATCATTTATTTATTAAAAAAATATATCCGAAATTAAAAGGTATACAATGAGATTTGAATTATAAATTAACTTTTATATTGCACGGGAATTTTTTTAAACGAATACATCTTCGAGTTAAGAATAATGAATTCCAGTATGTTAACAACTCTTTAAACTGTTAAAATAATGTATATTTTTTCGAATCATTTTTTTTTGCTTTCGAGCGTGGCTTTGATCTCTCACACTCTTTATTAAAAAATATTTTTTAAAAACCTAGTTTATTTAAAAATATAAAATGTCATGAGACCGTTTATTGTTTTTGTTACTTTGACTTTTTGTATCGAAGACATATTATTATGTGATATGGAAGGGAATGTATTGCTAAAATATGGACGCTTTTCTACTCTTAATCAATTATTATTAGTAGAGTGTATGTATTAAAATATTCGCTCTAGGAAACGATTTACCCCCCTTTGTCACAAGCTGAATTTTTCAGAGATAAAAGGTCATGATAAGGTAACCCTTATTCCGGAGGTAACACAAAATTAGACTGTGCAGAAGGGCACTATCATCAAAAATCCAGATTCTGATACAGCCGAATAAAAAAAAAATATTTATTTTTTGGTCCAATGCACAATAAAATCTTTGTAAGTAGTAATTTTTTATACTTATTTAAAAAAAAATTCAGCTCTTCAAAAATTTGTTTAAAAAGTCATTTTTTTAAATATAATAATAATAATAATAATAAATTTTATTGACCTCATATTAACCATTTACAAACAACTTTACAAAGTAAATAAAACATACAAACGGTCAAAAGGACTTATGATCAGTTAAAAACTGTTCTTCCTCAAAAGCCTACATGAAAGTAAAAAAAAAAAATATTAAAATACGTATAACTATAAAACACGGATGAACAACAAAAAATATATATATGTATATACAAACACAACAAAACACTTTTTTGACAGGATTTTTTTAACATTTTTTTGCATTGTATACATTTTTTTTTTAATTTTTTTTAACAGTTTTTTGTATCACGTTTTCTTAATAATGGTTTACAATTTTTTACATTTATGGGTTTAATTTAACAGTTGGAAGGATTTGAAAAAATAACGCACTGTTCTTCAAATAATAACTTAGTTATATGCTTTTTATAACGTGGCAAGGACATTTTTTTAAATTCATTTGGAATTTCATTATAATGTTTTGCAATCTGATAAGAGAAAGAATTTTGAAATTGAAATGTTTTATGTTTAGGGATATCTATGAGTTCCTTTCTACGTATATTCATACAAGTGTTGTGAATGTCGGACCTAAATCTAATTTTGTCAAAGAGGTATGTCGGAGAATGTGTAGATAATATATTATGAAAAAAATATAATTTTATCATTTAACAAAAAGGAAGGCCCTAATGAAAAACGTAGTATAGCTCTGTTTCTCTCTATATGTCGGCTGATGCATCACATTATTGATATGCTCAAATTTTTTTTATTTTTTTATTATAAAACTTTTCGTTAGGAGCCAATGGACAAAGTGTTATATTGTCTGTTTTTACTAAAAAATTAATAAGTGTGTTAAATATTAAAGTTCCTAATAAATTGGGACGAAATATAGACATTTTTTTGGTTTTTATTACATCTACATTCATCCTGTTATAGCTGAATGCCTGAATATTTTTGGGTAAGTTGGGTAAGTTTTCGTTAAACATTTTAATTACGGATTTGTTGTTGCAAGAAGCAAATAATATCAAAATATGACTTCTTAATTCTTGCATGGTCAACAGTTTCTTCACAATATTTTATTAGCAAAGGATATGGACAGAAGCATCAGGTAAGTATGCCGAAATATTTAAGTTTGATCTGACAGCCTTTCCCATGTCTCTAACAATAAATGGGTATCTCGGCACCTCTACAAATAAGAGTTTATTGGGAAATATTTTAGAGCAATATGACCCACAAAAACTTACCTGCACCTAGGTGATCTTGCAAAACTTGTCACATTTTTTATGGGATAGCAATAGCTCAAGGTTTGGGTAAGTCCAAAAGTTGCATATCATTTAAAGAATATGCTAATATATTAGTAAAGATTATTTTTAAAAATAAATTTAATGCTCAAAGGATAGATGTGGTATTTAATCATTATAAAGAAAATTCTATCAAAAATACAACACGTCAAAAGAGATGATCCAGAAATCAATTGATATAGAAATTGACCGACCCAATATTCCACTTCCAGAATAATGAAACTTGTTCATTCATTCGATATTTAATAAAAAGACGTTTGACACATTTTCTGTCAGAGCAACTTCTTGAAAATTTGTATCTAGTGATGGATTCGCGAGTATCAATAAATATGGGATGAATTTTGAACCATCAAAAGACGATTTCTTAAATTTAAATCTTGAAGAAGCTAATACTCGTATATCTTGTTGCACATATTATCAGCCAGAAATTCGGGGAATTCACGCTGCATTGATTGCAAAGCGTACAGATTTTCTAGTCTTATTAATTTATTTTAAGTAGTTTTGAACTAAAAAGATATGGTTCATAATAGGGCGAGGAGACTCGTGACGATTTATAACAGTACATGATTTAAATTTGGATAAAAAAACTTCTAAAAAATTTGCCTTCTTTTCATTCTGTGACAGGTCGTAATAAATTCAACCAATTGTCTGGCATTGGAAAAAGAACCTGTTGGAAAACCTACCTTGAACACCATCACCTTTTGGATGGATTTGGCACTGATTCGTAGGTACTCTGAAAACACATTCTCTAATCTTGAAAAATTTTTCATAAAACTGTATTCAAAAACTGCCAATGCCATTAACATTTTGAGAAGATTAATGGCCCCTTTAAAATAATTGCTAAATTGCCATTGACTGAAGACGACCTAAGATTACATTGTTTAAGATGTTTTTACCAGCTAAGTTTTGGCTAAGCTCTTTAAAGACCCAGATGCAGCTCCCTAATGTTGAAGGAGTATGAATGGAAAGTAGATCAAGATTGAAGCCTGATACCCACTCTTCAGATTATGCTCGACCTGCTACCATAAATAACAGAACTTATCATTCAAATGCAAAAAAGTTACTATACACCGATAATTTTCATATATGTACAATATTTTAAAAATATTCTATTCTAGACTATGGAAAGAAAATTTGCAAATGCAGAAAAAAATATTGGCTACATCGGTTAATGCACCTGTATGGCACAGAAAAACTGCAGAAATAGTTTGATCATAGCCGCTAATGTTTTGGAAAATGTAGATTAATATGGTGAATCTGATTTTGATTAGTTTGAGTCCTGTTCTTATATATTTTAATATTATTAATTTATGCTTTATATACTTCTAATTATTGATTTTTTTTATTAGGAATTTATTGTATTCTGCAAAGCAATAGCCTTACTGTTTATAACCTATACTTATATATACTGTGCTTATATCTTCCATAAATAGTTTATATTTTATTTTTTTATTTTCCTCAAAAAAAAAAAATCATGAAGTAATACACCCTATAAAACATTATTCGCCTTCATAGCGGATAAATCGATAATACCTATATAAAATAATGTAAGAGAGTCAAACAGATTGCATACATTTCATCCCTGAGAGAGACGCATACAGCCAAGAGACTGCTTCCTTTCCTGTAAAACCATGACATCAGTAATTGTTTATTGCTATATTTTTGTTAATTTCATAGCAAAAAATATAAGGAAAGCACTATTACCTTGTCAATACACAGACGAAACTTTTATGAAGAATATTTTGTTTTCGTTTAGGCCTTCGTTTTTCGTCAAATAAAAGGTATATTTCTAAAAGAAGATTTTTTAACCAAATTTGCCGACAGCCAAAATAAGTTTTAATCTACACCATACTTATATTGTAAAATAATAGGTAATATTATTTTGTGCTATTGTGGAATATTTTTCGGTTCCTTTTTCTTCAACTTCGCGCGTTAAAGTTTAGAATATGCATCACTCGTATCTACATGCAATTGTTAAAATTATGAATGAATGTGGATTTTGTTTAGTTTCGGAAGTAATTTTGTAGTATTGTAGTAATTAAGTTGTAATTTTTATACCTACTAAACTACCGTTGCCCCGCAGGTCTTTTAGTTTGTAATGTAATTATAAATATCACAGATAGATATCCTAAAACAATTTTATATGAATAATTGTTTAATTTTGTAGGTAATGGATTTGAAGTTATAGAAATATCTATAAATGCTATAGATACTAATAAACAGTGTCAGACTGATGTAGCGGTGAGGATTTAACTCGAAAGATACATTAAAAAATAAATATTGCACCTGGCTAAATTAATTTAAAAAACTAAATAGTTGTGCCTATGTTGGGTACGTACCTATATCATAAAGATTTAATTAAATATTTACCGATATCAGTACCTGTGAGGTAAATTAAACTATTTCGTGCTATTTATAGAGCCATGTTGTAGGTATATGACACTATGTTAAAAGGGAAGATAATAAAATAAACAAGAAATTTGAAAATAAAATAACAGAATTGAAAACTAATGCTTTGAAAGCAGGCAAAATTAGTCAAAAAATGCAAATTAGATTAGATCAAATGGATCATGCAGCAAGGTTCATTTACTAAGGCTTGGACATTTTCCAGGTAACGTGAATATGCTAAAAGAATTTTTTGTTTAACTAATGTTTTAAGTCTACTGAATTCCTGATAGTGAGCAATATTGTTTGATCTTTTAAAATTCCTATGTATTTAAGCTTTATACTTTATTAGATTTATAATTTCGCCTGTATACCATACTGGATAATTATGTTTAAAATTTCTTTTAAGTGGAACATAAGTATCAATAATTTCATAGAGTTTATTATAGAAACTTTCCACTACTAGATTAGAGTTGTCAAAATTTGCAAAGAAGTGCCAGTCAACATGTAATAGAGCAGTGGTCTCCAACCTCTCAATGTGTTGAGCTACTTTGTTAATTTTGGAATAAACAGCGAGCTACCCAGACGGAAGCCACGTAACGCAACGTAAATGAAATAATTCACAGTTAATTTATCATTATATGTATTTATTTTACTATTTAACTGGTAATACATAATACATAGGTACTAATAATAAACTAATAACAAAATAACTAATATTACTAGTACGTACTTGTTCATAGCTACATTCCTACCTACCAAACGAAGGTGTTTGAAAAATAAACACAAACTTTTATCCAGCCACAACGGCATGTCACGTAAGATTTAAAAATAGTTAATAATAACAACAAAAAAGTAACAACAAAAGCACGTTCAATGAGAAGGCTGACACTCACACTCATCGATAATTTTTTTAATGTTTGCAGTATAATTTGATACAGCCATTCGAATACAATTATCCAAATGCTCATCTGTAAGTCGATTGCGATATTTGTTCTAAATAAACTTCATATTGAAAAAAGAAGATTCACACAAATATGTTGAACTGAATAATGCTTTCACTTTCAAGGCAACACGGCATAGAACTGAAAATATTTGTCTTTACTTACAATAGGCCAGATACATTTGGTACTTGAGACTAACGATTTTAAGGCTAAATCATTTTGAAACTCAATTACTTCCATTTCTGTTGCAGCGATGTCTTCGCCAAAGTTCTGCATGACACAAGTTACAAACTGTTGGATATCAATTTCCATAAAGGGTGAAACAACAAACTGCGCTACTAAAGCCATTTCGTTGAAATCCTTAAAACGATTTTTAAAGTTATTCTTCAGGGTAGAAACTATTTCTACATTATATTTGCTGTCATCGGGTTCTAATGGATTTTGAGATATTTTTTCTGAAAGAATAGGAAAATGCTTGGCATCGCTGTTAATTAGGTTTTGTTGCCAAAACTCCAGATTTTTGATAAATGCTTTTATATCAGAAATCATTTCCGCTAGTTCTTTGTCTCTCCCCTGAAGCTGCAAATTAAGTTCATTTAATTTCTCTGTAATGTCCACGAGAAAACCAAAATCTCTAAGCCATATTGAATTTTCTAGTTCCGGAGTTGGTTCATCGCGTTGTTTGAAAAATTAAACTATGCCAGATAGGACATTATTAAAACGTTTCAGCACCCGTCCTCTACTTAACCATCGGACTTCAGAGTGAAGGAGCAGGTCCCCGTATTGACAGTCAACTTCATCGGCTAAGGTTTTAAATAATCTTCTTTGTAACGATTGAGTTCTAATCTTGTTCACAATTTTTACCACCAGTTTCATAACGTTGTTTAGTTTCAGGAAATTTCCATATAATGCTTGCTGATGGATAATGCAGTGGTAACAGAGAAATTGCGAAAAAGTTTCATCTTTACGACATAACGCCACCAGACCCTTATCACAACCCACCATAGCTGGAGCACCATCGGTTGTCAACCCTACCATTTTCGATATTGGAATTTTCTCGGAAGAAATAATATTTTTTAAATGAGAAAACAACACCTGTCCAGTAGTGTGTCCTTTCAGTAGAATAAACTTCAAAAGATCTTCTTTAATCGTAAAATCACTAAGAACCATCCTGACGAACACAGCCATCTGGGCAGTGTCAACGACATCTGTTGATTCATCCAGTTGAAGTGAAAAATAAACACAGTTATCTAAGTCAGTTCTTAACTGTAAAAGAATATAATTGCTCATTACTTCTACACGTCTCATCACTGTATTAGCAGAAAGTTGCATAGATTTTATAGCTGAAACTATCTCGTCTTTATTTCTAAAGTTGGCAAATAATCAGCAGCTTCTAAAAACGCCTGTTTTATCATTTCCCCGTCTTCATAAGGTTTCTTTTTTTGTGTAAATATCTGGGACACACGGTACAATGCTTCAGTTGCAGCCTTATTTTTGTCGACTGTTCTTAAAAATATTGATTGTTGTCCAATTAACTGCTTTTTGAACTGTTTCAGTTTCTCCTTTCTGGCGGCAGAATGTAGTGGGAATGATTTTTCAAAATTAGAATGTACAGTTTTATGACGTCTCAATATTTCCTTTTTTAGCAACGGAGACCGAAGTATTACATAACAAACACACATTTTTATCTTTAACTTCTGTAAAAAAGTATTGTTCTTCCCATTTCGAATGATAGTGATATGTCTTTACCTTCTTACAACTGCTTGCCATAATATTATTTTTTGTTGTTCTCTACTAACCCAACTGCTGGACGTTGGTTACGCGTTCAGTTTTAAACTAAGCGCAATGTCGCCGTGCCGTGCGTATTTATCCCGTTCAAAGCAATCCTGATCGTTCTCGAACACTAACGCGCTGGTCCGGCTGGTCGGTTCTAGCCGATTCTAGCTTGATGGCGTCAGCGGCAGATCGCTCACCGCAACGTTGCCGCTGTTTATGTTTAATATTATGACAATTAGATTTTTTTGTGGAATTTTCGGAAGCTTTTATTAAGATCTATATGTAATAAAGGGTGATAAGCTGTGCTGTGTTTTCTCTGATGACAAAACAACTCATATTACTCATTACCAGGTCTAGTATACGATTGTAGTTATTAGAAACAATATTAAATTGTTTCATATTCAAAATAGTCAAAAAAGTTTGTAATTAAGCGAGTCTTATTATCCTCAGTATTATTTAAAATAAAATTGGTAGTGTTAAAGTCTCCCACAATCAAAACCTTCTAGTAATGTAAAATTTCGGACCCCATAAGTCCATCTAAAAAGCTATCAAAATTCCCTAGAGGAGTTGATGGTGGAATATAGATAACTACTACAAATTTAGTCCAAATATTACATTGAAACTTTTTTAGTCAATATCGGGAAAGTTATAAAAAAGAAACGTATAGAATAATTCTTCTCGCAGGTGGTAGTGGTTTTTGGGGATTAGAACCTCGCCATGGGTGGTCCTCGTCCGTTATAATATTAGCTCTAATCGCTATTGACTTTGGATGGAACCCCCCCATAGTTCTCAAAAACCCATCCCATAAAAAATGGCTGGCAACGCCAATATGTCGACCTATCCCGTTTTTTGTTGTAAAATGCTCATCTTACAGTATTTATCACTACAGGGGTCGTTATGCTAACGCTATAGTCTATTTTTATGTATGAGAGAGTAATAAAACAGCATTTCTAATGCAAAACTTAGTACGGTCATTTTAAATATTTTTACAGAATAATCTAAATATTTCCTAAAATTGTAATAAATGTACCTGAGCTATTACAAGTTTTGGGTCTTTTATTGGTCCATTATAAATATAAGCTGTACAAAACAATAGAAAAAGGTTTGGACAGGCCAAAAACCCTGTGTATTAAAGATTACACAGCCGTATCTTAAGATTATTTTCAATAAGTACCTATTTGCCAATTTTGTTTTATTTTAATTCCAAGAATTTCTTACAGTAATCGAATTATAAGTAGATAAATACCTTTCCAACAAATTTCACTGAAAATGCGATTATAGGTTTTCCATTTAGTAAGGAGGCCCAAGTTGTGTATTCTTGACAGTTTACTAAATGTCGTTTAGTTGCAACTTGCAAGGTGCAGTGTGAATTCTAGTGTGATCATGGAAAATTTGGAAGGGCCGCGTAAACGACAAAAAATCGGTCCTTTAACAGTTAATGAAAAAACATTAATATTTAATTGTTTTAAATCATTTACAAACATTTATGTAAAAGTGTTGTTGAAACAGTGGAATTAGTTAGTAGTACGCTTGGTGTTTGGAAATCTACGATTTACAGAGTTGTTAAAGAAGAGAAATGTGGCGGGTTTCAAACAGCACGTAAAGCTCCAGGAAAACCAAAATTTCAATAAGAAAATCTTTTAAAAGAAAGACTTCGAAGGAAAGTGCATGCGTTCTTCTTTAGAAAAAATTTCTGACAGTAGACAAAGTTCTTGCCACGGTTCGAGATGATAAGGATTACCCTGAAATGAGTCGAAGCACACTATGGAAACTTTTGAAAGAAATAGGTTTTCTATGGAAAAATCATTCCAGAAAGTCTATTTTAATAGAAAGAAGCGATATTGTAGTATGTAGAAGAAATTACCTAAGGACTATAAAAGAAATGAGAAACCAAAGAAGAAATATATTTTATTTAGATGAAACATGGACCAACGAGGGACATAAACCAAATAAATTTTGGCAAGATGAAACTGTTACAAGTCGAAGACAGGCTTTTTTAAATAATTTATTTACTGGTTTAAATCCACCATCAGGAAAGGGGCGCAGACTAATAATAGTACACATCGGTAGTTCAAATGGTTTTGTTAAAGGTGGTTTATTGACTTTTGAATCTACTCGTACCGGTGACTACCATGAGGACATGGAATGCTGATGTCTTTAAAGAGTGGTTCGAACAAATTATAGACCTTCTTCCTCAGAACTGTATAATAGTAATGGATAATGCAAGTTATCACTCGAGACTTATAGAAAAAATGCCCACAACCAAGTGGTTAAAAAAAGATTTACAGAATTGGCTAAATTCAAAGAATATTAAGTTCCATCCCGGTTCTGTGAGAAAAGAACTGTATCATTTGTGTTCCCTTTATAAAGAGAAATTCAAAACATATGAAATTGATGAAATTGCAAAAAATCGTGGGATGACGGTGGTTAGATCACCACCATATCATTGCGAAGTAAACCCTATTGAACTGATATGGGCACAGATAAAGGGAAAAGTTTCAAGAAAAAATAATTCTTTTAAAATGAGTGATGTTAAACAGTTGTTTTTGGAGGCTGTAAATAATGTGAAGCCTGAAAACTGGGAAAAGGCAGTAAATGATACGATTAAAGAAGAAGAGAAAATGTGGAAGTTGGACAATATTACTGATGAAATGATCGAGCCACTCATTGTAAATATTGGTTGCGACAGTTCATCTTCTGATTTCGATTCTGATTTGGATTTGTAGGTAAGAAGTAGTTTTTATATTAAAATTATTATTTATGAACGTAACGTTGTTTAAAAGTCAAAGTTTAAACCCTTATTCCTACATAACTCGTTTGACACAATGTTCTTAACATACCTTGTGGAAAAATAAAACATTTTAGAAAAAATTGCACTTTTTTACCTTCAGCTGTTTAGAAGTTATAAGCAGGTTAATTAGGTGAAAATATAAGTGTATACTCGAGGAATAACTTCAAAAAATATTTTAACTGTCTACTAAAAGAAGTGATACGCCTATGGATTACGAACGCTTTATTATTTTAATACTCTCTCATACATAAAAATAGACTATAGTGTGAAATTCGTCTGTTATGGTCAAAATTAAAATATAAAAATATTTTTAAAAAATCAAAGGACGAGTCTACTTTTGTGCATCTCCCTACTCCAGAACTACTGGATTATTATTATTACCTTAATAAAATATAAAGATTTTGTAGATTAAACATTTTATTATCTATCACTTACCATAAATTTAAGAGCTACTTTTTAGAAATCAATTAATAGATAATCCTTATCTCCAGACTATTTTGCTTATCTTGTTCAAATATCATCAAGATTAATAGGTGCTTAACCTACCTCAATATTTTTTATTCTGCCTTTCCAAAAAATAAAAAATAATATATTAAAAAAATGCAGTTATACAAGATAACGTTTTATTTTTTTACATTTTATTTATTTCAAGTTTTATCTGATAAGTATAGGCACTCGTATTTATCGATATCAGTTTATTTTCTAAAGTGAATAATGGATGATGTGTATTGAATGCAGATTTTTTATTGCCATGTATGAAATTGGTATGTGAAATTTTATTACTTGATTAAAAAAGCGTTAATAAATGTTTTTGCGTAACACAAAAAAGTTATAGTATATTTCAAGAAGACCTATTATATTCTACAAAATCTTTCTTAAATGATTTAAGGCACATTTTTGTGAATTTTTTTTGACCACACAGTTGAAATCTGTTTATTTAAACTAATGATACATTATACTGCAGTGCTCCGCAACCGGTGTGCCGCGGCACACTGGTGTGCCGTAAGCCGACTTGAGGTGTGCCGCTCTTGCAGACAATACGAATCAGATTCGTATTGTAGCGAGACCCGCGAAAAATAAAGCAATCTGACAACAGCGCCGATGGTAAACGTCTATCCGTCTATCGGCGCGGCGCGGCGGCTTGATTCTCGAAGGCGACTAAACTAGAAAGATCCGTGCCGTTCGAGGCGCGACTCGATGTTTTCCTGAACATCGCCACTGCCTATATAAGCGCGCCTGTCGTCGCTCAGAGACTCAGAGAGAGTCGAATAGTCAAGTGAATCAGATAAATACGCGGGCAAACAAATAAATCGTAGAGTGAAATAAATAGTGAATTGCTATATAAATAAATTCTTGTGCCTTATAAATAAGTGAACTGGACTAAGTTTTGTTGCAGTATCTACTTTTATAAATAACTATAGTGCTTCAAATATGGATAAATTTTTGCTGAAATCACGAGCAGATGACGAAGAACCTAGCACAAGCTCCAGCATAAGTGCTGCAAAAAGAGCAAAAAAGGTGCTGAAAAGGAAGTACAATCAAGACTACCTTCGATATGGTTTCACTTGGTGTGGCGACGAAGCGGCTCCAAAGCCTGAATGCGTCATTTGCGGTGAACAGTTGTCAAATGAAGCAATGGTACCCAGCAAACTAAACCGTCATTTGATCACAAATCATCCCAGTTGCGTCAAAAAAGACATTCAATTTTTCCAACGGCGCTTGGATCAAAATAAGAAACAAAAGCAGTTTATGAAATCGGCGGTTACGGTTTCTGAAAAGGCATTAGAAGCAAGCTACCTTGTTGCAAAATTAATTGCACAACAAAAAAAACCGCACACTATCGGTGAAACGCTTATTAAACCAGCATGCATGGAAATTATTAGACTTATGCTTGGGCCAAACGAAGTTAAGGACGTGAGTAAAGTTTCTTTGTCGGCCGATACTGTTAAAAGACGTATCCAAGATATGTCAAGTGATATTTTGGGAACACTAATTAAAAAAATCATTTCGGCTGGAATTTTTGCGCTTCAAATCGACGAATCAACCGATATTAAAAATAAAGCACAACTGATGGCTATTGTACGTTTCGTTGACGAGGACTCTATTAAAGAACATTATTTATTTTGTAAGGAGGTTCCAGAGAGAACTACCGGTGAACAAATTTTCCAAGTAACTGATAATTTTTTTAAAATACATAATATTCAGTGGACCAATTGCGTTGCTATTTGTACAGATGGTGCTGCTGCAATGATGGGCAGTAAGAAAGGTTTTGTATCTTGTGTAAAACAAAAAAATCCGTCAATACAAATTACACATTGCTGCATACATCGAGAAGCATTGATGGTCAAAAATTTGCCCGAACAGCTTTCGATCACAATGAATGAATGTATTAAGATCATAAACATAATTAAATCGAGAGCCTTAAATTCGCGAATCTTTGGAATAATCTGTGAAGAAATGGGAAGCGAACATGAATCCTTACTGTTTTATACAGAAGTTCGTTGGTTATCCCGGGGAAAAGTTTTAGCTCGACTGTTTGAACTTCGCTACGAAGTGCGTGAGTTTCTTTCAAGTCAAGATATGTACGATCTATGCCAGCACCTTCATGATGAATACTGGATAGCCAAACTTGCATACATGGCGGATATATTCGAACATCTAAATAAACTTAATAAAAAAATGCAAGGACGGAATGAAAATATATTGACGTGCTCCGATAAATTACAAGGGTTCAAAAAGAAACTTGAACTTTGGCAGGAACAGTTGCAAAAAGGATGTCTAGAAATGTATCACAGGACCAACCACAGTACGATCGAAAACAAGCAGTTGATTGTGGATTTGGCCCAACAACATTTAAGTATGCTTCAACAAAAATTTGAATACTATTTCCATTCTATCAACACGGAACAATACAATTGGATTCGAAATCCTTTCGCAACCAATGCAATAAGTTCCACGGAAGCACTGCCATTGCAAACTCGAGAGGAGTTCACAGAATTAAGTAATGATATGACCCTAAAACTTAAATTCGACGAAGTTCCGTTAGATGTTTTCTGGATTTCCATCAAGACAGAATATCCACGCATCACCGACAAGGCCATCTTCACACTACTTCCGTTTTCCACAACATATTTATGTGAGCAAAGTTTTTCAACGCTTGTATTAATTAAAAATGATAAACGGTCATGCTTAAAAGATCTTGACCAAGAAATGAGAGTTGCGCTGTCTAAAATTGAGCCGAATATAAAACTTTTGTGTTCAACGAAGCAAGCGCAGGTATCACATTAATCAGTCATCATCATGTCAAAATATTTATTACTATTGACGTGTCAACAGAAGTAAATTTAGTATACCTACCTGTCCTACCTAGTATTTAGTATAGTTCTCATGTATGTACCTATTTGTATTTTTCATTCTATCTGAATAATAAAAAAAAATAAAAAAAAAATATGTATTATGTCCTGAGTGAAAATTTTGATGCCCCAAATCTGAAAGGGGCTTCTTCACATTTTAAAACAATAAAAAAAACTAAGGTAGTTTGGACATCCATAAATAATTAGTATACATGGAGTGAACTGACCCCCGACCTAGCTACGCCACTGCTATAAATATATTTTAGATTTTGGTGTGCCACGAAATTCTAGGGAGCAGTTTGGTGTGCCTCAGATGAGGAAAGGTTGCGGAGCACTGCATTATAGTATGACATTCAAAGAATATTGTGTCAAATTTTCATGTAGAAATATTAAAAAATACGATAATAGCAGCAATTATACGGAAGCATCTCGGAAAAAAGTAGAATTGCGGTGCCCCTCCTAACTCGGTGCTGGATTATCAGAAATAAAAAAATCAAAGCTCTTTTTATTGATAATCGTTTTCTCCAGGTATAGTCTATTTTTATGTATGAGAGAGTAATAAAACAGCATTTCTAATTCAAAACTTAATACGGTCATTTTAAATATTTTTACAGAATAATCTAAATATTTCCTAAAATTGTAATAAATTTACCTGAGCTATTACAAGTTTTGGGTCTTTTATTGGTCCTTTATAAACATAAGCTGTACAGAACAATAGAAAAAGGTTTGGACAGGCCAAAAGCCCTGTGTATTAAAGATTACATAGATTATTTTCAATAAGTACTTATTTGCCAATTTTGTTTTATTTTAATTCCAAGAATTTCTTACAGTAATCGAATTATAAGTAGATAAATACCTTCCCAACAAATTTCACCGAAAATGCGATTATAGGTTTTCCATTTGGTAAGGAGGTCCAAGTTGTGTATTCTTGACAGTTTACTAAATGTCGTTTAGTTGCAATTTGCAAGGTGCAGTGTGAATTTTAGTGTGATCATGGAAAATTTGGAAGGGCCGCGTAAACGACAAAAAATCGGTCCTTTAACAGTTAATGAAAAAACATTAATATTTAATTATTTTAAAACATTTATGTAAAAGTGTTGATGACACAGTGGAATTAGTTAGTAGTACGCTTGGTGTTAGGAAATCTACGATTTACAGAGTTGTTAAAGAAGAGAAATGTGGCGAGTTTCAAACAGCACGTAAAGTTCCAGGAAAACCAAAATTTCAATTAGAAAATCTTTTGAAAGAAAGACTTCAAAGGAAAGTGCATGCGTTCTTCTTTAGAAAAGAATTTCCGACAGTAGACAAAGTTCTTGCCACGGTTCGAGATGATAAGGATTACCCTGAAATGAGTCGAAGCACATTATGAAAACTTTTAAAAGAAATTCCTATGGAAAAAGCATTCCAGAAAGTATTTTAATAGAAAGAAGCGATATTGTAGTATGGAGAAGAAATTACCTAAGGACTATAAAAGAAAGGAGAAACCAAAGAAGAAATATATTTTATTTAGATGAAACATGGATCAACGAGGGACATAAACCAAATAAATTTTGGCAAGATGAAACTGTTACAAGTCGAAGACAGGCTTTTTTAAATAATTTATTTACTGGTTTAAATCCACCATCAGGAAAGGGGCGCAGACTAATAATAGTACACATCGGTAGTTCAAACGGTTTTGTTAAAGGTGGTTTATTGACTTTTGAATCTACTCGTACCGGTGACTACCATGAGGACATGAATGCTGATGTCTTTAAAGAGTGGTTCGAACAAATTATAGATCTTCTTCCTCAGAACTGTATAATAGTAATGGATAATGCCAATTATCACTCGAGACTTATTGAAAAAATACCCACAACCAAGTGGTTAAAAAAAGATTTACAGAATTGGCTAAATTCAAAGAATATTAAGTTCAATACCGGTTCTGTGAGAAAAGAACTGTATCATTTGTGTTCCCTTCATAAAGAGAAATTCAAAAAATATGAAATTGATGAAATTGCAAAAAATCGTGGGATGACGGTGGTTAGATCACCACCATATCATTGCGAAGTAAACCCGATTGAACTGATATGGGCACAGATAAAGGGAGAAGTTTCAAGAAAAAATAATTCTTTTAAAATGAGTAATGTTAAACAGTTGTTTTTGGAGGCTGTAAATAATGTGAAGCCTGAAAACTGGGAAAAGGCAGTAAATCATACGATTAAAGAAGAAGAGAAAATGTGGAAGTTGGACAATATTACTGATGAAATGATCGAGCCACTCATTGTAAATATTGGTTGCGACAGTTCATCTTCTGATTTCGATTCTGATTTGGATTTGTAGGTAAGAAGTAGTTTTTATATTAAAATTATTATTTATGAACGTAACGTTGTTTAAAAGTCAACGTTTTAACCCTTATGCCTACATAACCCGTTTGGCACAATGTTCTTAACATACCCTGTGGAAAAATAAAACATTTTAGAAAAAATTGCACTTTTTTACCTTCAGCTGTTTAGAAGTTATAAGCAGGTTAATTAGGTGAAAATATAAGTGTATACTCGAGGAATAAAAAATATTTTAACTGTCTACTAAAAGAAGTGATACGCCTATGGATTACGAACGCTTTATTATTTTAATACTCTCTCATACATAAAAATAGACTATAACTCGGTGCTGGATTATCAGAAATAAAAAAATCAAAGCTCTTTTTATTGATAATCGTTTTCTCCAGGTAACACTAAGAGGGTTTTTCAAAATTTTAATTTTTTACTTTTTGGGGACACTTTTAAGTAGAAAACGCGATTCTTGCGAAAAAAATATACAATTTTGTTATTATAAAATAGAAAAGTATTAACAAATTTAAAAATAAATCTACAGCGTTACCTCGTAAATTATTTGCAGAAACAGTGTTTCGAAATATGTATTTAAAATCTTCTGAAATCTCAAAAACAAAAAAGCTAAGTTAATAGTTTACTAGCAAAAGATAATCGCCACTCATATTTATTCGAACACCTAGCTCCGATATTTACCAAGCGATAGCTCTGCATTCAGCGTTTTAAATCACTGAAAGTTTCAGATGAATTTTGATTCGGATCTAAAGTGGGATCTTCTTCAAGAACCGCTTTACTTATTTTTATGAACATTTGTTAGCCACCATACTATAGGCATTTCTTGATATTTTTGAAGTAGTACACGATCCAGCTGTTTTTTTTTCAAGACTCCATGGCACTGAAAAAAAGAAAAAACATACTTTAACTACATATAGAAACAAAACTGAAAAATAATGATAACTAAGCATGCCACTCATCGTATTTTGCACACATAGCATTTATACAAATTATCATGCACACAGAAAACACTTGTGTCGAAGATAGTAGAATACAAAACAAGTAAGAAACGTAACCTTGTAGTTTTACTAGTTTTTCTACCACATTCACCCACCCATAAACGCATACAAGGATATTAAAGAAAATATTTCAATACTTACAAAATTACCTTCCGTCAGTCTAGTTACTGGATTTGAACAAGTCGAACAAAAAGTCTTATTCATATGAGAAAAAAGTTTTGTTTAAAAAATTATTCTTGATAAAATGTTCTGCATCACTTGAGATCACGTGTATAAAATTGTTTAAGACATACTGTATTATAGATTGTGACGTGCTCTTCGAGCACGTTGTTAATAACAATATCTCAATAAACTATGTTGTTAACTATGTGCTCGAAGAGCACGTCGCAATCTGTTACACAATGTGTTCCAACAAGTTTTATTGGTATGAGGAAAAGTTTTATTTAAAAAAATATTTCTGATAAAATGTTCTGCATCACTTTGAATACACTTTATTGTTAATGACGTGCACACAGTGTGTTCCAAAAAGTTATACACGTAAGAAAACTTTTTCTCACATGTATACATTTTTTAGGCTATAATATATAACAGATTGCGTCGTTATTAACAATATCTGAATACACTTTGTTGTTAACGACGATCCCAAAGAGCACGTCGCAATCTACTATTCAGTGTGTTCCAAAAAGTCTTATTCATATGAGAAAAAGTTTTGTTTAAAAAATTATTCTTGATAAAATGCTCTGCATCACTTGAGATCACGTGTATAAAATTGTTTAAGACATATTTAATATATTGCGACGTGCTCTTCGAGCACGTTGTTAATAACAATATCTCAAAACATTGTTATTAACGACGTGCTCTTCGAGCACGTTGCAATCTGTTACAAGATATGTTCCAAAAAGTTTCATTCGTATGAGGAAAAGTTTAAAAAAATATTCCTGATAAAATGTTCTGCATCACTTGAGATCACATGTATAAAATTGTTTAAGACATATTGTTTAATAGATTGCGACGTGCTCTTCGAGCACGTCGTTAATAACAATATCTCAAAACATTGTTATTAACGACGTGCTCGTCGCAATCTGTTACAAAATATGTTCCAAAAAGTCTTATTCATATGAGAAAAAGTTTTGTTTAAAAAATTATTCTTGATAAAATGCTTTGCATCACTTGAGATCACGTGTATAAAATTGTTTAAGACATATTTAATAGATTGCGACGTGCTCTTCGAGCACGTCGTTAATAACAATATCTCAAAACATTGTTATTAACGACGTGCTCGAAGAGCACGTCGCAATATCTTACAAAATATGTTCCAAAAAGTTTCACTCGTATGAGAGGAAAAGTTTAAAAAAATATTCCTGATAAAATGTTCTGCATCACTTGAGATCACATGTATAAAATTGTTTAAGACATATTGTTTAATAGATTGCGACGTGCTCTTCGAGCACGTCGTTAATAACAATATCTCAAAACATTGTTATTAACGACGTGCTCGTCGCAATCTGTTACAAAATATGTTCCAAAAAGTCTTATTCATATGAGAAAAAGTTTTGTTTAAAAAATATTCCTGATAAAATTTTCTGCATCACTTGAGATCACGTGTATAAAATTGTTTAAGACATATTGTTTAATAGATTGCGACGTGCTCTTCGAGCACGTCGTTAATAAAAATATCTCAAAACATTGTTATTAACGAAGTGCTCGAAGAGCACGTCGCAATCTGTTACAAAATATGTTCCAAAAAGTCTTATTCATATGAGAAAAAGTTTTGTTTAAAAAAATATTCCTGATAAAATGTTCTGCATCACTTGAGATCACGTGTATAAAATTGTTTAAGACATATTGTTTAATAGATTGCGACGTGCTCTTCGAGCACGTCGTTAATAACAATATCTCAAAACATTGTTATTAACGACGTGCTCGTCGCAATCTGTTACAAAATATGTTCCAAAAAGTCTTATTCATATGAGAAAAAGTTTTGTTTAAAAAATATTCCTGATAAAATGTTCTGCATCACTTGAGATCACGTGTATAAAATTGTTTAAGACATATTGTTTAATAGATTGCGACGTGCTCTTCGAGCACGTCGTTAATAACAATATCTCAAAACATTGTTATTAACGAAGTGCTCGAAGAGCACGTCGCAATCTGTTACAAAATATGTTCCAAAAAGTCTTATTCATATGAGAAAAAGTTTTGTTTAAAAAAATATTCCTGATAAAATGTTCTGCATCACTTGAGATCACGTGTATAAAATTGTTTAAGACATACTGTATAATTAATTGCGACGTGCTCGAAAAGCACGTCGTTAATAACTATCTCTTCGAGCACGTCGCAATCTGTTACAAAATATGTTCCAAAAAGTTTCATTCGTATGAGAAAACGTTTTGTTTAAAAAAATATTCCGGATAAAATGTTCTGCATCACTTGAGATCACGTGCATAAAATTGTTTAAGACATACTGTATAATGAATTGCGACGTGCTCGAGAAGCACGTCGTTAATAACTATCTCAATACACTTTGTCTTCGAGCACGTCGCAATCTGTTACAAAATATGTTCCAAAAAGTTTCATTCGTATGAGGAAAAGTTTTGTTTAAAAAAATATTCCGGATAAAATGTTCTGCATCACTTGAGATCACGTGCATAAAATTGTTTAAGACATACTGTATAATGAATTGCGACGTGCTCGAAAAGCACGTCGTTAATAACTATCTCAATACACTCTGTCTTCGAGCACGTCGCAGTCTGTTACACAATGTGTTCCAAAAAGTTTTATTCGTGTGAGGAAAAGTTTTGTTTAAAAAAATATTCCGGATAAAATGTTCTGCATCACTTTGAATACACTTTATTGTTAATGACGTGCACACAGTATGTTCCAAAAAGTTATACACGTAAGAAAACTTTTTCTCACATGTATACATTTTTTAGGCTATAATGTATAACAGATTGCGTCGTTATTAACAATATCTGAATACACTTTGTTGTTAACGACGATCCCAAAGAGCACGTCATAATCTACTACTCAGTGTGTTCCAAAAAGTCTTATTTATATGAGAAAATGTTTTGTTTAAAAAAATATTCCTGATAAAATGTTCTGCATCACTTGAGATCACGTGTATAAAATTGTTTAAAACATACTGTATAATGAATTGCGACGTGCTCGAAAAGCACGTCGTTAATAACAATATCTCAAGACATTGTTATTAACGACGTGCTCGATCTGTTACAAAATATGTTTCAAAAAGTTTCATTCGTATGAGAAAAAGTTTTGTTTAAAAAAATATTCCTGATAAAATGTTCTGCATCACTTGAGATTACGTGTATAAAATTGTTTAAGACATATTGTTTAATAGATTGCGACGTGCTCTTCGAGCACGTCGTTAATAACAATATCTCGAAACATTGTTATTAACGAAGTGCTCGAAGAGCACGTCGAAATCTGTTACAAAATATGTTCCAAAAAGTCTTATTCATATGAGCAAAAGTTGTTTAAAAAAATATTCCTGATAAAATGTTCTGCATCACTTGAAATCACGTGTATAAAATTGTTTAAGGCATATTGTTTAAAAGATTGCGACCTGCTCTTCGAGCACGTCGTTATTAACAATATCTCAAAACATTGTTATTAACGACGTGCTCGAAGAGCACGTCGCAATCTATTACAAAATATGTTCCAAAAAGTTTCATTCGTATGAGGAAACGTTTTGTTTAAAAAAATATTCCGGATAAAATGTTCTGCATCACTTGAGATCACGTGTATAAAATTGTTTAAGACATATTGGTTAATAGATTGCGACGTGCTCTTCGAACACGTCGTTAATAACAATATCTCAAAACATTGTTATTAACGAAGTGCTCGAAGACCACGTTGCAATCTGTTACAAAATATGTTCCAAAAAGTCTTATTCATATGAGAAAAAGTTTTGTTTAAAAAAATTCCTGATAAAATGTTCTGCATCACTTGAGATCACGTGTATAAAATTGTTAAGGCATATTGTTTAATAGAATGCGACGTGCTCTTCGAGCACGTCGTTAATAACAATATCTCAAAACATTGTTATTAACGAAGTGCTCGAAGAGCACGTCGCAATCTGTTACAAAATATGTTCCAAAAAGTCTTATTCATATGAGAAAAAGTTTTGTTTAAAAAATATTCCTGATAAAATATTCTGCATCACTTGAGATCACGTGTATACAATTGTTTAAGGCATATTGTTTAATAAATTGCGACTTGCTCGAAAAGCACGTTGTTAATAACTATCTCAATACACTCTGTCTTCGAGCACGTCGCAATCTGTTACAAAATATGTTCCAAAAAGTTTCATTCGTATGAGGAAAAGTTTTGTTTAAAAAATATTCCTGATAAAATGTTCTGCATCACTTGAGATCACGTGCATAAAATTGTTTAAGACATACTGTATAATGAATTGCGATGTGCTCGAAAAGCACGTCGTTAACAACAATATTTAAATACATATTATTGTTAACAACGTGCTCGAAGAGTACGACGCAATCTATTAATACAGTGTGTTTTCCAAAAAGTTTTATAGACATGAGAAAAAGTTTTATCTTACATTTCAGAAAAGAATATTCCTGCTAAAATGTTCTGCATCACTTAGGAATTTATATTCAAACATATTTTGTAAAATATAGGTTAGTATTTAGGAAAAATAGAAGTAGAAGTTTTTTTTGAAAGTTATGGAATACTTTATTGTTTGAATATGGATTATCAATAAATGCAGAACATTTTATCAAAAATACTTTTTTTTAACCTTTTCTCAAGTGTTTAAAACTTTTTGGAAAACACTGTAATGTTTCGAGCACGTCGTAAATAACAGTTAGTATTGTTGACGACGTGCGCGACGACATTTTTGCACGTATTCTTAATGAGATCAATTTTTCGCAGTAACAAATAAGATTAAACATCCAGTAAATCTGTACTTGACCTATAACGAAATCTTTTGTCAAGATTCTTTGTAATTCACCTTGTAAAATTAATTTTAGCATAAATTATAAACAAATAGTATTGCTTGGATAACAACTAATGATAATCATTAACCAATCTGGAAAAAATATCCTGTGTGACTGCTAAAATTTATTTGATGGTAAATGTATTTTACTTGATGAAAAATAAAAATTTGTAAATTAAATCGTATATGTTTTAGTTAATCATAGTTTCTGTAATAACTATTTATGCAATCAGTTACTTAATTCCTTATTTCAGTTTTATGTAACAATTAAATATTCGCGAACCACCGGGACGTTCTGGTATATAGTAAAAGGTCCAAAGTAGATCCCTGTGTCACTCCTGTTTGTATTTTTAACATGTTATAGGTAATAAGCGATAAATAAAAGAAACTCAATTTTTTAAATTTTATCGTATTAAATACAAATTAGTGTCCTCATATCAAATTTTCAAACAACAATATTCCCATAGCATACATTTCTTTGGTTTTCTTGCTAAAGTAGACGAAAATAAATACACAATACACATATTTATTACTTACAACATAGTAATAACGACTACTAAATCATTTAATTCGAAATATTTGACGCCAGAGTCGTACTAAACCGAAAATAAATCATTCGTTAATCGTTGGTATAATATATAGATGTGTCAATTTTTAATAAGTCATAAATTCTCTAAAATATACTGTCGATAATGTAAATAGTGTCTTTCAGTTCAATTATTTCTAATATCAAACTGAGGTGACATTTATTTACCTTTTGAAGAGGAGATATAGGGTCTTTGCTGCAAAAGAGGGCTAGGTATATTTGTATATTTTGTTAGGTAAAGGGAGTGGCGAATTTATAGTAGTTTTGGTCAGTTTGTACCTGTACTCTGTATTTTTTTTGTTTAATTTAAACTCGGGGTGGTTTTAGAAATTTGACACATTTCACTTTCTATAATATTAATCAATATTTTTTATGATGTACTGCAAAACATTTTAACAACAGTTATGACTTAACTGTCATTATTTTAAGTCACATTTGAAAACTTGTATTTGATTTTATGTTGTAAAACGTTGTAAATTGCAAAATATTATAAAACCTTGTACGATACACGTCCGTTACCTGATCTCTACGTGCTCGCGTGTAAAGATCTAGGTAACGGGTCTATAACGTATGTAGTGCGAGAGTTTCGGAACTAAAAAAATGTATGTTCAGTCCTGTAAAACATATCAAATGTCAGTAGTAAATTAAATTCGCGACAAAAACCAAACCAATGATACTTTAAACGAGTTGCCCTAAAATGTTTGTTATCCATAGTAAATGATTAATGTTAACCTCCCAGCAAACATTTTGGTGTAATTTGACGTCGATATATATATAATAAATTTGGTCGCAAAATTAGATTTAACCATAATTAAGTAAAATTTACGTTGGCTCGACGTGGATTCGACACAAGTGGAGAATAAGACGACGTCGAAATTTGGTTTTATTTACCAAAATAGGTAGAATTACATCTAAATCCACATTGTAGTAGCCCAGTACGTTTGGTTAGTAATACCTCTCTAGGGAAATTGGACGTCAGTATAACGTTAATTCGACGTTGATTTAACTAAGTTTAGGTAGAAACTACCAAAATATTTGCAGATGACGTATGCCTCCAAGTGTACGAAAAGAAATTTTATACTTATTTGGTATTTTTATCTATATATAAGTAGAAATATTGTAGGAAGTCACCAACACTACTAAAACATATACCTAATTCACATGAAAGATTGAAAATAATTAAATGTCTGTGACAAAAATATATGTAATGTAATTGCGGTGAATATACAGTTCACGCTTGTTGAAATTAATGCGAAGAAAATTTTGTCGTGCATGTTAACAGTTCTACTTAGAAAAATAACAATGCCCTTCCAAAATACTCTCTAATTAAAAAAATATAAGAAAAAAATATGATCGTGTAAAAAAATAATAATAATAATATTATGAGCTAAAACTATGTTACGTTTATTGTGTATCACTTTAGAAAATCAATAATGTTTCGTTTTTCGGTATTTTCATTCGTATGTTCTAGTTATGGTCATTTTAAAAATTTTAAATTTGAAATCGTACTTCAATTACGTTAAGAAAATATGGCGTATTGTGCGAATTCGACCTAAAAGTAATTATGACTAAGGAAATCTACGTATTTTACAAATACCTTTTTATTAAGTTGAATTAACTTCAATTTCACGACATATTAGTTAACTTTACCTATTTAAAGAAATAATAACTTATAGGTTTTATAAAAAATTTACCTATAGGTAAATATAACATATTTAGGTCGCGTTGTTCTGCACTTAAGATTTTAGACGTTTCACTTTATTTTATTATTTTTCGAACTCATTTTATTAATTATTTTTCGCACTCATTTAAAGCTCTATCTACACCACACGTAAATTAAGATTACGACTGTAATGGTTTTTTTTAAAATGGCCGAAATTCTTAAGAATAATGATGAAGACAGTAACTGAACAACCTAATTGTTAAAATAACCTAAATAATATAAATTTTACAAATAGGTCATGTATGACTCTTTTTAAATTGGTGGTTTTTAGTCTAATTTACTTTTAGCCCAATCGGATTAGTATTTTAGATTCTGAAAAATTCGAAGCAGCAATTTTCCTTCGGAATTCGTTGGAGGGGGTCTCTGGTAGTCTAAATTCAAAAAGTTGGGATTCCAAAGTTGTCGTTACCTCCGCCATCTTGATTTAAAGGGTTATTTTTTGTATCTTGAATAACTCATTTATTTTCAATTTTACACGGAAAATAGTTTTTACAAAAGTTATTTAAAATTAAATTTCCTACAATTCTGCTTTTTTTTTGTACGATCGATTTTTTTCGATTTATACCCGAAAAGAGGGGGTGAATTTTTGGTTATAGAATAACTCGTTTATTTTCAATTTTACGAGAAAAATTGTTATAAACAAAGTTGTTTAAAATTAAATTTCCTACAATTCTGTGTTTTTTTGTACGATCGATTTTTTTTGTATTTATCCCTGAGAAGAGTGGGGGTGAACCTAAGTATTGTATTGTCACGTTTATTATTGATGTTGTACCATTATTTTTTCTGTTTGTTTTTTTTGCTGATTTTCAAAAATGTTTACCCCCACTCTTCTCAGGGATAAATACAAAAAAATCGAGCGTACAAAAAAAACAGAATTGTAGGAAATTTAATTTTAAACAACTTTATTTATAACAATTTTTCTCGTAAAATTGAAAATAAACGAGTTATTCTATAACCAAAAATTCACCCCCTCTTTTCGGGTATAAATCGAAAAAAATTGATCGTACAAAAAAAGCAGAATTGTAGGAAATTTAATTTTAAACAACTTTAAATTCAAATCGCTCCTCTTGGTTTAAAAACGGTATTGTCACGCTTCGTATAAATTCAAATATTTCTAAATTCTAATTAAGTATTTAAAAAACATCCTATACCTGAAAGATTGTATAATTGTGTCATAAACTTGTTTTAATTTGCAATCATGTACAAGGCTGATTATTCAATAATTATTAAAAATAAATAAAATAATAAAAAACTAAAAAAACAACTATAAAGGGGAATAATTGAGGTTACATAAGGAATTCTCCGCGTGGCTAGGCCGCATCTTGGTCTTAGGGCTTAGAGCCTTTTTTGTGTTTTTGAATCGCAGTATTGATCAAATATTAGCGAAGTCTTTTAATATTATATTAAGCCCCATATTGGTGTGTGCAGTTAGGACCCGTTTTGTATAATTATTTTAATTATAATAAAAAATTTGTTTTAATAACACTGTGTTTCCTTCAGCCTTTTTACAGAGGCGTGTTAGGTCTTATATCAAAAGTAGAACCATTATAGAGTTAAGTGCTACGAGTTATTCTATAACCAAAAATTCTTTTCGGGTATAAATCGAAAAAAATCGATCGTACAAAAAAAAGCAAAATTGTAGGAAATTTAATTTTAAACAACATTGTTTTTCTACACCCGTATTATAATAATGCACTTATATGCCCAAAATCCGTTTCATAATGATACCCATTATGATACAGATTTTTCATTATGATACAGATTTTTAATCAATAGAAACCTACAATTTTTCAATCAAGCATGATGTTTGACGTTTGTCCTAAATTCCTATGTAATTGTTTTAGTTGTCAAAACATATTAAATTTTCGTAGATAGCTAAACTTCGATAATTATAATATTAAAATGTCTGATATCAGCGATATAGAACACTCCTCCACACATATAGGAGAAAGGAGAAAATGCAGTACAAAAAATTTTGCCCCAAAAATCTGTGGTAATACCAGTACCCAAGGTAATACCATTAATTACAATTTTGTAGAATTTTTTATAGAAATACGAGTAATTACTGTTATTGTGTTCAATACCAATATAACTAGAATATTTATAGGTCTTGATTATTTATCGGGTGTAGAAAAAATAGCGTATGCAACTCTCATGTAATGGTTATTACATGATCGTTGCATAATATACTATTATAACAATTTTTCTCGTAAAATTGAAAATAAACGAGTTATTCTATAACCAAAAATTCACCCCCTCTTTTCGGGTATAAATCGAAAAAAATCGATTGTACAAAAAAACGCAGAATTGTAGGAAATTTAATTTTAAATAACTTTTGTAAAAACTATTTTCCGTGTAAAATTGAAAATAAATGAGTTATTCAAGATACAAAAAATAACCCTTTAAATCAAGCTGGCGGAGGAAACGACAACTTTGGAATCCCAACTTTTTGAATTTAGACTACCACAGACCCCCTCCAACGAATTCCGAAGGAAAATTGCTGCTTCGAATTTTTCAGAATCTCAAGCCTGTTCTTCACCTAATCCGATTGGGCTATTTGTGGTAGATTTTTCAGGTAATTGCTACAACAAAGTTAATAAATATTTCTTCAAGATGACTTATAGGTCAACTAAATGAGTATTCGACTATTTGGTTGAAATTGGGTAGATAAACAGGTAGAATTTTGCTACGATCTCGACCTAATATTACTTTAAAGGAGAGTAAATAAAAGCGACCAAATAGGTTACTATGGAGGCATAAAATTACGTAGAATTTTTAACCAAATCTATCTAATTGGATATTCTACTATAAAGACGATTTTTAGTTGCCAAACAGGTAGATATTACCTAAATATGGCACCTAATTTTACTACAAAGGAAATTTAACTTTGAAGTAATTGTTGGTTATTTTTTTTAGTAGTTTTTCCCTTGCTGATATGGTTAAATTTACTTTTAAGCAGATTTGTGTAAAAGGTAGATTTCTTGGTAAAATTTACGTAAATTTAAATATAAATTAAAACCGTTTGGTAAATTTACATTAGAGGTATATTTTTCTAGTCAATTTTACGTAATAATTACCTCAATAAGTAAATTCGTCTTTAACAAAGTCGAGTTATAACTAATGTTATAGAAAATGTTTGCTGGGTAAGTTTGGATATAAATGTATCACGAAATTTGGAATGTTCTAAAAGTGTGTAACTGAGAAACAATTTATTTAGTATTATGATAATCCTTTTTCATTTGTATTTTCCATGTATTCTTGCCTGGATTTGAAAAACGGTTATATTTTACAAAATTTAATGTTTGAATATAGATTCTCAAGTGATGCAGAACATTTTAACAATATTATTCTTTTTTTTTAAATAAAACTTTTTCTAATGTGTATAAAACTTTTTGGATTACACTGTGTAATAACAAAGTGTGTTCAGATATTGTTGGTAACGACGTGCTCAAAGAGCACGTCGCAATCTAGTAATACAGTGTGTTTTCCAAAAAGTTTTATACACATGAGAAAAAGTTACAAATAAGTATTTTTGATACTTGATAATATATATTCAAACATTAAAGTATTCCATAACTTTCAAAAAAAAAAAAAAGCTCTACTTCTATACTTCTATTTTTCCTGAATATATATCTATTGCGACAATAAAGTGTATTTAAATATTGCTGTTAACACAGTGTGTTCCAAAAAGTTTTATATACATAAAAGTTTCTTTTTCAGAAAAATCATAATTGTTTTCTTTTGAAAAACAAAATTTTTCTTCATGTGTATAAATTTTTTTGGGATACACTGTATTAATAGATTGCGACGTGCTCTTCGAGCACGTCGTTAACAACAATATCTGAACACACTTTGTTATTAGCGACGTGCTCAAAGAGCACGTCGCATTTCATTACACAATGTTTTCCAAAAAGTTTTGTACACATGAGAATATGTTTCGTGATAAAAAGTTTCGTATTAGGAATATATGTATAATGGAGTATTATTACTTTCGACCTAATTTTCAGCATTTAATAACTTCCAAAAAAATCTGTACCAATATTTTTCCTGAATACCAACTTATATTTTACAAAATATGATTATGAATTCCTAAGTGATGCAGAACATTTTAGCAGGAATATTTTTTTCTGAAATGTAAGACCAAAATGTTTCTCATGTGTTTAAAACTTTTTGGAACACACTGTAATGGTTTCTAGGATAGGAATTGGTAATCTAACTGATTATATACAGAACTTACCCTCATTAACACCTACATACCCTAAGCAAAACTAAATAGTAATCAGATCACCTACCACACCAATTAAAAGTTAATAAAAACATGCTTTTTAACAAGGGTATTTCATTAATAAATATTTTTAAATATGTATAGCCTAGAAGTACAAAATAAATTATTTTTATTAGATTTTACTTTTTTGATACAATTATTTTATGAAAAATAGCTCTTAAATTGTTCCTCTGTATATTTTAGACATAGATAACATAATTTTATATAAGCAGCAGGTAATATAAATAGAAATTAAAGTACCCACTTAAATTAAGATAATTTTTTATTAGATATATATTAAATGTAGGTAAGGCTTCAATAACCTTAAAAATGACAACCTGGATTTAAACTTAAATTATTTCAATTAAAATTATGTAATATTATACAGGATGTTACACTGAAAAGTATTCCATTTTAATAGCTAATAAATATGATTTAAAAACGGCTAATAATTTTGAGTAACATGTTTTCCAGGATTTTTTCTTAAATGTTTGTTTTTCAGTTGCATCTACTGACTCTTTTTTTCATTTATTTTTAGCCCCATTGTTCCTGCCGCGTCTAATAATTGTTCTGTTATGTTTTTAAGTTCTTTTTGGCTTCTCGTTAACAGTACAACATCATCTGCGTATGCTAATGCTTGGTGGGATCTGTTGATCAGGGTTCCAAATCTGTTTATTCCACTGTTTCTGATGAATATTTCAAGGGTTAAATTAAAGAGAAGGGTGGATAATGGGTCTCCCTGTCTAAGCCTGTTTTGGACTTCAAATTTTTCGGTTTCCCCACCTCTTACTCTTATTGCACACCTTGTATTTTCCAGGGTCATGTTTGTCAGTTTTACAAGTTTAAGAGATATTTTTAGTTCTTTCAAAGCATTTACCAATTTTCGTCGATTTACTGTATCATATGCGCTTTTAAAATCAATAAACATAATATGTGTCGGTATTTCGTATTCGTAGCAAGTACCTGTTTTAAAATAAAGATTTGGTCAGTCACTTGCCTTTTCTAAAGCCAAATTGGTATTCTCCGATAAGTTTTTCTCTTTCTACTTCTATTCTTTTTTTTATTAACGTCCAGCAAAGCTATACCTCGATAGTTTCCACAGTCTGCTGGGTCCCCTTTCTTATATATTGGCAGTATTACTGCTTTCCTCCAATTTAGTGGCATTTCTTCCGCTTTCCATATTTCTTTGATTAATTGTATTATTAGTTGTTGCTTCCATCTTTGCATTTCCTCGCTTTTTCCTCCTATTAAATTTCCCTCAATATCCTTGATATAAGTATTTTTTGGTAAGTGTTTTTTTTTAATACCTTTTACATCTTTATAGAAGTGTTTAATTTAATTTTTTTTGTAATTTTCTTGTATTTCTGCGACTTTTTTTTCTTGATAACTTCTTTTCTTATTTTTTAACAGCCTTTCTTTGTTCTATATATTTTTTCCGTCTGTATCGTTCCCTGTTTGTAGGTATTTTTCTCTCAGTTTGTGTTTTTTTTTTATTCCTTCATCACATTCGTTATCTAACCATTCCTTTCTTTTCTGCGTTTTTTTTCTTATTAATATTTTTCTCAGTTGATGTTTTTATGGCATTCTCTATGTTATTCCATTTCTTTTCTATTATGTTGGCCATGTTTAAAACTGGTGTATTTTCTAGACTTTTTCCTATGTCTCCTTGATACCTCGTTTACTTGTAATTCTTCCATGTTATATTTTGTGTTTATATTTCCATAGATGTTTCGTTTTACCATTTTTCGTTCTGTTAGAATTATATTAGCAATAACTAGACATATTTGTACATTTTCAAAATTGTAATTCTTTCCATCTTTCTATACTTGCAAATTTAAAATCAACGATTGATTTCAATTCGTGTGATTAACCTAAATAAAAATTCTGCACGATGAGTGCTCGTATGTGGAACTAAATTCATTCGTAGTCGGTTGACCAATTTCATAAATTAAATTCCAATTGAAATTACTGAAGTTAATTATTTCACAATGTGAATTTGAGGATATCGTATCGAGGGTTCTCTATAGGGCGCTTTATTCCGATTAAATGGAATTTTACTATTTGTTTGCCTATCTGTTTTTGAGGAAGAAAACTATTAAATACTTTTGTAATTGAGAAATTAGCAATTTTTCTTCAAACTAGTAGGACGAGTTTTTGGTTACACCGGTTATTTTAACACTAAAATAATATGTTTTGTTGATTAGAAAAAGAATTATTGTTGGAAATCCAGAATCAATCAAGTCATTTTTAAAATTAAAAAAATTAAAATAAAGAATAAATATTAAGTGTAAGGGTTAAACACTTAATCCCTACTACTCACATATGGCTACCCTCACTCCAAAAAGAATCAATATGTTTTTTTATTATTTAAAAAACTTATATGTGTATAAGATTTTTTGAAACACACTGTGTACTTGATAACAATATTTAAATAAACTTTATTGTTAACGACGTGCTCGAAGAGCACGTCGCAATCCATTATACAGTGTGTCCCAAAAAATTGTATACTCATGAAGAAAAATTTTGTTTTTCAAAAGAAAACAATTATGATTTTTCTGAAAAAAAATTTTATGCGTATAAAACTTTTTGGAACACACTGTATAATGGACTGCGACGTGCTCTTCGAGCACGTTGTTAACAACAATGTTTAAATACACTTTATTGTTAACGACGTGCTCGAAGAGCACGTCGCAATCCATTATACAGTGTGTTCCAAAAAGTTTTATATATACATAAAAAATTTTTTTTTCATAATTGTTTTGTTTTGAAAAACAAAATTTTTCTTCATGTGTATAAAATTTTTTGAGATACATTGTATAATAGATCACGTTGCAATCTGTTATAAAGTGTGTTTCAAAAAGTTTTATTCATATGAAAAAAAAATTAGACGAAAATGACAATATTTCATCTACACTCTCCTTTTTCTAGGCTATCTATACCTGAGCCAGCAAGATTCATCTTCCCTTCATCCTTACATTCTTAAGATTTACAGAGAAAAGTCCGAGTCTTCTTTCACAAATAAGAACCTTCTTTGACGGGGACTATACCACTACTTTACATTATTAGCCTTATTTGTTATCCCGAGCAATTTAAATGCATTCGTAATTGCTCTTTCTTACCTCTTCTTTTGTTGATTCTGTGCCCATTTTTCTTATTTTTAGTTAAGTTTGCACTGCCCTTTTATTTTTCCGTTTCCACAACTTTAATTCTACAATATGGATCCATTTTTGTGATTTATACTAATTAATTTTAATCGTAAATGACCAACCTATTCTTATATTATTCCTATTATAATAATTAAAAGTTATTGTATGGGCCTAAAGATTTTAGTTGATTAAAATGACTAGAAAATTTAAGATAAGAATTGAAATAAATTAGTATTTCTAAAAATTTTAGGAAAAGAACCAAACATTTTATTTTAGAAATTCTTCATCACTTATTTATGATGTTATATTGGGGTTTGTCTCCTGGATCACTATCATTTTGTTGTAATTTCTTTTCAAATAAACTAAAATACATTGTAAGCCGCTTTGGGCAATTTTATATTAGCAATAAGTACAATAAAATTTAATATTGTTAATTCTGGACTGGTATTACGAAAATGTATATAAATTTTTTGGGACATACTGTATATTAGATTGCGACGTGCTCTTCGAGCACGTCGTTAACAATAAAGTGTATTTAAATATTGTTTTTAACGATGTACTCGAAGAGCACGTATAGGAGATTTAAAAAGAAACATATTTATTCTTTATAAAAAGTTTTGCATCATTTGGAAATCTTTATCGAGTATTATTACTTTCGTCTTGATTTTGGGTATTCAATATCTTTCAAAAACAAAACTATTTCTATTTTTCCTCTAAAGCACTGGTATTTTTTAAATTTTGTTTGATTATAGATTCTTAAGTCATACAGTACATTTTATAAAGAATAATTGTTTTTTGAAAGAACAAAACTTTTTCTTATGTATATAAATTTTTTAGGACATACTGTATAATAGATTGCGACGTGCTCTTCGAGCATGTCGTTAACAATAAAGTGTATTTAAATATTGTTGTTAACGACGCTATCTGTTATACAGTGTGTTTCAAAATGTTTTATTCATATGAAAAAAAAAAATAGACGAAAATGAGAGTATTTACTGGAGCTTTCATCTACACTCTCCTTTTGCTAGCCTATTTATACCAGAGCCAGCAAGATTCCTCTTCCTTCCATCTTTACATTCTCAAGATTTACAAAGAAAATGCCGAGTCCTCTTTCACAAATACGGACTTTCTTTGACGGGGACTATACATACCACTACTTTACATTATTATCCTTATTTGTTATCCCGAGCAATTTAAATACATTCGTAATTACTCTTTCTCACCTCTTCTCTTGTATATTCCGTGCCCATTTTTCTTATTTTTAGTTAAGTTTGCACTGCTCTTTTATTTTTCGTTTTCCACAGCTTTAATTGAAATAAATTGGTATTTCTAAAAAATTTAGGAAAAAACCAAAGATTTTATTTTGAAACAAATAGTACTAAACATTTTATTTTAGAAATTCTCCAACACTGATTTATGATGTTATATTGGGGTTTATCTCCTGAATCATAAATATTTTGTTGCCATTCATTTTCAAATAAACCAAAACACATTATAAGCAGTGTTGTTCGTAGGGATTTTTGAATTGTACAACTTTTAATGTAAAAATTGTTCACTTTTACGTTCGATTGTACAACCACTAATTAGTCTACGTTAAAATTTTTCTTTTATCCAGTTTAAAAAATGTTTTCGATGTAAAAAAGTGTAATGATTGGTCGCGAATGGCGTCAAATTCAAACATTACTGTTTTATTAATTTTAATGCATATGAAACAGAACGGATGTTATGCTGCCAAAAAGGGCTGATTCAAATAATCAAACTAAATAAATTAATAAACGTATTTGACACCTTACCTTTTGGAATATTGGACTCGTAGGCGAGCGGCACACATAAAGCGAAGGCACAAAAATTAAGCGGTGGCGAACGAACTTGTTACTGCGTTGGCGGTACATCGAGATCTCTTGGTTCTTCGAAAAGGTCCAAAGCATGAACCGTTTAGGTGGGGCAAAGTGTCAAAATAGATAACGCGAATTTAAATTAAGAAATTAATAAAGAAAATAAATTCATTTTTGAACAGCATACGATTTACGATATACCAGATTTTACATAAATATTTAGCAACTTTAAATTGTACAACATTTCTACCTTTTTTCAAAAGTGCGTACAACCACATAGCTGATTGTACAACACAACCAGGAACAACACTGATTATGAGCCGCTTTGGCCAATTTTATATTAGTAATCTAGGGACAAGTACAATAAAATTTAATATTGTTAACTTTAGATTGGTATCACGAAAAAAATTTGTTGCTGATGGAAATTTCAACATTTTTTTATGTTGATAGTTAGATATGAAACACAAGTAAACAAGATTGTATGTAAAAATTATGTAATTTATGAAAAGGCTTGTGTGCAAATTTCAAAAAGAGACAAAATTAAATATTGCGATTTTTGAAAAACAAAACTATTGTGTATAAAACTTCTTGGGACACACTGTATAATAGATTGCGAAGTGCTCTTCGAGCACGTCGTTAACAATAAAGTATATTTAAATGTTGTTGTTAACGAGGTGCTTGAAGAGCACGTCGCAATTCATTATACAGTGTGTTCCAAAAAGTTTTATATACATAAAATGTTGTTGATTATAGATTCTTAAGTCATGCAGAACATTTTATAAAGAATAATTGTTTTTTGAAAAAACAAAACTTTTTCTTATGTACATAAAACTTTTTGGGGCATACTGTATAATAGATTGCGACGTGCTCTTCGAGCACGTCGTTAACAATAAAGTGTATATAAATATTGTTGTTAACGACGTGCTCGAAGAGCACGTCGCAATCTATTATACAGTGTGTTTCAAAAAATATTATACACACATAAGAAAGTTAAAAAAAACATTATTAGTTTTTATAAAAAGTTTTGCATCATTTGAAAATCCTTTATCGAATATTATTACTTCAATATCTTCCAAAAACAAAACTTTATTTCTATTTTTCCTCTACAGCACTTGTATTTTTTAAATTTTGTTGATTATAGATTCTTAAGTCATGTAAAACATTTTATAAAGAATATTTGTTTTTTGAAAAAACAAAACTGTTTCTTATGTATATAAAACTTTTTGGGACATACTGTATAATAGATTGCGACGTGCTCTTCGAGCACGTCGTTAACAATAAAGTGTATTTAAATATTGTTGTTAACGACGTGCTCTTCGAGCACGTCGCAATCTATTATACAGTGTGTTTCAAAAAATCTTATACACACATAAGAAAGTTTAAAAAAAAACATTATTTTTTATAAAAAGTTTTGCATCATTTGAAAATCCTTTATCGAATATTATTACTTCAATATCTTCCAAAAACAAAACTTTATTTCTATTTTTCCTCTACAGCACTTGTATTTTTTAAATTTTGTTGATTATAGATTCTTAAGTCATGTAGAACATTTTATAAAGAATAATTGTTTTTTAAAAAAACAAAACTTCTTATGTATATAAATTATTTTGGACACACTGTTATACAGTGTGTTTCAAAAAGTTTTATTCATATAAAAAAAATTAAACGAAAATTACAATATTTACTGGAGCTTTCATCTACACTCTCCTTTTTCTAGCCTATCTATACCTGAGCCAGCAAGATTCTTCTTCCCTCCATCTTTACAATTTTATGATTGACAGAGAAAACGTTGAGTCCCCTTTCACAAATACGGACCTTCTTTGACAGGGACTATACCACTATTATACATGATCAGCCTTATTTGTTATCCCGAGCAAATTAAATGCATTCGTAATTGCTCTTTCTCACCTCTTCTCTTGTAGATTCCGTGTCCATTTTTCTTATTTTTAGTTAAGTTTGCAATGCTCTTTTATTTTTTCTTTTTCACAGCTTTAATTGAAATAAATTGGTATTTCTAAAAAATTAAGGAAAAAACCAAAGATTTTATTTTAAAACAAAAAATGCTAAACATTTTATTTTAGAAATTCTCCAACACTGATTTGTGATGTTATATTGGGGTTTATCTCCTGGATTATAAAAAATTTGTTGTCGTTTATTTTCAAACAAACTAAAACAAATTGTAAGTCGCTTTGGGCAATTTTATATTAGTAATCTAGGAACAAGTACAATAAAATTTAATTTTCTTAACTCTGGATTAGTATCACGAAAAAAATTTGTTGCTGATGGAAATTCCAATACTTTCTTATGTTGATAGTTAGATATGAAACGCAAGTAAACAAGATTGTATGTAAAAATTATCAAATTTATGAAAAGGCTTATGTGCAAGTTTCAAAAAAAGACAAAATGAAATATTACGATTTAGGTTTAGCGAACAGATATTTTAAATTAGGTGAAACGAAATTTTAACTGGAATTTCCATTGATACTATTATATCCGTATAATACTGTAAATTTTAAAAGAGTATACCGTATTGGAAAACCGCCGACATTATTGACTTTAGAGTTATTATCTTACAACAATGCATCATTCTAAATTCACTTAATTATTCAAACGCTTGTTGTTTAATAAAACATCTATTAAATACATCTATGGAATTACAACGTGCATTTTACTAGACAACTACAGTAATTAAAGAAACTTCGTTAATATTTTTGCTATAATTTCAACCATTATGATTCAATTTTTTTATTCTAACGATGATTTCAATTATTTTTTTCTTTTCATTTCTATTTGCTTATTGCAGATGATTTTCTTCATTTAAGTTTGTGTTTATACAAAGTAGATAATAGGTAATTGTAGCTGGAATATATTTCTAAAGGAAAAGCAGTATTAGGAATTATAAAATGCAGTAGCGTAGCCAAAAAATTTATAAAAGGTGTTTTGGGTTTTGAAATTTAGAACCTATGTATACAGAGGACACAAGGGGGGGTTAACTACCCTTCTTGTTCAGTAGCGTATCATTTTTTATAAGAAAACACATTGTCTTGTAAAAAAATTAAAAAATATATACCGTATTATTTGTATCTGAAGCAGAAAATAAAACAAAATCACTGTAAAGGTTTAATTTTTTTCAATTAAAGAATAAAACCTGAAAATCAGTACATCAATTTTTTTATAAATAAATACAGAAGTGACTAGTTTCGGCCTCACAAGGACATCTTCAGGCCTGTTATACAGTAATCCCTTAATTATTATAATAGAAACTATAAGAATAGGTTGATTATTTATGATTAAAATTAAATAGTATAAATTACAGAGAAGAGGTGAAAAAGAGTAATTATGAATACATTTAAATTGATTAGGATAACAAATAAGACTCGTAGTGTAAAGTAGTGGTATAGTCCTCATCAAAGAAGGTCCGAATTTGTGAAAGAGGACTTGGCGTTTTCTCTGTAAATCTTGAGAATGTAAGGATGGAAGGAAGACGAATCTTGCTGGCTCAGGCGTAGATAGGCTAGAAAAAGGAAAATGTAGATGAAAACTCCAGAAAATATCGTCATTTTGGTCTAATTTTTTTATTATCACTCACCTTTTCGATTTTATCTTAGAAATTCATTAAAAAAAAAAGTAATTATTTATGCAAGCATATAATAAAACATCGTGAACTCATTATATTTAATAAGCTAATTCAATGAATATAAAAAATAGAAATAGATAAAATTAATATCAAAATCAATTTGAAAATACAAACAGAGATAAAATGAAATAAATTAATACATGTACAAATAGAAAGTTAATAACATACCTTCTAAGTAAATAAATGTTTAAAGAGTTGATGATTCCTGAACATAACTAACGTTTTTCCCCTTTTTAATATGATAAAGGTTTTTGTAGTTGAAATGAAAATTATAATTTATTTTTGGTCCTAATAAAAATTTAAACATAGGTTACCAAAAATGAAACATACTTTAACTGATTAGACTACAAAAGTGCAAGAAAAACTGCATTTATTCGACTAACGCAGATATTTTAGTTTTTTTCGAGTCGTCGATGTGTTTAAAGTTTTCATCTTTTTTTGTATTATATCCTATTGATTCCATCAAGGTAACATTTGTGTTAATAAAAATAAAGACGGTCAATATATATTTTTTGTTAACTTTTTTTTAAGATTTGACTAAAGTCATCTTATTTTGTCAGTGTTATGTTAATTTTTAAAAGGAAATTGTGACATATGGTTAAAACAAAAATTATTAATGGTAAACTTCAAACAATAATTAGATTCTTAAACGAATTTCTTATTTTTGTTTTGTATAAGACTTTTTGGCCTTCTTCGGTTGTCTTACTACTTTTCTTTTAGTAGTTTCGAAGGGAATGTCTCTATGGAAATCAGGAGAATTATCAATTGGTTGGTAACATTTTGACATTTTAGGTGTCTGTTAAGAAGTAAGTCTTGTTAAACTTTCTTCTTGCATAGCTGTAATCTTTTGGAGAATAAAAATTTAATGTTATATCAAAAGTTCTTAATTGCGAATTATATTTGTGATAAGAGAAACCTGCAAAAAATATAATATTTTAATCCTAAAATATAATATATCACACAATGCACATTCATATAATATTGTGTCAGGTATTGGGACAATTTAAAAAACTAATTTTGAAAAAATCAACTTTTAATATCATCATTGTACTTAACTTTTTTATTGCCTAACTAAAGTTATTAGTTGTAGGCCAACTTTATATTATTAGGGCGATATTTGTCAAAGATACTAGATATGGTAAATGTTTATTTATTCATTTAACTGATCGGTTTTTACTTGAGATTTTCAATGTTGGTTGCCGAGGCGCATTTTTGAAATAATACCACCTGACCTTGGTACAGAACTGGCTAATCACATCTACTATCCTAATTGACAAAACAGATAAAAGAAGCAAGACAATGAATGTTTAATATCTAGTACTTTACAAGTAAAATCTTTACTATAAAAAATACTGCAAAATGCTGTACCTATACGTATAATCTTATAAATTTAATATGTTACGATTTTAAACGAAATAGCTGGACATTGACTTTCAATAGAAAACTAGTTCGTCCAAATGGTTAGTTAATTCAATCTAATTAAATACTAATTATAATAAACAGTTATAAAAAAAGATATCAACCATAAATTCATCTCAACAAGATGCAAGATGTTCTTCTCTATGAACCGTAAACGGTGGAAAATAAATCGAACTTTAAATCAAACATTAAAGATATTAAACAAGTTAATTTTACAGTTAATCTACAAAGCCTGTTTGTATACTCGTATAAACTGGTTTTACGACTATAAGAGAAGTCTCTACTTTTTTTTCTAGGATAATGATCGAAAAAATGTTTTAACGCATTGTGTTGGAAGCTTATTTATGGTCCGACGTATACGTAAAAAGATGCGGTTCTAGGAAGAAATAGCACCGAATTCCAATAAGGCATCAATTATACCGTCAAAATAAACAACTTGGTTGATGGTATTTATTTATAGAAGCAATTAAGGAAATGCAACTAATGATTAGCACTTTAAGCTCGTTTTGCACTATTGTTTTTTGTGTCGATAACACTGGCGGGTACTGTGCTCTATGGAGTTTTTATAATTTTTTGCCATTTTTATTTACTTCTATAATTTTGCACGTCCTCTTTTTTTCTTATTAAATTTTTTTATCTGTATTTCACAGAAAGAAAACAATCCGATAAGGTTACCATTTTAATCTACTTTTACGATAATACATGGCCTCTATCCTACTTAGACATTGACCCTATGTTAATTCTTCTTTATTATTTATAGTTTACTTTTTGATATTTAACTATTCTGGCAGTGTTTTGGGTTTGAGTACAAATCTCTAAGCAATTACTACTACAAATTTTGTAATCAACATCTACTTCCCCCAAAGGGGGAAATCCCTCTCCTGTAATTGGTTAATTCAACCAGAGTTGCCAAGTTTGGCAGCGCCAGTTCTGACACATGTCAATTTTTAAGATATCCTACTGTTTTCTCTAATTATCTAAAAAGTATAGAACAATATAAAGACTGTTTTAACAAAAAATAGATTTAATGAATTCAATTATACGATAATTTAAAGCAGAAATCCAGAAAACTTCTAAAAATGAAAGGAGAAACTGAAACAGTTAAAAAAGCAGTTAATTGGACAACAATCAATATTTTTAAGAACAGTCGACAAAAATAAGGCTGCAACTGAAGCATCGTACCGTGTATTCCAGATAATTGCACAAAAAAAGAAACCTTATGAAGACGGGGAAATGATAAAACAGGCGTTTTTAGAAGCTGCTGATTCGTTATTTGCCAACTTTAGAAATAAAGACGAGATAGTTTCAGCTATAAAATATATGCAACTTTCTGCTAATACAGTGATGAGACGTGTAGAAGTAATGAGCAATGATATTTTTTTACAGTTAAGAACTGACTTAGATAACTGTGTTTATTTTTCACTTCAACTGGATGAATCAACAGATGTCGTTGACACTGCCCAGATTGCCGTGTTCGTCAGGATGGTTTTTGGTGATTTTTCGATTAAAGAAGATCTTTTGAAGTTTATTCCACTGAAAGGACACACTACTGGACAGGAGTTGTTTTCTCATTTAAAAAATATTATTTCTTCCGAGAAAATTCCAATATAGAAAATGGTAGGCTTGACAACCGATGGCGCTCCAGCTATGGTGGGTTGTGATAAGGGTCTGGTGGCGTTATGTCGTAAAGAAGAAACTTTTCCGCAATTTCTCTATTACCACTGCATTATCCATCAGCAAGCATTATGTGGAAATTTCCTGAAACTAAACAACGTTATGAAACTGGTGGTAAAAATTGTGAACAAGATTAGAGCTCAAGCGTTACAAAGAAGATTATTCAAAACCTTGGCCGATGAAGTAGACTGTCAATACGGGGACCTACTCCTTCACTCTGAAGTCCGATGGTTAAGTAGAGGACGGGTGCTGAAACGTTTTAATGATGTCCTATCTGGCATAGTTCAATTTTTCAAACAACGCGATGCACCGACTCCGGAACTAGAAAATTCAATCTGGCTTAGAGATTTTGGTTTTCTCGTGGACGTTACAGAGAAATTAAACAAGTTTAATTTGCAGCTTCAGGGGAGAGACAAAGAACTAGCGGAAATGATTTCTGATATAAAAGCATTTATCAAAAAGCTGGAGTTTTGGGAACAAAACTTAATTAACAGCGATGCCAAGCATTTTCCTATTCTTTCAGAAAAAATATATCAAAATCAATTAGAACCCTATGACAGCAAATATCATGTAGAAATAGTTTCTACCCTGAAGAATAACTTCAAAAATCGTTTTAAGGATTTCAACGAAATGGCTTTAGTAGCGCAGTTTGTTGTTTCACCCTTTATGGAAATTGATATCCAACAGTTTGCAACTTGTGTTATGCAGAACTTTGCCGAAGACATCGCTGCAACATAAATGGAAGTAATTGAGTTTCAAAATGATTTAGCCTTAACATCGTTAGTCTCAAGTACCAAATGTATCTGGCCTATTGTAAGTAAAGATAAATATTCAGTTCTATGCCGTATTGCCTTGAAAGTGAAAGCATTATTCAGTTCAACCTATTTGTGTGAATCTTCTTTTTCCAATATGAAGTTTATTAAGAACAAATATCGCAATCGACTTACAGATGAACATTTGGATAATTGTATTCGAATGGCTGTATCAAATTATACTGCAAACATTAAAAAAATTATCGATGAGTCTGAGTGTCAGCCTTCTCATTGAACGTGCTTTTTTATTTTTCAATGTTTATGTTCATGATAGTGCGTTACTCTTTTGTTGTTATTATTAACTATTTTTAAATCTTACGTGACATGCCGTTGTGGCTGGATAAAAGTTTGTGTTTATTTTTCAAACACCTTCGTTTGGTAGGTAGGAATGTAGCTATGAACAAGTACGTACTCGTAATATTAGTTATTTTGTTATTAGTTTATTATTAGTACCTATGTATTATGTATTACCAGTTAAATAGTAAAATAAATACATATAATGATAAATTAACTGTGGATTATTTCATTTACGTTGCGTTACGTGGCTTCCATGTGGGTAGCTCGCTGTTTATTCCAAAATTAACAAAGTAGCTCAACACATTGAGAGGTTGGCGACCACTGTTCTAAATACTTTGAGCTCACATCTGGTGTTTTACAAGGTGAATCAATTAGTCCTCTCCCTTCTGCTCTATTTTTTTCAGATATTGATAAATTCTTTGCAACTAGAAGCACTAAAGGTGTTAATATTGACAACAAAAATGATGTTACTCTCTTGTTATGTCGCAGATTCAGAGGTGGATGTTGACAGAAAATTAAAATGATTGGAAAAATAAACCCTATTAAACCATATAACTATTAACGTTGACAAAACAAAAATTATGCATTTTTATAAAGGTGGTTTTAGATCTTTGGATTCTCAGTTCCATCTAGAGAATAAAAATGTAACATTAACCAACAATTATATTTACTTACTTGTTACCCAAACATTCTTTTCTTTATTTTGTAAGTTGGAAAATGTAACTACTAACAAATCTAAGCAAGCGACTGGAGAAATCTTTCCAATAACGGCAACAGCCAAAAAGGATACTTGGTACCCAAAAAGAATTAAATGTGTGACCACCTGAATAACTTTTCATGCTAATGAATATTTTAATTACAGAACTCGGGGGAGGAAAATATTAAAGAAAAATGCAATTTCAGTATAATCAATCCTTTCACTACTTCTTCACCATATTCTTCTGCTACTAAAAAAAATTTAGATCCAATGAAAATAGTAGACTATTTATCAAGGTCTCGTTATGTTGCCCTTGAGTATACAACTGAAATATTTCCTATTTTGTTTATACAAATGTATGTAAAAATGCAATTTAGAAAAGTTATTTACATTTTGATTTTTTTTTTCAGGTAAGCAATTTTGACTACTTAGATACTACCTACTTCTATTTCAAATTGGTATGTATGTAATTTATATTATTTAGAATTGCACTTAATAACCTTAAATTAAAAGTTGTTAATAAATTTTATAAGTTATTTTTTCCCGTTAAAAATGATTTTAGTTAATGCTAGATTCAAAATTTGTTTTTGCAAACCATTTTAATTTATGATTTAACATTTTCTATATCAATTTTTAAATCATAAATTAAAAGTTTCTACGTTTCATTTTGATAAATTTAAAAATTCGTTTATTTTTAAATAGTAAGACGCCACTGACTAAGGAAATTCAAGTAAATTCAACACGCGTTTCATCTTTTACAACTTCAGGCCAAATCAAACGTTCGAAGTTGTATGTAGAACAGTTTGATCACGACCAGTCTTGTCTAATTCAACATTGTTGGGAACGGTTACAAATTAGTAATGAATGTTTGTTAGATAATGGATTTGAAATGTTTAATATCTAAATCAAAACATGCAGAAACGAAATTTTTAAAATAGACATGAAAAAAAAATGGATGAAAGTTGTAGTTATAATGTAGTTTTTTGTGAGGAACTAGTACTTGAGATAACTCTATGAAAATGTAGTGGCAAACCTAATGTTAGTTTAGTTAAAGGGTAAGGGGAAGAAGAAAAAATCTGGATATTGATAAGTGACAATGAGTAGAAAACTTAGATCAATTGCAAAAATACAAGACTAGACTTTTATTTGAAAATTGTTTACGTATGTATAACAAAATAGAAAAATCAAAGAAATAGGTACGATATGATGGACACCCTATATTACCTATATACAATTTATAATAATATTCGGTTGCGAAACAGCGTTGAACCTAGAAATGTTACTTTTTAACTTCTTTGGGTATTGTATGTGTCTTTTAAGGTGTGTTTATTTGGCCCTGAAAAACATGCATATGGAGACAACTTTTGCAAAAATACCTATCACCAAATACAATGTGTATTATTAATATTAAGATAAATATGGATTGTATGATTTTAATTATAAATCGTTTCTTTATAAATAAGCATTTTTCTCTCCGAATTCCAATGGCGGCTCGTGGCCTAGTATACGTGGAGGGCTACTTTTGAAAGGTGGGACACTAAATTAAGTACTACATACTTTAAGTACTTAATTTAGTATTAAGTTAAGTACTAAATTAAGTACAAAATTAAGTGATACATTAAGTACTAAATTAGAAAGGAAAGATAACTCAGTCATTTACCACATAATTTTATTGTTTAGTGGCTACCAGTTTTAGCCTTTATGGGCCATCATCAGTCCTAAAAAATTAGGTTACAAAGCAATGGTTCAATAATTCACATTAAATTGTACTTTTGAAAGACATTAGGTAATTCTCCATCAAATTTTATCAATTTTAAGTTTGATTCCATTGACATTTTTTAAAAGTTCATGGATATAATGAGTTTGGTCAAGTTTTATACTTTTACCTGAATCTGAATCATTGTAAGCAATTCTAATACCTAAACAGTATTCAGCTCTACCAAGATCTTTCATTTGTAAAAGTGACATTAGCTTTGACTTAATAGTTAGCTTTTTTTCTCGTTATTGCAAAATAAAAAGAAATCATCCACATACAGCGCGAGAAAAAATATAGTCTTCAGAAATGTTGTAGTAAACGCAAGGCTCGTAATTACTTTGTTTCCAACCTAACTCTAGTAATATATTATGTGCTTTAATAGTCCATATTCTGGAAGCCTATTTTAAGCCATATATTGATTTCTTTAAAAAACATACTTTAGGTTCTGAATTAGGTTATATAAAAGCGGTTGCATATAAACGGTTTTGGTAAGTTCGCCATTTAGAAAGGCCGTTTGTACATCCATATGGTCTATACTCAGATTTAACTTTGCTGCAAGAGCATTCTTAGTAATTCATGTCTTACTAGGGGTGCAAAAGTTTCCTCATAGTCTATGTACAAATCCTTGTACAAATCCTTTAGCAACTAACCTGGCCTTGTACTTTAAAGTTTTGCCTTCGGAATTCCTTTTTTGTTTAAATTCCCATTTATGGCACTATATTTACATTTTTAGGCTTATCTACTAATGTAGAAACTTCTTTATCAATCAAGGAGTTATATTCCTCTGACATTGCCTGTAACCATTTGTCCTTGTCGGGTCCTTCAAGAGCTTCAGATACAGTTATAGGATCATGAGTCTCTTGAACGTCAGTATAGTGCACATGATTATTATTTAAACAATTTCTAAGAGGATATCTACAACCTATTTTTTCTTCAGAGCCAACATCCCCACCCACTTCAGAAGTGTTTAGTTCAGATCGCTGATGCTGAATAGCTTACGACAACAGACGAAGTTGATGTTGAAGCTTCAGCTAGCAACTGATTATCTGAAAGTTGTGTTTTCTAGAAAATAGACATCTCTAGCACGAGTCACTTTACCATCTCTGTATACTCTATAGCCTAGGGAGTCTTCACAATATCCCATAAATAGATATTCATCACTTTAAGTATCCCATTTTTGTTGAAGTTGATCAAGTTTATGGAAAAATGCTCGACAACCAAAAATTTTGAGATTTGTTGTCACAAAAGTTGAGTAGCTACTAGAAAAATATATTGTAAGCGTAACCCCTACCAAGGCTTTACAGCCACCCGACTTTATCCTACAGTGTGGAACAGCCAAATGGAATTAATTCAGTAATAAATAAATGGGGACGTGTTCAAGAAACGCTCGGATACGCCGATTGGTATTTTTAGTTGTGCATTTTTTTTTAACAAACACTTTTTATACAGGATGTTTCATGTAACAATGAATAATATCGGAGATGAGAGTTTTTCTACGAAATTGTCTTTTGGATGATTTTGTAAATTCCTCGCAATCGGTTATCGTTTAAGATGATTTTAATTTCAACTTTAAGGGATATTATGCCTCTCTAAATGATTTAAAGTGCTTGTTGAGTTCTTACGATGAATATACTATACTCTGTTTTTAAACTAAGAGGAGCGAATTGAAAAGTCCTATTTACACAGGGAAAAATAACTAAAAAAGTAACTAAATATCATTTTAGCGGTAAATTTGAATTTGTCTTGTATCATTTCAAAACTTTGTTATGAATGCATTGAAGTCAAAGTTTTAGATAACCAACGAATAAAGATGACACTAAATTGTGCTCATTCCGTTTTTGATTTATAATTATTGTATTTTAGTTGTGCTTTTATATTTTCCTTACTTCGTCTCATATCGCAGCTCGGACCAGTATGTTGGGAAGAGAATCGCCCAAGCAGCGACCAAATGTCAGTAAATTGAGTAAAATGACTCGCAACAAAATACAAAATAATTTACATTTTGAGTTTAACATAGAGTTTTAATTCGATATTTTATTCATTGTTTTATAAGTAACTGTGATTAGAAAATTATATATCTATTATAATAACAGAAAAGAAAGTAAATAGTAGGTTTTTCAATTTGGTGGAAAAATTAAAAAAATAAATATGCCAGTTCTATTTGTTGAAATGGAATTAAGCACCTATTATTATCTACCTATTACAAAACATATTTAGCAGGAACTGAAAAATATGTAGTTGAAGAAAAGCTTATTTAAAATGAAGAATTTTGGCAGGTACAAAAAAATAAATTTTATTTTTATATTTCTTTATAGGTATAGTTTAATTTGTAATATTTTTTCTTAAAATTAAACTACAAGATTACCATTAGTTGTATGGATTTCCTAATTAATTAAGGGTTCTTTCTTCAGGTAAAATGTAGCAAAGTTCTGAAGTACGATACGATATATTTGCAGACAAGTGTTTGGAAATGAAATAAATCAAATCTACAAATTTTGTCTCCACTAACAAGATGTTATATTCAACAGTGGAAAGTGTAAACTTGTTGGCAACAGCTTATTAAATGTATGTAGAAGTCCAAGAAAGTGCAATGGTACCAGCTTTTACTATAATAATAATAATAATGGTTTTTATCATTCTCCTGTTTTTTTGTAGATAGGATTTATAATTGTTGCTTAAATTCCACATTGTGTATCAGAATGTCTTTGGTCTTCTCGAAAACATATTTTTATATAATATAAAGCAGATGGTATATTTTTTTGAGACATCCTTCAAGCCTTTTAAAAATAAAATGTTTATTTGCAGGTAAGATAATATCTATCTTAATTTTGTATGATCATTTATTGTATAGACAAATAATTAAATAAAAATGATTAAGGCATAAAAAGGTAATTTGTAACTTTGTGTCAGCAGAAGGATTTCCTACACCTAATTTAATATATTTTTTACAAACAAATAAAATGTCTTTAGTATGATCGGTAGATATTTTTAATAATTCAGCACTACATATGTTTCGGAATCTTCTGGTGCAGTCACAGCTTTTTAAAATTTAAAAAAACATTTAGGAACATAAACACCTTAAAATGATCATGGAAACCCATATTTTGTGATAGTGTGTAGGTAGCTTACAACTAGTTGATTAAATTAAAATACACGTTTGACAAATCTTTTACACATTCGCAGAGTTTAATATGTGTAAGTGTAGTTATAATCTTTGCAGTCTATTTTATAAACATTTGTTGCTTTCTTGAGTTTGGGTTTAAAATTTAAAAATAAGGTTTCGTTTATGAGCAATTTTTACATTATATCTAGAGAACATTTTTGACACTTGTTTGAAAAGTCCTTTTACATATAGCAATTTAATGTTTAAAAAAGGGTGCCACACCAAATGTTACAGTGATGACACTTTATGCTTTTGACTATTTAAGTACCAAGCTATTTATTTAAAATAATAAAACAAGGTATTTGTTTTAGGTTAAATAATGAAAATTTTGGAGGCCACAAATTATGGACATATTCAGATGGCAATAGCACTTTTAAATATAGCCAAAACAGTTTGTAGTTTTAAATGTTAATTAACAATTTTGTAAATGGTTTATTTTCAAATAAATAAAATTTTCTTTAATATTTAGTTATATTTTAATCATTTTGATTAGAAATTCTTTAATTTTTAGTTTAAAAAAAAATAGTAATAAAGTTGTATTTTTTTTTAAGTAGAACACCAAAAAGCAATATTTACAAATTTATAATATTGCGGAAAAAATGCTACCATATATTCCTGAGGCTTAAATGTAACGATTTAACCCAACTTATATCAGTCCAAAAGTGGATGATTTAGAAATACAGAGTGTAAAAAGTTCAATTTAGTTTTTCATAAATAATTTTTTTAATAATTAATGTATTTTTAAAATATTTGGTTAGGAGGGGTTTGTGGGGTAAAATATTTAAAGCTGTTCCCATTTTTATTGTAAAATTTAAAGGACGCCTTTTTTATAAATCCAGATTTCTCAAAAACGGCTGCTCAAATCTACTCTTACCACTTATACCTTGCAGAACAAGAATTTTTATTTAAGTTAAATACAGAGTGGCGCTTAAATGTGTGTAAGGTACAACAATTTTACAATAAAATTGAGAGCAGTTGTAATTTTTGTATACTACACTGTAGTTTTGTATTTTTTTTTTTTTTTTTTGATATGGCTTAGAAAAACAACATATGAATAGTAGTATCTTTATTTTGTAAATTTGTTATAATATTTTAATTAATAATAAAGTTTGAAAAATAAAACAAAAATACATCTGGTGCTTATACAACATAATAAGTAAAAAGACAAAGTACATCTTGACATTTACATTGAATCAGAAACAAAAAACACTAAGTACTCAATATGTTAATCTACATCAGAAGATTCGTTGTGATTTTAGCTGCCACCTAATTTATTTGTGCCTCTATCAATTCTATGGGATTTAACTTGCAGTGATATGGGGCAGCCACTACACAACTTGAGGTTTCTTTAGCCTTTACATCGACAACATTCAAATTATATGCATCTTTATGTTGCCAAATTAGGTGTAAAAGTTGATATCACTTCATATTTAAATAAATTTAATATTTTTAGTTTTGTAACCATTCCTGTCAGATTTTCTTGATGACAAAGGAATGTTTTCAACTTTTCGACTATGATATGATACATTTTCCATCACAATCATAGCATAATTAGAAAACTTTGTAAAAAATAAAGAAAACCAATTCTAAAATACTTCAGATTTCGTCTCGTCAAGGTAAATGCATTTTATACAGAATTAGCACATATATTAAGGCACCTGCTTTTGGCTTTTCAGGCCTGTTGATAAACCTTATTATGATCTTCATCAAAGTAGAAGCTTGGCCTGTTTTATTTTCTATATTGTTTGATGGATTTTAAATCTACGTATATAGTGTTCTATCAATACACTTTGACAATTTCTTTTCAAATATCTAAAAACATATATACATAATAAATAAACAGTACATTTGACTGGTTAAAGTTATAAACTTACTTAGTTATTATATCTCAAGAAAGTATATAAAGATGAATAATATATTTGTGGCAAATCTAAATATTTCAATTCTTTGCAAAATTTTATTCAATCTAGATAACTCATTTTTGAAAAAGAAATCCTGTACTAATATTCGAATAGCATTTATCATCATCAAATGTTTTTAGACTAGATAATGTTCCATTATTGCGGTATTATTTCAATAATCGGTAAGTAGTTGACTTTGACCTGTAAGAAAAATATTGAGTATTTAATATTATTTTTAATTTGAAAGTAATGAGTAAAACTTACTGGTAGCTTGAGAAATTTTGGATATAACATCAACAATTTTGGTTTTCGTATTATTATCCAATACCTATTTGTACATATTTATTATTTACTGCTTTTCTGAGAGACTTGAATAGCCTAAACTCATTCGTTTTCGTTGTTTTGATGGACTCCGTGAGGAACTGTTATTATAGTATTCGATGTAGAAGGATCCATAATCGTAGAAATTCAATACAATTGCTTACTAAAGTTTTGAAAAGAACTGTTATTAAAGAAATTAAATAAAACTAAGTAATAATGATGAGATATCAAAGCAATAACAAAACTTAAATTATAAAATGCCAGAATCGAAAATAGAACTGTCAACAGTAGCTAAAAAGTGATGTGTGAAACTGACTTCAATCTGACCAATTAGAAGTCTACAGAATTGCCAACTTAAATTCAAATCGCTCCTCTTAGTTTAAAAACAGAGTATAGTTGCTTGGATAATATTGTGACAAATTTAAATGAGTGTTTTTATAAAGTTGGGGTATATGACCCTCTGTTTTCTATTCATTCAGGGCAGTATTTGTTTCTAAAAACTGCAGTTATAACTAAGACCCAAGAATTAACTTTAACTAGGGCTATTTCAAACTCTGGCATACGGAAATTATCTTTTTCTCTTTTGAAAATTGATTGGGGATTCTTTAAAATAAGTCAAGATGTTTACTTTTTATCTTCTTTTTTGATAACTTCATTTACAGATCTTATTGAAAGACATTGTCCGCTACAGAAAAGCAGACGTATTTTCAAAAAGCAGCCTGTTTGTTGGTTTACCAAAAAACTTACAAAGCAAAGAGATTTTTTTGTCAATGTTAAAAACTATCTGTGATGTTACAAAAGACCCAGTTGTTGTTAATAACTTTAAAAACTATAATATTGAACTAAAACGTACAAAAAAGAATGCATATGACAATTATATAGCCATGGCAGATAACAAATCCAAAGCAAGTTGTCATTTGATAAACCTTGTGAGAAATAAATCAAAACAAAAAAACTGTATTGAAAGTCTAACCTCAAATGACTTTAACGATTTCGTTTCAAATGTAGCGAAAAATATTATTAAGTCTTTACCGGTTTTATCAATTAATGATTTATTAAAATTTTAAAAATTTTCAGCACATTACGTGACATTTCAAAAAACAACTAACCAAATCAATAGTTTTCTCTTTTTTTCGTTTTCTCCTTCTTTCTTTCCTTTTAATACCACTTTCCTTTCTTTTTCTGTTGATATGTTACCAACTTCTTAATTTGAACATTAAGTACATCTAAAAATTATTTTCCGACGCTAATGCTAGACTCTACGTGTAACAATAATAATTAATTTGTTTCATTTTGTTTATTATTACATACAAATTCAAATAATTCATTTTAAAACCTATATTATTAATTAAGAAACATTTATTTCGCCAACGCCATCTATTAGCCGATGTCAAAATATTTAAATTTGACAACCTCTAAACTGTTTTTCTTAAATATTAGAATTGTTAATTCGTCTATTTATATCTAGAGGGCGTTAATTAGTATCTTTAATCTAAAATAAAAAGAATTATACCTTCAGAATTATAAACACTTCATGTTGTCTAAGAGCCCATTTTAGTTCTTGTAAGGTTTAAAAAAGTTTTAAATTTGTTTTGTCTTAATGTCTGTCCGTTCGTGAAATATTTTAATAATTTTAATTAATAGTTTTAGACCTACTTGTGTTTTGACATCAACTTTTTGTTGCAACTACTGTTTTTATGCATTTCTTAAAAAATACTGGTATACTTGTTTTTTACACCGACCCTGTGATAATCTCTAAGCTTAGTCTTAAATAGATGAGTAATACGGGTGAGTTCTTTATATTTGACAACTTTTATAATTTTTTAAACCCACTTTATTAGTTATGAGCTCATTCGTTTTTACCTATCTATTTTAGACCATACCTGATGATGAGGATCTGATCTCCTCGAAACCGGTCGTATTAAATTACTCTTGTGAGATCTTAAGGACCACCCTTGTTTTATTTACCTCTTTTTTGAACATATAACTCACACATGGCTACTACCTTCAACTTTAAGCTTAATTACTATGTAGTTAGAGGAACTGCGTTGCACCTTTTTAAATCATATCTCAGCAAGCGGTTTCAAAGTGTATTTTATAATAATAGCCGGTCAAATTTAAATCCTATAACTATACAGGAGTTCCGCAAGGATCAGTTCTGGGACCGTTACTCTTCATCATATACATAAATGATTTATGCAATTTCCTGAAACCTATTCATAGTAGGTATATTATTTGCTGATGATGCTATGTTAATCTATTCAAGTGATAGCTACTCACAACTATCTAGTCTAACCAATGAACTGAAAGAAAAAGAAAGTTATAGGTTTGCTGCAAAACTGTAAAGTTGTTAGACAATAAGTTAAACTGGTCCAGTCATATTGGACAATTGAAAAAAAAGTTATCTAGTTCCGTGTTCTCTTCGTCAATTAAAAAACATAACCAGTTATCATACTTTAAAAATAGCTTACTTTTCTCTTTTTCATTCTCATATATCATATGGAATCTCGTTATGGGGAAACTCGGTTGAGTCTAAATATATTTTCGTTCAACAAAAAAGAGCATAAGAATTTTGTCAAATGTCGGGTATAGGGACTCTTGTAGAGACTTATTTGTTACACATAAAATTATGACCCTTCCGTCTCTGTATATGTATTACAATGAATTATTCATTGTAAGGTGTTAAAATAAAAATACAATCAAGAAGACATAATAATATTCAATAAAGTTAATAAAAAAAAATCTGTTATTATTTTATGATTGCACCCTGTATATGGGATTTAAACAATTCACATATAATGAACCATTTTAAAAAACAAATCACTTTGAACATTATAAAACATTTAAAGCATAAAAAGTTAAACAAAACATTAATTAAAGGACTTAGAAAAATTTGAATTAAAATTGAAACGGAAAACATCTTCATTCAAAGGAATCATGACAGACTATCTCACTGGGAGAAATTTATGAGTTGATAATTTGTTAGTTTTAATATATTTCTCACAGCATAACATATAAAAAGACAACCGTACTAGTGTTGGAGATTTTTACCAGTAAATCAAAAGAATGATGTTTTTACAATATTTGACATTTGGAAACTATGCGAATAAATTTTTCAAATTATAAAAATCTAACTAATTTCTGGTGGCAGGGGATAAAATAGTAATGATATTATGCTCTTATAGCACCATAAGACATATTGGAATATTTTGGGGCCTATTTTGTCACATTTGATATCATTGAAGATGTACCATTAATTAGCAGTAGAATTTTATATTAAATTGTCTATTTTAGCACATAGGAAGTGAATCTTAATTTGTAAGGGGAATTTGTGAACATTTTAATAACAAAGTCTTTGCTAAAGGGTAATCTGAGAGAAATATGTGTAAAATACTCATCAGATAACCTAAGTTCAAAAAAAAACATTGATTTATGCTAAGGGTCGGTCTTTTCACCTTCAGATAAAGTGCCAGGTAATTTTTATCTCCCAAGTAATTTAAAAAGTAATCTTTTCACTTCTGGATAAACCTAACTTCTGAATGATAACTTAACTTACTTATGAAATTCCTGATAAAATACTTCACTGATGGATAAAAAGGTAGCTACATAACCACATAAGGTTAAAAACTACTGGATTCTTACCATACATATTATTTACTTGAAAAAACAGAAAATTAATTATCTGACAGATAGTAACTCTAAGATAATATATCCGTCAGTTAGTTATCTGGAACTTTATCTGAAGGTGAAAAGACCGACCCTAAATGTCATAAAAGAACAGTGTTTGGGGTAATTTTAATTGTATAGAATAGGTTGTACATTAGTTTTAAGCATATTCGGCCGTTCCTAATCCAAAATTTATCATTTTTGTGAAATTCAGAATTTCAAAGTTAGGTTGGAAGTGACAATAAAAGTCAAAATCAGTATCATTTTGACCGTCCTAAGGGTAGGATCGTTGAATGAGCTCTGATCGGCAATTGTTTTAATTGCAAGAGCCTACCAAACATTTGATTTTATTTCTGACGCTGTCAGAAAATAATTTTTGAAAGGTAACCTAAAAAAGTTGGAGGTTGTAAAACACTGAAGTAGACGAAATTTTATTACTTACCGAAAAGGAAAAAACAGGAGAGCCCTGTTTTCTCTCGAAGCCAATCGATGATGTGAAAGAAATAGCGGAGCGAGGTGACATATTCCTAAAAAAGAATTATCAGTGAGGTGTTCTTTCATGAAGTAAGATTAGTTATAGATATTATTGATAAATTTCCACTTACTTGCTTCATAGTCAATTTTATTTGAAGTGATTTGAAACACGTAGAAACTTTTTTCTTGCCTAACAGGAGCATTTCTTTGCTGTTCATAAAAATTCCTAACCTTATTTGAAGACTGACAAGTTCTGACTCTGGTAACTTATTGGTGTTGCCAACCGTGATAACTGTTCTACTGAGGATATTTGAATAGGCAACATCTATTACTAGGATTGTATTATTAGCGTTTCAAAGGTTTTTTTGAATATTTTCATTGTATTTATCATTTAATTTAAGCCATTTTTCATTCATTTCCATCTCATCTAATTGATTACAAATTACATTATTTCTCTTTTTATTGATTATATCCTATTGAATCTGATTTCTTTGTTTTATTGAAAAGAGTGAGCAATCTGTGAAATCGTAACCTACACACCCTGAGAAAAGAGAGATCTCATGCTGGACAAAATTAATTAAATAAATATATGTATAAAAGATAAGTATTATATTTTTGTTGTAAAATTTTTATGCTCACACCTATTTTCATTATATTTTCATTATATTTTACAAGAATTATAAATCATTGTAGTATATTATCAATCTTATTGAAATTTCACAGAAGAGCTCCCTCATTTCTTACTCAGTCCAGTATTCACTCTTATAACACTAGAAATGCTAACCTAATTCGACTACCTAGATATAGGTTATTAAAAACACAAAAAAACTCATATGACATTAGTCTATATAATGCACTTCCTAGTAATTTAAAACTTATTTTACTTTAAAATTTACTTTGCAAACCACAGTTTTCATTTCCCTGTTGACGATACATTCTCCCTGGGTCTTCTCCTTCAAGATCCTTTAAAAATATGTTTGTATGTAGTAATCCATTTTAATTAAGACATTTTTATCTTTGTACCATTAGGTTTTAAGAGTTTCCATATTTTATTTTATTGTTTTAGATTATATATGTATGTTAGATGACTGTATTGTTGTCTCTAATTTATTATCTTATGATTGTTTTTTTTTTATTTGCTATAAATTTATGTAACACTAAATAACAAAGTTAAATAAAAGTATTCTATTCTATCAAATTTTTTTAAATATTAACTACAATCTTTAGATAGCATTCTTCTTAAACAACCATAGAAATAATATAGAAGACCAATATAAACATAACATTTAAGCAGAAATTGAAACCTACTGTGCATAAAAACGCGTCTCTGCGCCTGACATCGCAAAATAGTGTGTCTAGAAGCTTGCGCAATATGCATGACTTGTCCCTGTAGTGTTGCCAAATATATTAAACATACCTAACAGAAAAGAATTTTAAATTAATTAATTTTTAAATTATATGATTTAAACAGTTTATATCTACGAAATATCGCTACAAAATAACTTATAAACATTTAAATAATCAACTAATAATATTTATGTGTAATTACATTCCCAAAAATATATACAAATACCGTATTAATGTCATTAATACCGTATTTTTAATGTTCAATAAGCGATTCACCTACAAATTCAATATTGACCTGGCAATAGCACTAAAATCCGGTGTTTCAAGGCTGTATGACGCTGCCCTTACAGGACCGTTTGTAGTTTATTATTTATGCCGCGTTTGAGAATCCACATCGGATGCATCTGAGATGTAGTAGTAGTAAATCTTTGATCACGTGATTCAGTATGCGTAAATGTAATGGGACAGATGTGTCCGATGTGGATAAAAAACGCTAGAGATGTAAAAAATGCATCCGATGTGGATTCTCAAACGCAGCATTAATTACATGATGAAAGTGGCATTTTATTTTTAGTTTTGTGTAGTGTTTAGTCAAATCCTAGGTACACTAAAAGACATTTTTACATTGGCTAATGAAAATGTAATCAATGTATTAGGCAGCTGTTATATTTATTACAAGATTTATGTCTGCAAATCTAAACCTACCTAAGAATTATAATTATGTAAATAGAGAGCTGTATATTTATATACAGGCTGCCCAGCGACGGGGAGACATTATCGATATCGGTTTTAAGGCATTTTAAAACATAAACCCGATCTCAACAATCTTAGGAACTCTTCTGTCACTCGATATTTTAATCGGTACTTCCTCTTCGCTTTTTGGCTGGCACAACAATTATTTACATTTCTTTATTCCTTACCGCGTTCGAACCAGTAAGGTTTAAAGAAATTTAAAAAAAAAACCTACTTTAAAAATAAAGATGTTAATGATTTTCTTATGGATCCCATCTTCAGATCTTGACTTAATGTATATAAAACTGTTTCCTTTTCTAACAAAAAGAATCCTAGAAATCGGGCAATGTGGTAAAGAATTATCGCTCAACGTACTTAAAAAAATATTTCAACGAATTAAGAATATCCTATCAAATTGGTAATAAAGTGAAAAGTAGGGCATGAACATATATTATAAAGTATATAAAATAATAGATAAATCCAGTTTAGAAGGTATTATAAATAAACTGTGGAAATATCGAGAATCTCGATTTTGAATCGGAAAAATATTCTACGCAATTTAGTATGAAAGCTAATCAAAATGAAACACATGAACGACAAACTGTTATTGACAACTTTCTTCAAACGTTTTCTATTTTTCCGAAAATTAACTAGATAGTTCGAAAATCATTTCCTTCGTTAAAAGGCCTCTTGTTCCGAAAAAGGTACACGCCTGTCAACATTCATCGTTCATTAAGAAAGTGGTAGATACAAAACGCTTCGTATTGTAAGGCCAAAATATGTTTAGAAATCGAAATAGTCATATAAACAAAAAAATCATATGAGTGAGATAACTACCAAATTAATGATTTACAAGTTTATTCCTATTATTTGTAAAATAGGTTTGCAATGTGCTGGTGTGGAATGTTATCATCGACTAAAAACTTTAAATCTTTGTATTAAATTGATCGAAAACAAACTATAAATTGGTTTAGGCTATATAGAATGTTTCTAGTAAGCAGCAACTAATTTTTATTATGGAACCGAAAGACCCTTTTAAAAGGGTTCAAAATTAAAATAAAATATGTACCAAGTAAATGTAGTAGTATTTTTTAATTTTTTAATTTATATTGAAAATGGTAACATGAAAGGTTTTCTGTCTAACGACTCATAGTCTTGGCTGACAAAATGTAAAAAAATATCGAACATAATATTCCTGGGCCCTATTTTGCACTCCCCAGATTAAATTTAGTTGTAGCAAATGATATTATCAAATAAGATGTCAAATCACAAGCAAAACCTCGTGACTACAGTACTAATAATTGCCTGTTTGGAAAAGTATCTTTGTTTGTAAATATTTATATGCATAGTTATATTTAAATGCGCGAGTGTAATGTTAAGTATAAACAAAATCCGCCCATTATGTATATTCGTTTAGTTACCGACCCTAGTAGATAGGCAATTTGTTATTGTTTTAAGTTTTACCGTAGGGAGAGAGAAAATCAATATTAGGATAAATGGTCCAGCTCCTTTCTGGTTACGTAGGTACCTAAAAAGTGTTTTAGTTTTTGGTTAAGTAATTAATTATTGTAACAGTGATTTTCTTGTGATAGTACCTAATTTAGATTGTGGATTAAAGTTTTTGTATATAATTTCGCTGTTTAATAATAAACGTAGTCAAAACCTGAGCACGTGGTTTTTCTGGAAAGTATTTTTAAAATCACAAGCAGAATCTCATGACTACTGTACTAATGATTGCCGAAAATTAACTAATTCATATTTTATGCCATATCTTTCTTAATAAGGACTGTCAGAACCATATTTACCTTAACTTAAAATTTTTTTAATCGTTTTTTGTATAGAATCATCTCTAAAAATGTATGATTGAAATGTATGAACTATTTGTTCGATCAATAAAAAACTTGCACCGGTCCTGTTCGCGCCAGCACCGTTATACGCATGAGCTCCGACACACTATTTTCTCCTTATGGTTTCATTTTTGATATATGGAATCGGCTTTCTATACTATTTCTATGTAAACAACCCGTAGATCTTTGTTTATTAAAAAAGTATGGGTAGATAACGTAATTCATGTTCATTTTATATTTATATAAATTGGTTTCTCCTTTTATCCCTACATCCTCTATAAGAATCCGCCACTGCCAAATTCCATGTCCCCATACAAAACTATTTATTCACCGGTATCAGCATTAAATCAACGTACCATTTTCTTTATTCTTTGTATCACAACTTTTATATGATTGAAGATATAGGAGAGGGAAGACCTTGAGATGATAGACAAGTTTCTAATGTCACGATTCTACATTATGCAGCATGTTCAAATTATGCAACTAGCCATGATTTTTTTTATCGGGTTATTTTATCGAATATGAGAGGTTAAGCTATAAAATATATATATAACTGGTTGTGTGAGGCAGGAAATTGTAAAAGTCATTAAAAAAACTTGTGCTTTTCTTGATCGAGGTCCTTCGTTGCTGATTTATACGGAATTGTGTGTCAATAAAATTTGTATGTAAGGTGCAAACTACCAAACCTACTATTTCTGTGAATATGATATCATTGGCGTACACAAGAATTTCGGATTTACAGAAAATACAATTTAAATAAGATATCACTTTAAAAAATACAATATATTTATGTACTGTTTTATTAGTTTCATTAATACCGTGATGTCTTTATTATTATAAAAACTATATTATATACCTTTTTCTTTTTTTTTTACCTTTTTTTATCTAGACTACAAGACAATAGCAGAACCTGTATTGACCATATCTTCGCGGTCGGATTATTTAAACTGTCAAACTGACACTCTTTATAATTATGCAACAAGTTATCGATGTATAACCTGATTATTTTGAAGTACTTATAGTATTACTACTGATTATACTTCAAAAAATATTGATCTGTAAACCATGTTTAAATTTTGAATGGAGCAATTTTCATAACAATGTAATTTTTATTTAACTATAAATTTTAAATAAGCCGTAAACTCGTTTTTTGTCTCTCCTGTAAAATTGTTTTTTTTTTTTGACTTATGTAATTTTCATATTAAGCCGACGATATGTAAGTTCGGATCAAAACTTTATTATACAAGAGTCAATATCGCTGTTTTTTTTATTATTTGAGTTTGTGCAGTTATTATTATCAACATCATACTGTTTTCAAACACTACAACTATTAATAAATGAATATTTTAGTTAGTCTGATATTTTTTTTGTTTTTAATACGTTGAAAACCATCTATAAACATTATTAGTTTGTAAACTGATTTTTCTTCATAATTTGAGATTATTTTTAAATATATATCAGGTTATGTAGAAAGCTTGACATTGATTTTTGTGTAAAAAATTTTATATGATACTTTACCTACCATTTTTTAGTTTTTATTGTAAGTTTAAAGTAAAGGAGCTATGTTCATTCTAAAACATTCCTTATGTAAATTAACATGGGAAATCGCTAAGGTTCATTCTGCCAATTTTTGACGGTGACGTCACACGTCGAGAAACTTCAACTAACTCGTCAAGCCACCAACGGGGGAGTGGGGAAAGCGGAGGAGTGGGGGAAGTGATGGAAATTAAATCTCCTTTAACGTCGAGTAGAAAAATCATCCACAAGGGCCTTAGCACGTATCTTCACTGCTATTGGTCCGATTCAAACGGGAAAAACGGCATTACGTAGAGAACGATTAACGTCGAACAGAAAAATCCTGCGCAAAACGAAAAGCCACAAGGGCCTTAGCGTATATCTCAGCTATCGTTGGTCCGATTTAAACGAGGAAAACGACATCATGTAGAGAACGATTAACGTTGAACAGAAAAATCTTGTGCAATGCCAAAAGGGCCTTAGCACGTATCTTCACTGCTATTAGTTCGATTCAAACGGGAAAAACGGCATTACGTAGAGAATGATGAACGTTGAAGAGAAAAATCTTGTGTAATGCCACAAGGGCGTTAGCGTGTATCTCAGCTATTGTTGGTCCTATTCAAACAGGAAAAATGACATTACGTAAAGAACGTGGTATAGATTAACGTACAAGAGAATTTTTGCGTAGAACGAAAAGCCACAAGGGCCTTAGCGTGTATCACGTGGTCCGATTTAAGCGGGAAAAACGGGGTTATGTAGAGAACGTGGTATAGATTAACTTAGAAGAGAAAAAACATATGTAAAGCCAGAAAGGCCTTAGCGATTCAAACTGGGAAAACGGCTACGTGTAGAGAATTGCATCTAGTTGTCATTTCCAGGTGCACATGCGCAGTTCAAGAGTCAGTTGTCGTTTATCACTTCATATCTTTGTTAATATCGGTGGGATAGGCACTACCTGTACTATTAAACTTTTGACAATTCTATTTTTTTAGAAATTATTTAATCATATTTTTAAAAGGCACTACCTGTATTATTAAACTTTTTGACAATTCTATTTGTTTAGATATTATTTAATTTTCTTTTTAAAAGGCACTACCAGTACTATTAAACTTTTGACAATTCTATTTTTTAGAAATTATTTAATCATATTTTTACATGGTACTACCTGTAGTATTAAATTTTTCGACAATTCTATTTTTTTAGATATTATTTAATGATATTTTTAAATGTTACTACCTATGTCATCTGTCATGTCATCTGTTAATTGTCATGTCAATTGTCATATGTCAAGACATCTACCTGGCGCGAGATGGCGCCAATCGTTATTTTCCGTCCACCGCCATTTTCTGTCCGACGATATATATGTGACGCGTCATATGTGTCACCTGTCAAGTCATCTACCTGGCGCCAGTTGCCACGAGACGGCGTCATGTCCGCCACTTAGGGGTGAAGGTAGGCCCAGTTGGGGGGAGCTGAAACGATGAACATTGGCTAACCTAACATTTTAAAGTAGTAAGTAGGTAAGGAGAGAGAAAAAGAATTTAGACAGCAAAGTATAGACTTACCCAACAGCAATGATACATCATGCCCCCAATATGCCTCAGTCTTGGAGTATTTCCATTCTTATTTAAATCGGACCAATAGCAGTGAAGATACGTGCTAAGGGCCCTTGTGGCATTGCGCATGATTTTTCTATTCAACGTTAAAGGAGATTTAACCGATCCACTCCCCCCACTCCGCCGCTTCCCCCACTCCCCCGTTGGTGGCTCGACGAGTTAGTTGATGATTCTCGACGTGTGACGTCACCGTCAAAAATTGGCAGAATGAACCTTAGCGATTTCCCATGTTAATTTACATAAGGAATGTTTTAGAATGAACATAGCTCCTTTACTGTTTAATTATTTTTACAATTTGTCACAGATGTCAAATAAAAAATATATTTTTTAAATACCTTTTATTAGCAAATAAAATAAGAACTAAAATATTTTAAATGTTTATTTTATAAGATCAGTCCCATAACAGTACATAATATTACACAGACACAAACTAGAATAAAGATATATAATGCCTGGCATTTTAAATGATACTCTTCGCAGTTTAACAGACCCCCTTAAGCCCCATTTTGAAGTAGATTGTTTTCACAATCAATAGGCCTCATCTCCTTATAGACCTTGACTTTTACTAAAAATTTCATGTTTATATCGCTTTTCAATTTTGATTTTTTTTTATTTCCCCCATATTTAATCAGATTTTTTATAATGAAAGGGCTTCTCCTTTAAGATTGATGTTTGCTAAAAATTTCAAGTTTTTAGTTAGGATTTTTTTTATATTTTAACCCCCCTTAACTCCACAATATATTCATATTTGTTTCAGTATCAATAGGCTTTATCTTCTTATAAAGCTTCATTTTTACTAAAAAGTTCATATTGATAGGTAAATCGGCTTCATTTGTATTTTCATATTATTGTTTAATTTTAGATAGTATTTTAATGTTTTTATATGTACTTATAGGATTCATTAGCCAGATCATGTAGATATGTGGCATATGACTTTTTAAGTGTCATTTTGAAGTAGTCTTTGGATGGTCTTAGACACTTGTTACAGTTCGCATTTTATCGTTGCAATATTTATATAAAATTTAAATAACTTAATAATAAGCTTACCTGTCGATAAAAGAAAACACAAGATTGTTCAAATTATGGATATTAATTTTTTATAACCTGTACCTGAATGTAAACAGACAGTTTGACATCAATTGTCGACCTTGACCTTCCTTCTTTTCTTTTATGAATCTAATTGCAATTGTTCAAATTCCAAATTACTTTTTCTTTGCTAAAATCTACATTCACTTTCATTTATTCGTCGGTTTTTTTAAATTTTTAATTTCTAATACTTGTTTATTCAAATTTAAGTTCAAGACCAAGGTCATTTGGTCCTAAAATATAGTAATTTGTTGGCAACCCTAGATTGTCTTTCTGGCTGAAGAACTTCCTTCCTTTTCTGTTCTTTTTCAATTAGCTTTCTTTGGTCCATGTGGTACCTGAAAATTCAGGAATTTTATTCGGATTATTTGGGTAATAATATAAAGAGAAAGTTTACCTTTAAAGTATATTTGTCATTATAGACAGCACCTTGTTGTGGAAATATTACTTTTCTTCCAAAGGCCACCTAACATCTACGGCCTTCTTGTTTGTATCCATTTTGTAGAGCTTCTTGTGCCACTCCTGTAATATTTAGTAACTATTATTTAATTTGGACACACTATCGTCAGTGCTTGGCTTAGCGGTTCCAGTAAAGGAAGTAACCCTTACTATAGTTCACCGCTTCCTGCTTAGCTTGTTGGCCCATCCCTTGGTAACCGATTGATAACTTTGACGAGAACAACCCCTGGATGGTAGATCATCAGGAAACCACAGAACAAGTAAGAACGTTCCATTGCCTACTTCATTGCCTGAGCTCTATTTTAGCCACGCTTAGCTTCCTTGTATATATATTATTGCTAAAAACATTACCGTGCATCACGTTTTTGTACATATATTTAATAATATCATTGTCATAGTATTATCTTATATATACACCGTGTCCCACGTAAGGCGGGCATTACAACTTTATGGAGAATAAATTAATTTGTATTTTCGCCATTTTCTGAGTATGGGATGTACTTCTTGAGAATATTTAGTTATTCATTATTTGTTGTACGGGGTGTTTGCAAATTATTTTTAAAAATGAAATTTTTTAAACAAAAAACTTTTTTATTTTAAAGGGAACACCCTATATATTTTTTAAATTTAGGATTCAGCATGAAATTCTGTAAACAATGATACCATATTTGCCTATTCTAATTATAGCGGATTTGGCGTTATTCATTTTTTTTTTTAATTTTTAGTCGTCGCGCCGGTAGGCATTTTCTTAAAGTCGACTGTCTCAGGTACTATTTCTGTTGGATACTTGAAATTTTAGCCAAAAGTAGTAGATGGGATGTACTTTTAAAAACATTTACAGTTTTCTGCAACAAAATATGTCGTTTAAAAAGTTTAAATTTTTTTAATGATAAGGTACATACTAACTAAAAACAATTTTTATTAAAAGCACATGGTTTAAAAAAATCATTTTATCAAATGTTCAAAATGCCCCCCGTTAGCTTCTAAACATTTTAACAATCTTTTTTCAACATGATTAGTTGTTGCTTTACGAATCATTTCACTAACTCGTTAAAGGCATTCCGAACTCTTTGCTCTAATTCTTCTTTAGTATTAATTTGGGTAGAGTACACTAAATTTTTAATATGACCCCATAAAAAAAATTAACAGGAGTTAGATCTGGCGATCTTGCAGGCCAAAGCCAAGGACCATTTGGACCTATCCATCGGTCTTCAAAGAGTGCTGTAATTTCTTGATTTACATAGTATGTTGAATGTGCTGGGGCACCATCCAACTGGTACCAAAAATTATTATTTGGTAGCTGGTTTAAAATGTCGGCAACTACTTCTCTAAGAATTCTAATGTATCTTTCTGAGGTCAGTCTTTCATTATAAATGTAATAAAAAGCTCTTCCAAAACCGATCACTACAAACACATTAAAACTAAATTCGTACTGAAATTGTGCTTCACGATAAAAATGTGGATTTTCGTTTGCCCAGAAATGACATTGCTTGCGATTGATATGATCCCTTTACGTGTAAATTTCGACTCGTCTGACCACAAAATTTTGTTTAAAATCTCGGGATCTTCTTGAATTCGTACCAATAACCATTCGCATAATTCAGTTCGTCTTATTTGATCACCATCTCGCAACTCATGAACTTTTCTTCGTGCATACGGATGCCATTTATTTAGTGCTAAAATTCGTTGTATTGACCCTCGACTAATATTTAAATTATCTTGAGCCATTCTAATGGAGGCGTGAGGATACGCAGTAAAATACCCTAATACGTTAATTACATTAACTTCTTCATCTCGGACATAATGTTGACGGTTTCTTCCCGGGTTTTGTTTAAAATTATTCAAAAAGTTAGCTTCGATTCTATCAAATTCCTGTCTGTTCATTGGTGGTAAATGAGGGTATCGTTCACTAAACATGCGGCAGGTTTTACTTTTGATTCGATTACATTCTCCATGAATGTAAAATAAATTAAGAATATCTTGGTTGGTATATTCTTCAATATTTTCCATATTTTGAACGCAAAAAATACACAACTTAAATACATAGAAATATGACAATTCAGTTTGTTGACAGATTGTTGTTTAGCATATTTCCACGGCATACTAGGATAAAAAATTAAAATGTAAAACTATACTATAATATGTAGGTGCATGCGTAAAATTTAAATTTAAATTTTCTTAAAATTGGCGAGAGATAATTATAGGGAATTAATAGTGCAAATGAAAATCAATGAAGAATAATTTTCTGAACAAAACGAAATAAAAATATACAGGATTTTCCATTTAAAATGAAAAAATTTTTCCAATCTACCAAAAATTCTAAATTGTTTATTTTTTCAAAAAGAGGATTTTTCACCTAGACTATCTAATGTTGTCCTTACTCGATTTTTGGAGTTGAATTTTTAAATGAAGGTCCTGCACATTTGTATGTTCTTTTTTCATCTTTAGTAATATTATTGATTTCTATTATAATTATAATTAGAAACGCTCGATGATGAAGATGATTCCCAAATTTTATCAGCTATATCTAGTGTAAACTTCCCAGATACGATCAAGGATATGTGAACAACGTCATGATATTTCACCATTTTTTAATACACCATTTTGAACAAAATTCTACAATTAAAGCTTGCAACAAGAAATCTCCTGAACTGTATCCTATGAATTTAGAAAAACCTTGTATATCTGTATAGGTGCATAGAGAAAATAAAATTAAATAGCGAAATATGTAAAAAAATAATTAAAGACGACAGAAGCCATTATTTAAATATTTTTCAATAAATTTCCACTTTCTATGGCTTCCAAAATAAACGGTAGTTCTCCAAGTAAATAATTAACACTTTAATGAAACATTGATCCCGTTGAAAAAATATATTTCTTAAAAATTACTCATCTATATACACAATGAATTTTAATAAAATACATCGACAAACGAGTTATGTATTTTTAAGTGGAATTCGAAACGAATAATTTACGTTTTCTATTTATATTTATAACCTTAGTTAAATATTGTACATAACAGACACTTTTATTAGAAAAATACGCAGTAAAACAATTTGAAAATTGATTGTTAAACGGTTTGAGTAGGTTTGTGTTTGTCTGCTATTTATTATTAACGTGAACAACAGTAAAAATGTTAGCTGAAATAAGGATACAATCTTTACTGTAGGATTGTGAATTAAGAATAATTTTATTTAAAATAATACATTTTTCAATAGTTACGGAAAAAAATCAACATTCATCTTTTTCCGCTTTTCTTTATTCTAATTTTTTTCTAATTTTTTTTTTCTTTTTCCTAATGTTTTCTTCTTTTAGTTATGTTTTTTCGTCTTTTATTGTTTTCATTTTCCCTCTTTTTCTCTTCTTTTTCCTATTATTTTTTCTTCTTTTTCTTTTCCTATTTTTTTCTCCCGTTTTCTCCCTACTTTTTATCTTTTGTCTTTTTTCTTTAATACATATACTTCTTCGCGATTTAGGAAAAGGATTCCATGTCTAGGTCTTTCTGTCTCCTTCTCAAGTTTTTATTTCTGCTGTTGGCTTTCCTTTTTCCATAGAGTAAAGTTGCCTAATGTGGAATAGGTTCCTAAAGTGGAATACGCTGTTATACGGTGATCTATAGACGCCATCTACTTACAAGCCAGTGCATCAAACGCCCCACCTAAAATGTTTTCGTACGTGGAAGACTTTGATATGGATAGCGTCAGTGGTTCGACGGGAGCGAAGCAAATATAGTTTCAAGCCCAGTAGACATTTTTGTACCAATATCGAAAGAATTGGAAACCAAGCTGGTGGACTACATTCTTAAGATGGAAAGAAACTTTTTTGGATTGACTAGGAGAGATCTACGTTCTCTTGCATTTTAATTGGCGATACGTAATAATATTCCGAATAAGTTTTCATTGCTTCAGGAATCTGCAGGAAAAAAATGGCTCAAAGGATTTCTGAAAAGACACAAAGATAAAATTAGCATAAGAAGACCAACAGAAACATCGGTTGTAAGGGCTGCCGGATTTAATAAACAAAGTGTGAACGAGTTCTTTGACTTGCTTGAACACGTCATGGAAGAAAAGAATTTTGCTCCTAGGCAGATTTTCAATGTGGATGAATGTAGCATATGTATCGTCCAATCTAAATGCCCCCAAATTTTAGCAATGAAAGGCAAACGTCAAATTGGAGCTATTACTTCCGCAGAACGGGGATCTCTAATAACCATTTCCATGTGTATGAGCGCAGATGGAACATTTGTTCCACCAATGATTATATTCCCTCGTAAGAATTGCAATGAACAACTCAAAAAGGGTGCTCCACCTGGAACTTTATTTAAATTTCATCCATCAGGGTGGATACAAATGGATCTATTCACAGCTTGGTTCGAGCACTTTATCGAATATGTTCATCCATCTGAAACCAACCCTATTCTTTTACTTTTAGACGGACACAACACACATACAAGAAACCTTGATGTTATAATAAAGGCTAAAGAAAATTTTGTAACAATTCTTTCCTTGCCGCCACACACCTCCCACAAAATGCAGCCTCTAGATAAAACTGTAATGGGAGCATTAAAAGCATTTTACAATGAGGAAATAAGGATTTTTTTAAGGAATAATCAACGTCCAATATCCCACTTTGATGTTTGCGAACTGTTTGGGCAAGCCTATTTAAAGACGCAATCGGCGGAGCGAGCCGTCAAAGGGTTCGCAACTACAGGAATTTATCCTACTAGGAGAAACATTTTCAGCGAAGTGGACTTTCTTACCGTTGAACAAGATGTTTGTAATGTTGGTCCAATAGCCAATTATCTCACCCCATAGCCAAGAATGATTGCCGCAGAAGAAGAAAAGGAAAACCGAAATCCAAGTGTAGAAGCTGTTGGTCCAGAAGATATTTCACCAATACCGACCGTAAAGAGAAAAGTAGGCACTAGAGGCCGAAAACCCGGAAAAGCCAAAATAATAACTACTACGCCAAATAAGGAAGACCTAGAGAAATCGGTTCAAATGAAAGACACAAACGCAGCGACTCAAAAAAAGGACATAGTAAAAACAAATTTATTTTCCGAAAATCCATCTTGTAGTTCATCTCAAGAAGGTAGACGTAATACGAAGAAAACACTAACTAAACGTCAAAAGAGAGATGTGTCTTCATCAAGTGCTGAATCTGATGCATCGAGCATTTCCATGCAGAATTCTTCGGATGAAGAAGAAGATTTTGCAAAACAGGAAAATAATCCTAACCAAGATGCACATTGCATTTTTTGTGAAGATAAGTTTTCAGATAATAATCAAGGAGAAATTTGGGGAATGTGCATGCTATGTAACTGTTGGGCACATGAAGAGTGTGCAGGACCCGAAAAAGAACCCTACGTTTGCGACTTTTGCCGTTAGTTTAAATTTTTTTTTAATTCTTCGTGCTAATATATTGGTATCTTTATTGTTTAAATAAACTTCTTTCTCAAAAAACAAAGTTTTTTCAATCAACATTTTATAACGAATGCTATTTTTCGCTTGGAACATAGGTATTCCACATTAGGAACCCATTATTGAAGATCTAAAAAAGGGCTTATTTTATATTCTTATTTTTTTTATGATTTTTTTGGGAGATTTATATTTTTGTGACATGAACTATATATCCCTAATACCCTTACCAATATCTATACAAAATATCTAAAAACAAAATTGAAGTTTATCATTTTTTTTTTAATTAAAATAAAATGCTATTCCACATTAGGCGACTCTACTCTATCTGTTTCACAAATTTAATCCCATTTTCTTCTTGAGTTTCTCTTAATATTTATTTGGTTGGTTTTCTAATTTATACTGTTCTCCTAATTTTACCATGTGTCTAACTTCATATAATATAAGAACCTTAGAATATATTGATATGATATTTTATTTCAAAATTAGAAGTTATATATATTTTGGGTTTTCACATTTATAAAAATTGTAATCAATGTTTCATGGGTAAGGTCGGTCCTGAAAATTGAAATGAAAAGAAAATCGGGACATCGATTTGTCATGAGAATTTGAATGGGAAAAGTAAATGTTATACTGAAAGTAAGAAATAGATAAATGTTTAAGTTGAAGAGTTGTACATGTTAAAGATAAAATAAAAGAGGACTAAAAAAAGTAAAAGGTAAAGAAATTTTTATTAAAAAAAAAAAAAATCAACGAAGTGAGAGCAGATTTGGCAGGAGGGTAGTTTGTAAAAAGCATAAGTAGAGACAATAGAGAGGAGTAGGAGCAGGTAAATACAAACAGACAGAGACGATAGCACATAGACAAGAGATTTTTAAGTGAAAGAAGAAAGAAGAAAGAACATATTATTTAATATAATTGTTAAATTAATATTTTTTTAAATTTTTAGTTTCAAAATTCAATATTGTGAACCTATGGAACATTGAAATTGGTTAGATTAAGGTGTAGGTAAGAATTTTCTGTGTGCTGAAATCCAAATTGCTATCCTAACATGCAGACATTACAATCTATCATAAGTGAAGATCTAGTGACTATTAAGTCCTGGTCTGATTCGAATGGACTTTGTTTCAACACCAGTAAAACTGTAGCATTGTCTTACAGAGGTACTTTACAACCTATAACTTTAAACAATAATCTGATTCAAACGGTGACTTCAATCAAGTTTTTAGGTCTTTATATAGACGATTCTCTAAAATGGTCTGTTCATATAGATACCTTAGCAAAAAAATTATCCTCCGCATGTTTTGCTATTAAATCGGTTTCTAAAGAGCTGACTCCTTCTACTGCATTAATAACCTACTTTTCCTTATTCGAATCTCACCTTCGCTATGGTTTACCTTTCTGGGGTTCTTGTAGCTTATATCTTTTCGAATCTATTTTTAAACTGCAAAAAAGAGCAATCCGCTATGTATTTGGTTTAAGTAGTAGGACACATTGCGAAAATTACTTCAAAAATTTCAAAATTCTAACCCTTCCTGCTCTATTTATTTTCGAATCCGTCTGCTTAGTTCGCAAGCACATTCAAAATTTATCCGAAAGACCGACTCGTAGATATCCTACAAGAAATTTAGAGACTGATGTTTATTTAACAATGCCCGCTTCTGACCTATTAAAACATTCCATTACCTACAATGCCAAAAAATTGTATAATAACCTTCCGATGCAATTAAAATCTATAAATACATACGATAAGTTCCGAAGACTGGCTAAAGCTTTTCTTCTAGAAAGACCATATTACACAGTAGCAGAATTTTATAACGTACCTTAGACATTTAAGTTCCACATACAAGGGCATTAATTAAATAATTAAATATTTAAATTTAAATTTAAAATTAAATTAGAATAATTATAATGACGGGTATTAAATATCCATTGCAATTGTTATTCCTATTTTGTCTGTTTGTTTTTTCTGCTGTTTAGTTATTTTTATAATATGTTTAGTATTTAAGTTACACGCTTTGTCTATAAAATTTTTGTAAATTTTTTTACGACAATAAAGCATATCTCTCTCTCTCTTTCTCTTGTTTGTGTCAACCCACGGACCCTGGGATTTTAAAATTATATTGGGAGAATAAAGGGTGAGTTAATTTTTTTTATGTTCCAAATTGATTTTCATAACATTAATTTTTTTAAATTCTATAACAAATAAGATTTTTCATATCAATATATAGTCAGGAAGGAGCATGCCATGTCCGCGTTAGATAATCTAATCGATCTAAAGGAAGTGGTTGTACTTTGGATGACTCATCATCATATGATAAATGGTTTCTATAATTGGTTTATAATTTTAGTGATTAAAATTTGTTAATAATTTGGATGTGTTTTATCAAGCGTATGTTTTATAGATATTTTTAAAAAGTGTTTAATGTTTTAGTATTTATTTAGTATTACTGTTAATTTTAAATTTTCCGCGTTAAAAGACAAACAAGACAATATGGTCAGTTGTTCGTCTTGTGGATATAGCAGCACAGCTAAAAGTAAAAAGGAATAATCTACATTTCATAAGAAAGTATTTTGTTATCTGAATTTTCAACCACATTAAAGATTTTTAAAATTTTTAATGTTTTAAATTTGTAAACAAGCATGGCAAGTGCGTCTCCGATTAACTGTGCTCATAGGCGTAGTCTCATGGTTTGTAGGGTATACATACTTTTATTTAAACAATTCTTTTATGCAATTTTAAGATATTTATGTGGATGTTAAAATAAATAAATTTTAGTTCAATTTAGATTTATAAATTGATTGCAAATACACAATTTTTAGATTTCTTAAGATTTTAGATTTACAAATTATATAAATTAATCCCAGGTAGACAATTTTCAGATTTCCTAAAGATTCTCAAAAAACAAAGTTATGGCTTGACATGCAAATGTCCATAAATAATAGTAATTATATAGCAAATTATTAAAAAATTACGCCATTGTGACTAATAGTACCGTTCAGATGTTTAAAATTATTTTTTTTAAGGTGTATTCAATATCCCATGGACATCCACTAAATATAATCAAAATCTAAGCGCGGACGTAAACCATCGTGGATCAACTAGATGTAATTTTTGATTTTGCTTCCTAAGTATAGATGGCGATACCACTTTCGTATCTACTTATGCTTAACCCGCCGTAATTGAGTTCAATCGAAATTTTTTTCACAATCAGACTCCATTAGAGACTGGAGTCGAGAATTTCCATTTATTGCTGGAGAGTCCTAATAAGGATGACTTTCTCCTAGTGCCCTTAGTGGGCAAAATCAAAGGCAGATTGTTGGAAATATTTTTTATCTCTATTTTCTTTCGACGTTATTCAATAATCATTGGTTACTTATGAACCTCTACTAAAGATACCTATAAAATATTTTGCTGACTATATGAATTCTATATCCTGGGATATAGACGGACATTTGGTTGGATATCCATATTGGATATCCACAAAATATATTCTGTGGATATCTCTGGGATTTCTTGTATTGTCTGGAAGATACTCATTAGATATTTTGCTGAATATCCATAGGATATCTTCTATATTCTGGATATAGTCGGACATTTGGATATCCATATTAGATCCACGGAATATTTCTGATATCCTGTGGATATCTCTGGGATTTGGTGTGTTGTCTGGGTGGATACTTTAGAGAACTTACACTCAATCGTACAATAGTATAGATATTCCCATCCTGACTGATAATATAAAAGATGCTGTTAACATAGTCAATAAAACCATTATTATTGCTGCTTAGTCCAGTATTTCAATGTCAAAATTCTCGCATTCCCAAAGCCCTGTCCCATGGTGGAATAACAATATTAAGGAAGCTATTAAACTGAGAAAAAAAAGTATAATAAAATAGACTAGGTTACGGCGCAATCATATATAACTCTATACCAGTGGTCGGCAACCTGTCGATCGCGAGCTACCGGTAGCTCGCGGAGGCAATTCTGGTAGCTCTCACAATGATTTTTATTTAAAAAATACAAACTGCAAAAATCAAAGAAGCTTCCGAAAATTCCACAAAAAAATCTAATTGTCATAATATTAAACATAAACAGCGACAACGTTGCGGTAAGCGATCTGCCGCTGACGCCATCAAGCTAGAATCGGCTAGAACCGACCAGCCGGACCAGTGCGTTAGTGTTCAAGAACGATCAGGATTGCTTTGAACGGGATAAATACGCACGGCGCGGCGACATTGCGCTTAGTTTAAAACTGAACGCGTAACCAACGTCCAGCGGTTGGGTTAGTAGAGAACAACAAAAAATAATATTATGGCAAGCAGTTGTAAGAAGGTAAAGACATACCACTTTCATTCGGAATGGAAAGAACAATACTTTTTTACAGAAGTTAAAAATAAAAATGTGTGTTTGTTATGTAATACTTCGGTCTCCGTTGCTAAAAAAGGAAATATTGAGAGACATCATAAAACTGTACATTCTAATTTTGAAAAATCATTCCCACTACATTCTGCCGCCAGAAAGGAGAAACTAAAACAGTTAAAAAAGAGTTAATTGGACAACAATCAATATTTTTAAGAACAGTAAACAAAAATAAGGCTGCAACTGAAGCATCGTACCGTGTGTCCCAGATAATTGCACAAAAAAAGAAACCTTATGAAGACGGGAAAATGATAAAACAGGCGTTTTTAGAAGCTGCTGATTCGTTATTTGCCAACTTTAGAAGTAAAGACGAGATAGTTTCAACTATAAAATCTATGCAACTTTCTGCTAATACAGTGATGAGACGTGTAGAAGTAATGAGCAATGATATTTTTTTACAGTTAAGAACTGACTTAGATAACTGTGTTTATTTTTCACTTCAACTGGATGAATCAACAGATGTCGTTGACACTGCCCAGATGGTCGTGTTCGTCAGGATTGTTTTTAGTGATTTTACGATTAAAGAAGATCTTTTGAAGTTTATTCCACTGAAAGGACACACTACTGGACAGGAGTTGTTTTCTCATTTAAAAAATATTATTTCTTCCGAGAAAATTCCAATATCGAAAATGGTAGGCTTGACAACCGATGGCGCTCCAGCTATGGTGGGTTGTGATAAGGGTCTGGTGGCGTTATGTCGTAAAGATGAAACTTTTCCGCAATTTCTCTGTTATCACTGCATTATCCATCAGCAAGTATTATGTGGAAATTTCCTGAAACTAAACAACGTTATGAAACTGGTGGTAAAAATTGTGAACAAGATTAGAGCTCAAGCGTTACACAGAAGATTATTCAAAACCTTGGCCGATGAAGTTGACTGTCAATACGGGGACTTACTCCTTCACTCTGAGGTCCGATGGTTAAGTAGAGGACGGGTGCTGAAACGTTTTAATGATGTCCTATCTGGCATAGTTAAATTTTTCAAACAACGCGATGAACCGACTCCGGAACTAGAAAATTCAATCTGGCTTAGAGATTTTGGTTTTCTCGTGGACATTACAGAGAAATTAAACGAACTTAATTTGCAGCTTCAGGGGAGAGACAAAGAACTAGTGGAAATGATTTCTGATATAAAAGCATTTATCAAAAAGCTGGAGTTTTGGGAACAAAACGTAATTAACAGCGATACCAAGCATTTTCCTATTCCTTCAGAAAAAATATCTCAAAATCCATTAGAACCCTATGACAGCAAATATCATGTAGAAATAGTTTCTACCCTGAAGAATAACTTCAAAAATCGTTTTAAGGATTTCAACGAAATGGCTTTAGTAGCGCAGTTTGTTGTTTCACCCTTTATGGAAATTGATGTCCAACAGTTTGCAACTTGTGTTATACAGAACTTTGGCGAAGACATCGCTGCAACAAAAATGGAAGTAATTGAGTTTCAAAATGATTTAGCCTTAAAATCGTTAGTCTCAAGTACCAAATGTATCTGACCTATTGTAAGTAAAGACAAATATTCAGTTCTATGCCGTGTTGCCTTGAAAGTGAAAACATTATTCAGTTCAACGTATTTGTGTGAATCTTCTTTTTCCAATATGAAGTTTATTAAGAACAAATATCGCAATTGACTTACAGATATAGCTTTATCAAATTATACTGCAAACATTAAAAAAATTATAGATGAGTCTGAGTGTCAGCCTTCTCATTGAACGTGCTTTTTTATTTTTCAATGTTTATGTTCATGATAGTGCGTTACTTTTTTGTTGTTATTATTAACTATTTTTAAATATTACGTGACATGCCGTTGTGGCTGGATAAAAGTTTGTGTTTATTTTTCAAACACCTTCATTTGGTAGGTAGGAATGTAGCTATGAACAAGTACGTACTAGTAATATTAGTTATTTTGTTATTAGTTCATTATTAGTACCTATGTATTATGTATGTGTGTGGGTAGCTCGCTGTTTATTCCGAAATTAACAAAGTAGCTCAACACATTGAGAGGTTGGCGACCACTGACGTAGAGGTTACTCTTCATGACAGAATTGGAAACAGATGAACATCTTGATCAGTTCCAAAACAAAGGATGTCATTGTCGTAGAAGAATCTGAATAGAGCTGGACACTAAATAGTTGCTGTTCAATATTCACTCAGCAAGGCCTTCTTTTTTTCACTATATCTCATTCTCAAAATTGACCTATTTGCTTGGACTCCTTAAGCGCCATTCAATTACTAAAAAATCCATTTATAAAAAACCGATATAGCCAGACAATTTTCGAAATAATAACTCACCTTGCATCGATAGGAATGAGAACTACTATTATGTGGATTAAGGGTCACTGTCAGTTAGAGGTAACGAAATTGCAGATGTAGCTGCGAAAAATGCTACAGTAGAAGAAATAGATGCAGGTATTCCAGTCTCATTTTTAGATTGCAGTTCTAATATAAAAGAAAATCTTAAAATGTCATAATTTCATCGTTGGAGACTTTATTGATGGCCAAATGAGCAATATAAAACCCAACATTGATGAATGGGTTAGCAGAAAGGAACAAGTAGTACTTCGTAGACTTAGAATTGGACATACATTCCTTACTCATTCTTATCTTCTAGCTGGTGACTCCAGCCAAAGATGCGAACATTGCAACGCCTGCCTATTCGTTGATCATTTTTGCACTTGCCCTGCTTCTCAACAAGATAGAAATTCTGAAGGAATTGAATCTAGAACACACAATATGTTAACAAATGATCAATCTGTCAAAACAAAACACATGTTAGTAATAAATATGTTCAATAAAATTTAAACATACCTTCTCTGGAAGTTCGTAGGAAACGAAAAGATCTTACCATACTGTCCAATATTATCAATGGCAGGTGTAATTGCCCCGACCTCCTTTCCAGAATTAATCTTTTTGTGCCGTCACGTACTACTAGACAAATTCAAACATTCCATGTACCTTTTCACCGTTACAATTATGCGTTTAATACTTTTATTCCTAGAACACTTAGACTAGCTAACTCTCTTCATGATATTCGACTTTTTAACAGTTCTGTTCAAGGATTTAAGAACCACTTACTTACATTGAATATTTGAACGTCTCAAGAAATTTCATAAATTTCATTTAACACATAATTTATTTGCTGTTCTGTACATTAATGTCCACTGTTTTATCTAACCATTTTATTCTATATATTACTTAATTTTTATGATATCACTATTCTATTTTATTGTATTTTTTTATTTTATATTGTATTTTATTGTATGTAAACTGAATTGGGCTTTGCCCGTAAATAAATAAATAAATAAATAAATAAATAAATAAAAACCGACTATTAAGGAAAGCAGCTAGTGATCATAGCAGTTGATGTTGCATAGTAATAATAATAATAATAATAATAATAATAATAAAAAAAATAGAATTTCTTTAACATTTTTAATACTGAGGATAATAGAATCTAGACACAAATTAATCAAATGATATTTTTAGGATTGAGGAACTTTTAAATTTAAATTTCACTGCACACTGCAAGAAATGTATATGAATTAGCATTTGCATTTGAAATTTAAAGCATTGTTTGTAAAAAGGTGACCTTTATTTTGGCTTGCGGTAAAATTTGGTTATTGACATTAAGTAGACAATAATGGATTTTTTACTATGAGCTATGAACAATGCATATATTCATAGTTTCTTTATCATTAAAAAAATACAGTTTTTGACAATAGTATTACCTATACAATTACACTCATATAAAGAAACGAAATAATACAAAACTAAAACTGTTAAAAGTTGAATTATGTCGGTTAGTTATTGCTGTATTAACAAGAATTTTAGTAATTTGATAGTAACATTCAAATATTTTTCTATTAAATATGTTAAACTCAAACAAATAATGATTGAGAGTGAACCGTGTTGTCATGTCTCAATTTTACCTTACTAGTTTTTAGCAGAATCAAAATAGAGTAAGTAGTAGAGTTGTAAGTTGTGGCAAATTATAGATAATATACAATCATAGTACTAATAAAAGATATTAATTATAACAAAAATCAGTAATGAGTAATACTTATACATTTCTTGATCATTTAAAATTAATTATTTTATGGATTGTTCAGTATTTGTTACAACTAATGGCATCGGTGTACGGAGCGATATTTGTGTCTTTGTCTGTTACGCGTAAAATCCATCTCGTCGATGACGTTCTCAGTAGTGTATTTCTAACCACGAGCGTAACATCGGGTTTTGAATTATACGGTGTGAATTGTAAGTTTTACAGTTAAGTTAGTAAGTAATCGACGTGTTGTAAGAACAATTGGTGAAAATATTAGTGCTAATAAGTGTTTAAACATTAAATAATAATATTTCTACACCGTTCTAAAACTATGCAAAAAATGAAAGACATTGAAGGGCCTTCAACGTCGAAAAAGGTAAAACGGTCGAAGTCTCGGTCGCTAAGTGAAAAACAAATTGTACTTCGAGTATTTCACTGTCTTGAAAGAGATCATCAGCGACCAAAAGATAACTTAGTGCATATGTGCTGTAATTCTACGGATGTACCTCCGAATAACCAACCGGGCGTTCCAACATCATTAACTTCCACAATTACAAAAGATAAATTAGTTGATATGTGCTCTGATTATACGGGTGTACCAAAATCATCAGTTTACAAAATACTAAGAGAAAACAAAATTCATGGGGAAGTACAAACGCCAAAAACTAGTAGCGGAAGAAAAAAAATCACAGTTGATGAAGAAGCCAAAAACAGTACACGCACAACTAATCACAGTTTCTTTTTCAGAAATGAGCTGCCCACTTTGCAAAAAGTTCTGGAGGCAGTTAGCGATCATGAATTGGTCCCACAAATGAGTAAAGAAACTTTGAGGAAAATTTTACACGAAATGAAATTTACATACGGAAAAGTCGACAGGAAAAGCATTCTCATTGAACATCAGGAAATAATAGTATAGAGAAGAAATTATCTCCGAAAAATTGAGGAATTTCGGAATATCAAAAAAAAAAATTACTACATGGATGAGACGTGGGTTAACCAAGGACATACGGTCAAAAAAGTATGGCAGGATGGTCATATAACAAGTGCACGACAAGCCTTTATTGAAGGCTTGTCAATTGGGTTAAAACAGCCGTCTGGAAAAGGTAGTCGTTTGATAGTTACGCATATAGGAAGCGACAGTGGATTTTTACCAAATGGTGAATTAATATTTAAATCCAAGAAAACAGGCGACTATCATGAAGAGATGAATGCGGAGGTGTTTGAAAAATGGTTTGAAGGCATCATTCAACTTGTGGAACCTGGGTCTGTCGTCGTCATGGACAATGCCCCATATCATAGTCGGTATTTAGAATCATTACCGAAACAATCATGGAAAAAACGAGCAATTCAAGAATGGTTAATTAATAAAAACATCCAATATAAAAAAGATAGTTTAAAGGCAGAACTACTTCAGTTAACAAAATTACACAGAGACAAATATAAAAAATTCGCAGTGGATGAAATGGCGTTAAGTCGTGGAATTACAGTATTAAGGTTACCACCGTACCACTGCGAATTAAACCCAATAGAATTAATCTGGGCGCAAGTAAAAGGATATGTGGCACGAGAAAACAGAACATTTAAATTAGTGGACGTGCAACGTTACCTACAAGAAGCCATTCAAAATGTGTACACAAAAAGAAGTCTATATATTTAGGTATAATTTTTATTTTTACCATTCACTATTACCGTTTAGAAATTATTATATAAATTTGTATTTTTAATTCCTGTACACAGACATGAACAATGTCTCAGCAGGATACAAATGTTTATTTATTTAATTATTATTATTGTATCAATTTGTACATTGTTACATAAATTTGAAATAAACATTATTATTATGTTTGGCGGTCAAGAAAACATAATCCTGTAGGTTATATCCAAACTAATTATCTTACTTAGGGATTTCCGAAATGATAGGTGCGTGTAAACTTTTATGATTTAAGTACCAATCAAATAGTAATTTAAGCTTTATAATGTCTTTTTATGTTGGCCGAACCCAATTAGGGTTTCTTGGGTAAGGCTGGCTAGTTTCGAGGAACTGCAGGTAAACTGGGAGAGAGAGAGAGAGATATATATATATAGAGGTATGCTTTATTGTCATTGAAAAATTACAAAAAATTTATAGACAAAGCGAAGTAAATTAAAAACTAAATATAATATAAAAAGATTAAAAAAAAAAAACAAAACAAAATAAAAATATCAATTGCATTGGATATGCAATATCCGTCATTATGATTTTAATTTAAAATTTAAGTAATACTTCTGTATGTGTAACCCAAGAAGAAACTTAAGAGACAGTTCCTTACTGACTTCGGCCGCGACATAATATATAAATATACGTTAATTTGTGAAATAAAGTTAAATTCATTATTAAAATAGTAAAATTGATAATATTGTTTCTGTCACCAAACCAACCCCTGATTAGGTATCTTTCTTATTTTTAATTTGAAATATATATTGTGATTTTTATTAATATTCTTAATTTATTTGGTTCCTACTATAATTACCACAATTATTACTCCGTTTTCATAAAGCCCCACTAATGACTACAACGATTAGGTAAATTACGATATTGCAAAGTTTTCATGAAATAAATAAAAGAAATTGTATGAATATTTTAAATAATTGTACCCTCTCAAAAATAATAAGCACGCCTTCGATTTGGTCGTATTTCTACCTGCTTTCACTCTCAATCATTATTTGTTTGAGTTTAGAAGAAGCAAAATACTATCAAAACGCAACTCGTAAACGTTCCGTTTTGCCAAATTGGTGACCGAAACACTAAAAACAAACAAAAACATTCACTAAAAACTTTACTCGCCCTGTAAAATATTATTGTACGAATTCAGAATCCCAGAAAACCGCAGTTTGCTTCTTGCACAATTCACAATTGACAGTATAATCTGTAGAGGTGTTATCGTGACCCAGTCATCCGTAAAACGAAAACGAAAACGACAAAGATCGCATTTATTTGAGTATCTAATTCTCTGAAAGGAAAAAGAGGCTGGGTTCGGTTGGGTTTTGAAATGGCTGATGAACGATTGTTAGTAGCCACCAAATGGTCGTTCGAGTGGGTGGCGACTTCTTAAATTTTCTAATGGCGTATCTGAACAGAGATTAGAGGGTTTCCATGAGAATAGAATGTTTGTATTTTTACATTTTATAACCCGACATTTTTTTTAATTACTGTTGAGCAATTAAATATTTTTATATTTTGGGGATTATTACTCTGGTATGAGTTTAAAAACGGGCTATTAGAAACATCGCTGGTATTTCAAGATTAGCGTCTTGTATAAAGATTACTCTCTTCAAATTAACTTGCCATGAAGATTTTCCAAATAACAAATGACATATACTTATTACTAGTAAACAAGATTTCACAGCACAGTTTTTATAAAATTAGTAGTTTTCTTAACAAGTGCGGAAAGTAATACTTTTCCGCACGCGGTTGCAGATGGCCGAACAACGCGTTAGCAGAGGTACACTATTTTTTCTACTAGTGTGCGGAAAAACCCAAAAGCCAACATGAAGAACATTTATTATTAAATACATATTAACAAATTGATTATTCTTAATATTAATTTTGAACGTGCAATTTGTAGCAAATTAATTGCAGAGACTAAAATGTTTTCCAATGAAGTCAAATTTCTGTTTTCCACTGCTTTGTCAGCACTATAGTCTATTTTTAAGTATGAGAAAGTAATAAAACAGCATTTCTAATGCAAAACTTACTACGGTCATTTTAAATATTTTTACAGAATAATCTAAATATTTCCTAAAATTGTAATAAATGTACCTGAGCTATTACAAGTTTTGGGTCTTTTATTGGTCCTTTATAAACATAAGCTGTACAGAACAATAGAAAAAGGTTTGGACAGGCCAAAAGCCCTGTGTATTAAAGATTACATAGCCGTATCTTAAGATTATTTTCAATAAGTACCTATTTGCCAATTTTGTTTTATTTTAATTCCAAAAATTTCTTACAGTAATCGAATTATAAGTAGATAAATACCTTCCCAACAAATTTCATCGAAAATGCGATTATAGGTTTTTCATTTAGTAAGGAGGTCCAAGTTGTGTATTCTTGACAGTTTACTAAATGTCGTTTAGTTGCAACTTGCAAGGTGCAGTGTGAATTCTAATGTGATCATGGAAAATTTGGCCGCGAAAACGACAAAAAAATCGGTCCTTTACAGCACGTAAAGCTCCAGAAAAACCAAAATTTCAATTAGAAAATCTTTTGAAAGAAAGACTTCGAAGGAAAGTACATGCGTTCTTCTTTAGAAAAGAATTTCCGACAGTAGACAAAGTTCTTGCCACAGTTCGAGATGATAAGGGTTACCCTGAAATGAGTCGAAGCACACTATGAAAACTTTTAAACGAAATAGGTTTTCTATGGATAAAGCATTCCAGAAAGTCTATTTTAATAGAAAGAAGCGATATTGTAGTATGGAGAAGAAATTATCTAAGGACTATAAAAGAAATGAGAAACCAAAGAAGAAATATATTTTATTTAGATGAAACATGGATCAACGAGGGACATAAACCAAATAAATTTTGGCAAGATGAAACTGTTACAAGTCGACGACAGGCATTTTTAAATAATTTATCTACTGGTTTAAATCCACCATCAGGAAAGCGGCACAGACTAATAATAGTACACATCAGTAGTTCAAACGATTTTGTTAAAGGTGGTTTATTGACTTTTGAATCTACTAGTACCGGTGACTACCATGAGGACATGAATGCTGATGTCTTTAAAGAGTGGTTCGAACAAATTATAAATCTTCTTCCTCAGAACTGTATAATAGTAATGGATAATGCAAGTTATCACTCGAGACTTATAGAAAAAATGCCCACAACCAAGTGGTTAAAAAAAGATTTACAGAATTGGCTAAATTCAAAGAATATTAAGTTCCATCCCGGTTCTGTGAGAAAAGAACTGTATCATTTGTGTTCCCTTCATAAAGAGAAATTCAAAAAATATGAAATTGATGAAATTGCAAAAAATCGTGGGATGACGGTGGTTAGATCACCACCATATCATTGCGAAGTAAACACGATTGAATTGATATGGGCACAGATAAAGGGAGAGTTTCACGAAAAAATAATTCTTTTAAAATGAGTGATGTTAAACAGTTGTTTTTGGAGGCTGTAAATAATGTGAAGCCTGAAAACTTGGAAAAGGCAGTAAATCATACGTTTAAAGAAGAAGAGAAAATGTGAAAGTTGGACAATATTACTGATGAAATGATCGAGCCACTCATTGTAAATATTGGTTGCGACAGTTCATCTTCTGATTTCGATTCTGATTTGGATTTGTAGGTAAGAAGTAGTTTTTTTATTAAAATTATTATTTATGAACGTAACGTTGTTTAAAAGTCAAAGTTTAAACAGTTATACCTACATAACCCGTTTGACACAATGTTCTTAACATACCTTGTGGAAAAATAAAACATTTTAGAAAAAATTGCACTTTTTTACCTTCAGCTGTTTAGAAGTTATAAGCAGGTTAATTAGTTGAAAATATAAGTGTATACTCGAGGAATAACTTTAAAAAATATTTGAACTATCTACTAAAAGAAATGATACGCCTATGGATTACGAACGCTTTATTATTTTAACACTCTCTCATACATAAAAATAGACTATGGCAAGTGCCTGTTCATAATTATATTTTAGATAAGGCCTTAATAGTACTTACGTCGAGGTGTACTCGATCCAGAATCGGATGATGATAATTCATCTCGGAGTTTTTCAATTCTCTTCTGGAATTTTATATATTTATTATATTTTCTGTCCTTCGAACGACTATCCCTGTTTTTCCTTTTGGGCATTATTCAAATGATTACAACAAATCAAAAGGAAAAAAAAAATAACTAAACGAACACAAAAATTCGACGATGTTATCACGAGAGGTACAAAAAAGGGAATGAATGTATGAGTCAGGGTAAGTGGCCAGTTTCGTTTGCATAATCTTTAAAATGTACCGAGATGTATGACTACAAAGTGAGACTTATACCGGAGGATAAGCGAAAACAAATTGATTATTAATTCTTAAGTAATTCAGAACTTTTTAGCAAGAATATTTTTATTGTTTAATGTAAGATAGAACATTTTATCATGTATACAGGGTGTTATTGAAATACACGTACATATTAAAACTGGGTATTGCGCAGATCCCCACTGAATGTAGAAAAATATTATTTTTTAAAAATACCCCTTATTAAGGGAGTTATTAATTTTTGAAAATTAATTCTAAAACAAACGTACTTCACTGATATGTTGAGGAGGACCTATATAAATTAGGTTTATTTACCTATTTTAAACATCAACAGTAATTAATATGCAAGTTTTTGTCAGATGATAAGAAAACTAGTCTTGTAAGAAATAACCATGTTGCCAAGATTTTCGAATTAATTTCTATTTCCGAAGACTGGTTTTTACTACCCTCGTTATCAAAAAACTAGAATATTTGACAAATGATTGTTTTTAAACTATACATTTTTGAAACTATAGATTATTAAAATTTTAGTTGATTTACGAATCTGGCTAACACGAGCGCGTCATTTCCAAGTTGGTAAAAAGTGTTGTTACGATTACTTTTAAATATTTTTTTACGATGCCACTATTTACGAATATTGAACTAACGGATGTAGTGCTGGTTTATGGGGCAGCTGGAGAAAATTCTCGGCAAGCACAAATCCTGTATCGCGAACGGTTTCCAAATCGGAGAATTCCGGACTGTCGTACGTTTATTTCAACTGTTCAGCATCTAAGAGACCATGGAAAATTTGAGAGTGTCATTGCAGATCGAGGGAGAACAAGAACACAAAGAACATTGGCGGCCGAAGAAGAAATATTGGAAGCTGTTGAAAACCGGCCTCAATTAAGTTGTAGAAGACTATGTCTTGAAATTGGAGTGTCCTCATTTGTTGTGTGGCGGACACTTAAAGAACAAGGTTTACATCCTTATCACATCCAAAAAGTCCAGGCCTTATATCCAGGTGATGAAGAAAAGAGAGTGGAGTTTTGTGAATGGATGATTCAAAAATGTGTTGATATTCCTGATTTTCTAAAAATATTATTGTATACTGACGAGGCTTTATTCACTCGTGATGGCGTGTTCAATATGCACAATACGCATATTTGGAGTGATGAAAATCCTCACGCCATTAGGGAAACTGGGCATCAAAGAAAATGTTCAATAAATGTTTGGGCTGGCATAATAGATCAGTATTTAATCGGGCCTTATGTTCTCCCGAACAGATTAAATGGGCCAGGATATCTCCACTTTTTAGAAGATATTTTGCCAGTACTCCTAGAAGAGATACCGTTACAATTAAGGCAACGGATGTAGTACCTACTAGATGGCGCTCCTCCTTACTTTGATTTAAACGTACGGCAGTTTTTGAACATTAGATTTCCTCAAAAGTGGATAGGCAGAAATGGACCTACTAAGTGGCCTCCGAGATCTCCGGACTTAAATCCATGCGATTTCTTTTTGTGGGGTCACATGAAACAACTGGTTTATAATGAACCTATTAATAGTGTTGAACAATTAACCAATAAAGTTAATGCGGTAGCCGAGGAACTACGACAAAATCCAAGACTAATTTCTAATGTTCAAAGTTCTTTGGAAAGACGATTGCAAGTGTGTGTAAATAATAATGGACGGCATTTTGAACAATTACTGTAATAAACTTTATTTTGAATTAATTGGTTTTGCTACGGCAACAGTGCAATTTCTATGGGTAAGTTCAATTTCGATTTATTTTACTTCTTTAAATATGGAAACTAGTAGGTCGGAAAAGGGGACTCTTCCCCAATATTTAAATTTTAGAATTTGAAGTTAAAATTGGTGCCAATCGTTTTTGGTCATTACATACTATTCCCCATTTTAATATGTACGTGTATTTCAATAACACCCTGTATATAACTTTTTGGAACACACTGAACTGGTAAGTGGAGTAAAAGTAAGAAAAATCTAAAACAACTTTTACTCTGTTGCTCTTTCTTCTTTCCCCTATAGGTTGTAAATTATTATTTCGACTACACCCATGGCAGAATTCGTTAAGTCTATAGGTGTTAGACAATAATTGTATTCTATTCTAAAACTGCTATTTGGTGTGGGTATAAATGCAGGCAAGCTACGTGTCAGCGCAGTCAAGGCCAAATCATATTTCGCAAGCCACTCTTTGGGTGTATAAAAAGTTCATACGAATTGCTGAATACATTAAAAAACATGGTCGTGATCGCACAGCCGTCTTTCCATTCGCTATTTGTTTGAGAAAATAACATTTGAAATTTAAATTGTTGGCGATGTAAGAATTTGTGGAACTGACGCCTTAAAATTTGCTATTAATTTTATGTACATACAAAATTTGTGAAGGAGGATAAAATAATACGTGTTGAATAATATTAAGAAGATAAAATAGTACCGGTTTGAATAAAATTAGAATTATTTTTTTTTTTTAATTTTTTATTTGTGTAGGAACATGTAAATGTATTTCGACAGATGGTGAATTGTGAATCAAAGGTCAATAATTATTTATTATTAATGTATCTGGAGTAGGTTAGATTTTAAATCATTGGATTTATAAATGTTGGAAATATATTCTTTATAAAAATGTTAAATATTTTTATTTCAATAGACTTTTTAGGCGTCTATCATAAAAAATTAGAATCTTCATTTAAAATAGGAAGTCCTTATACATAGTACCTAGTTTATTTAAAAATATTGCATATTATCGTCAGTCTGCACAAATTCAGTTGAATAAATAAAATAAAATAAATACATATTAAAGTAAACATAAAGTAAACATAAAGTAAACATAAAGTAAACATAAAGTAAACATAAAGTAAACATAAAGTAAACATAAAGTAAACATAAAAAATATAAAAAACATAAAGTAAACATAAAGTATACATAAAGTAAACATGAAGTAAACATTAAGTAAACATAAAGTAAACATAAAGTAAACATAAAGTAAAAATAAACATAAGGTAAACATAAAGTAAACATACAAAGTTAATTTAGTTAATATAATTTACGAACTGGTAATAAATTGTATTAAACATTTTTTAAACTGAGGTAAAGAGGTACTCGTTTTAATTTCACGTAATCCACATATAAAAATAAATTTTGTTGCTATAGCTGGTCTTGTTTGTGGAATATAAAAATTATTAACAGATCTTGTAATGTAGTTATGTACAGGGCCCCGCAAGGGTTATCGCCGCCCGCATTATGGCGCCCTTTGAATATATGTAGTACTTATATAAATAATATTTTGAAGAATAACAACTTTAAGCTGTTACATATATTATGTGTTTTAAATTTCCTGATTTGCTGTAATATTCTTGAAGTCGTTTAACATTTGAGCAAATTACAGTTCATCAAATTTCTAGAGGCTTTCGACGGCTAGACAGAGAAAACACTACTGAGAGGCATCGGTTGGCGGGACCGACGGATTTACGCAATGAAAGTACACTCTGCGCATCAAGTATTTCACTATTTCATTCAGACGTAAATGTCAGATGTAAATTTCGCTAAAACATTTCTTTTATTTTCGTTTGTGTTTTTTGCTCATTACAGTTTAATAGAACCTAAGTATGGAGTTTAATAGTAAATTAAGAGGCCGCGTGATTAACAGTCAATCTCGCGACATAATAGCCAATGTTATAGAGTTTATGAGAAGAGAAGGAAACTTTAATTCACCTTCAATACCATTTAAAAAAGTAAATGATCGTGTTGCTGCAGCCACAGGAGTATCTAAAAACACTGTCGTCCGCATTTCTGGAGAGAAAAAAAGAATCGATAACCGTGAGATATCGGAATTTTCATCACCAAGAAAAACCATTAAAAAACCAAAAACAGTTAATGATATAGATGAAGCTGACAAAGGTATTTTAAAAAGAATTATTCTGTTCATGTTAATCTCGGAAAATATTGTTCCAACATTAAAAACAATTCTGACTAAATTTAGAGAAGCTACAGGGTACAAAGGAAGCTATGAAAGTTTAAGAAAAATAATAAAGTCGCTAGGATTTCGTTGGCGGAAAACAAAAACAAACAGAAAAATATTAATGGAAAGGTTTGATATTCAAAAGCTACGTTTAGACTATCTGATTCGTTTAAAAAGTTATCGAGCAGAGGGCCGTCCAATTGTCTACTTAGATGAAACATACATTCATGCCTCCCACACACACCAGAAAGCTTGGAGTGATAATTCAAATGAGGGATTAAACAAACCAATTAATAAAGGTGATAGACTAATTATTGTCCATGCAGGAGGTGAAATGGGCTTTATTCCGAATGCCCGGTTAATTTTCAAATCTGGAACCAAAAGTGGAGACTACCACGATGAAATGAATTTTAATAATTTTTCTAAATGGTTGAAAGAAAAGCTGTTTCCGAACCTCCCTCCAAGAAGCGTCATTATTGTTGATAATGATCCTTACCAGGGGCGGTTTCTCCATTGGTTCATTTGTGCAGTGAACACCCAGTTCAATTTCATAAAGTCATATTATTTTAAAATTACATAAATAACATAAAAATATAAATTTAATTTTAATATTTTTATTTTCATACGTGGTAATCTATATTTTTTGGTACATCATTGATTTCTGGCTGATCGTGTCTCTGTGGCACAATATACCTAAGTAAACCTTGTCTGTGGCACATTATGATGAGTGAGCCTAACACGAGTGAGACGATTTGACGAATACATATAGCTAAAAAGAGATGAAAACACGCCAAAAGATCCTTCAAACTGTCAAAGAACAAATTAATTGGCGCGCCGCTCACAAACAAGTTTGCCAAACCAGTGTTGCCAGTCTAGTACAATTCACAATTGTACTAGATGTAGTACATTCTGCATGCATCAGTGTTCACGTGTAAAATATATGTATATATTGTGTTCCTTGTTTGGGTTCGTTATCAATAAAGATCCCCTTTTTTCCTCTTCAATGAATTTAGATGTCACTGCAAATAGAATTCGAAAAATCTGGTACATTTAAGGAATCTGGTACATTTTTTAGACAAATCTGGTACATAACAAAAACATTCTGGCAACTTTGTACCAAATCAAAGTACAAACTGTCAATGTCAATACTGTCATTCCATCGATTTTAATAAAATTAAGATTATTTCATTTGTGATTATTTAAAAAAATGTGTTTAATTGAGAACTGCAACTTTAATAAATTGGAAGGATGTGTGTCAATGTAATTATTGTTCAAGAAAAACTTTTAAGGCAAGGTAAATAAATAAAATATTTTAAGGTTATATTTTGTTTTTTTTTTCTTTATAATAAAGCAGTAATAAAGTTTTACGACTATAATTTGTTTTATATTTTGTTTCAGTATCTGGACCATCCAAAGACAACTTCAAAATGGTTTATTTTGTACACAATTGTAAATACTATGAAGTAAGAAGTAAACAAAAAATCTGTAAATTTTTTCCCACAAAATCTGCTAAAAGGAAAAATTTAATTATTCTGATGAGGTAACTATTTGACATCATTATGGAAATGTACAATAAAAATTTGATTAAGATAAAGAGACAAATGGTTTTCACTTTAAAAGTCTAAATCAGGAGAATGGATCAGCCAATTAATTTAATATACTCGATGAGAAATTTTACCTAAGAAATGGTATGTACATTTAAATAGTTTACCTATATAAAGTTATGTTTACAATTATCAATCGTGTTACCCTCTAACCAAGGTCGTTTTTTACCTACAAACAAGAAATATTTTATTTTAATGATATTTTTTTATTCCCTTGTTTGTATAATTTAGTATTTTCAAAAATATTAAATGTTATGGTAATTAGAATCACTACAGGTATTAAATAAAAATAAGGGTATTGGTAAAGTAGTTTACAGTTGGTACTAAAGAATGTCTCGAAAAAAGTCTCGAAATAAGTATCAAACGTAAATTGTGATTTTGATTAGGCATTTAACAAGTCACATCCCACATCTACATGCTCTGGCTAATCAATCCTATAAGTACATATCAAAACATTAATATACTATCTATAATTAAACAATAATTTAAAAATACCGATGAAGCCGATTTACCTATTTAAACAAAATTGTTATTATTCTATTATTTATTAAAACACATTATTTTTTAGTAAACTTGGACATGCAAAAGCAGCCATGAGGGTAGGACATTAGTGAAAGCAAGAATACTTTGGAATGTTCTGTAAAATACACTTAGAAAATGTCATATGGAGAATTAAGTGTGATAACATTTTACCATATGCATCTCACTAGTTTAGTTCACAGATTTCTGTGTTCTGTGTTCAATTATGTGCTGCTATTTTAAACTTTTAGTATCCTTTGATAAAAGTAGTTGAATATTATTGTTGACCTTTTTAAATTGTTTATTTTACCTCATACATTTTTTTTTCTACTCTTCATACAGTATTCTGTGAAGAGTATTATAGGATAGGTTTATTTTGTCTGTCTGTCCAATGTCAGGTTTTTTGTCTACACGATAAGTCAAAAACGAGAAATGAATTCAACTTGAAAATTTTAAGCAAAAATCAAGCTCTATAACAGGACAAAGCTTATTGATTTTTAACAAATCTGATTAAAAATAGGGGGTTAAGATGGGTTGAAATTAAAAAAATCCTAAATTAAAAACGAAAAGCGATATCAACATGAAATTTTTAGTAAAAATTAAGCTTTATAAAAAGATAAAGCCTATTGATACTGAAAAAAATATGAATATATGGGGGAATTAAGGGGGGTTAAAATATAAAAAAAAATCCTAACTGAAAAATGATAAAAACTTGAAATGTTTAGCAACATGTTTAGCAGATGAGGCCTATTGATTGTGACAACAATCTTGTTGAAAATGGGGGTTAAGGGGGTCTGTTAAACTACGAAGAGTATCCTCTAGAATGCCAGGCATTATATATCTTTAGTTTGTGTCTGTGTAATATGTATTGTGATGGGACTGATCTTATAAAATAAACATTTAAAATATTTTAGTTCTTATTTTATTTGCCAATAAAAGGTATTTAAAAAATATATTTTTTATTTGACATCTGTGACAAATTGTGAAAATGATTAAACTTACAATAAAAACTAAAAAATGGTAGGTAAAGTTTCATATAAAATTTGTTACACAAAAATTAATGTAAAGTTTCTACATTACCTGATATATATTTAAAAATAATCTCAAATTATGAGGAAAAGTCTGTTTACTAACTAATAATGTTTAGATTGTTTTCAACGTATTAAAAAAAACAAATATTACACTAACTAAAATATTCATTTATTAATAGTTGTAATGCTTGAAAACAGTATGATGTTGATAATAATAATTACACTTAATACAAACTCAAATAATAAAAAAATAGTGATATTGACTCTTACACAAGGTTTTGATCCGAACTTACAAATGATAAAATTATTGGAAAAAGTGAACACCCATTTCAAATTACCACGAGCCGCCACTGATCCTTACCATAATGTCCAGGTAAATAAAGCACCAACGTCAACTTCTAAAAAAGCTGACATGCAGGATTGGTTAAGGAATCATAATATTGCTTACGAAGAGGATATGCTCAAAACGCAATTATACAGTTTAGTGCTATTGCATAAGTCACGATTTAAGAGGTATGCAATTGAAGAAATGATAAATGAACATGGTTTTAGTTGTTTGCGTTTGCCACCGTATCATCCCGATCTTAATCCGATCGAATTATTGTGGGCATCATTGAAACAATATGTAGCTAGTAACAACACTACATTTAAGAGGCAAGACGTACAACTGTTGTGTGAAGACTTTTTTGATACGTTTTCTAAAGAGAAGTGGCAATCTCGTTGTAATAATGCTAAAATGTGGGAATCTAAATTTTATGACAGAGAAGTTACTTTGGATGAGGCAACTGATAGATTTATAATTAACTTAAATAGTGACAGTGAGACTGATTTTGAATCTGATATGGAAACTGAAGAAAGTTTTTCGGAAGACCATTAAAATTATATCTATACCTAAGATCAAAAAAGTATTATCTATTTTTACAACGAAGATGCACAAGAATCAAATTTTATTTTTTTATTATTAGATAGCTATTTTTGTTTCTGAGTTGTGTTCCTTTACAGGCTCAATTTTTTTCCGTTTCTCTTTTTTGATTTTATATGGGGTTTCAAGTTGTTTTTGACTTATTTCGACGTAAATCACAACAACACACTTTTTTAATAAAGCAAACAAGTGTTAAGAGGTATATGTACGTGTAAACTACAATTACAAAAAATTGATATGAAACCCATGAAACCACCAACAAAAATGTAAAGCTAGCTTCCGTACTAGAACATGGTGTCATTCGTCGAGATAATTTATCGTTTTGTTTAATAGATCAAGAAATGTAAATATTCCCCTGTTATTTTTTATAAAATTATAAGAGAAATAATTTTTTTTCTAAATAGTATAGTTTATTATTTTGTAGAAAAACAAAATTTCGAAAATTTTAGTAATGTTTCAGAAACAACCGTTATTAATAATAGGTACCATTTTCCTTAATAAGGTAGAAATAAAATATAAACTACCTATTTCCACGATTTACAAAGGCCTACAAAAAAATTATAGGTATTTTCCGCTATCCTATAAAATTTATATTTTCTGACTCAATTTCAAAAGGTTGAAGGAATTCCAAAACACCTTTTATGGCATAATAATTATTTTCAATTCTACATACTATCTTTAGCTGCTTTTAAAAACGTTCTAAGAAAGTCCAATCAGACCAATTTAATCCCTAAACTATTCCACACTTTTAAAATTTAATTACCTAAAAATATTAAAAACTATTTAAAATAACTTGTTTAGCAGACTGTACAATAGCTATCTTAGTCACACGTAGCGCGTTCTCTGTCTGGGCGTCGAACACCTCTAGAAATTTGATGAACTGTACGAAACCACATTTTATTTTAATTTTGTATTGAAACAACAAATATTTTAAAAACCAATATTTTATTCTTACAAACAAAAAAACAAACCAAACAGTAAACAAATAAAACATTCAATTATCCAAAAATGAAATAGGTTTTTCCTGGATTTAGCTGCTGCAAATTCTTTTATAATATTGTCAAAATCAGTTTTATCGAGGATCTCTTGCTCTATAGCTAAGATTGCCAAACCCGGTAATCTTTCTTGTGACATGGTAGACATCAAATAATTTTTAATTTTGAGAAAGATCTCTTACCAGAAGCTACAGATACAGGTAAAGTAAGCAGAATCCTTAACGAAATGGTAATATTTGGTAAAGATGAAGTTAGATTGTTTTCAAATATACAGGGTGTCTGTAAAAGGTCTTTACAAAAACATACCACATATTCCTTAGACCAAAATAAGTCGATTTAAGTAAAATTACCTTAGTACAAAGTTGCTTCGTTTGGGCTCCAGAGGGCCTTGAAGTTACAATTTTTAAATCGTTTTTCCCATATAAATTTAAAACGGCATATGCGATTTTGCTGAAACTTGGTATATTGGTAGAGTTTTATGTGACAAAAAAAAAGGGTATTAAAATTTTGTCCGATAATAATACATAGGAGTAGAACTTGATTTTTTAAATAATTGCACCTTTAAAAATTCTACGCCAATGGAAGAAAAGGAGTTTGAGTATGAAATTTAGATTGCGCAACTCATTTACTTTAAAAGAGGTACTCTTGATAAGACTCCATTACTCTCATGGTTTTGACGAAATTTGCATTTTAGTAATTTTAGAACATAAACAATAATTATTAAAATACAAACTTTGTCAAAACCATGAGAGTAAATCGAGTGTTATCAAGGGTACTTTTTTGAAGTAAATGAGTACCCAATCCAAATTTCATACTCAAACCCCTTTTCTGCCATTGGCGTAGAATTTTTAAAGGTGCAATTATTTAAAAAATCAAGTTCTACGCCTATGTATTATTATCGGACAAAATTTTATACGATGAAAAACATAAAAATGTACTTTTTTCATATCTTCTTCAACACCTCTAATCGAGACTTTTAACAAAAATACTCGATTCTTGCCATGTACGATTTTTTGAGGAATATTAATTATTTGCCTGCAATACGTATACAAAAACAATTATTGTTGGTTTCCATAGTTTCATCTAAATAAAAATATTGTCAAGTTTTAACACCTAATCTCTTGTTAACGATTGAAAGTGTTCTATCTGACTCAATAATAAAAAAAACAAATGCGTGGTTTATTAATATGGCTGTACAATATACCAATGCAGAATATACCGATATGTTACTGACATTAGGATTTTGTGAAGGAAATGCTCGAGAGAGTGTCAGGGTGTACTCTGAAAGGTTTCCAAATCGTCGTGTACCTAGCCAGCCAACTTTTCCTACTGTTGAGAGACGTCTTCGGGAGACCGGTTCCTTTGCTCCCAACACTGTTGATAATGGAAGAGAACGTTTTGTAAAGATTCCTGAAGTTGAAAAAGACATTTTAGAACGTGTTGAAGAAGATCCAGAATTAAGCACCAGACGAATTGGAAGGGAACTAGGAGTAAGTAAAGATGTCGTTCATAAAGTGCTTAGAGAACAATTGCTATATCCATACCATAAGAAGCCAGTACAAGAATTATAGTCCATGATCCTCAAATTCGTTTGGGTTTTTGTCGATTTGTTAATATGCAAAGAGAAAGAGATCCAAACTTTGTCAAGAAGTTTCTCTTTACCGTTGAAGCGGGTTTTACAAGAAGAGGTATAACTAATACCCATAATGAACATGTTTATGCCGTTGAAAATCCGCATGCAATAGAGGTAAACCATTTCCAGCACGAATTCAAAATTAATGTGTGGGCTGGAATAATTGGTAATTTCATTGTTGGTCCTGTCATACTTCCACGAAGATTAACTGGAGAAAATTATTTGGATTTTCTACAAAATACGTTGCCAGAATTGTTAGAAGATTTACCTCTCCAACTTCGGAGAGATATGTGGTTTATGCAAGATAGAGCTCCACCACATTTTTCTTTAAACGTTAGAAACCACTTGAATGAACAATAACCACACAAATGGATAGGCAGAGGTAATGACGAACCTGTAAACTGGCCACCACGTTCCCCAGACCTAACACCGATGGATTACTTTTTATGGGGACATCTGAAATCCACAGTTTACAGGGAACCTGTAGAAAATGAGGAACAACTCTGGCAACGTATTCAAGATGCAATAAACAATCTTAGAGGTGATGAAGAAGTTATGGAAAGGATACATTTTAATTTTCTTCGACGAATAAATCTTTGTATGCGTGAAAATGGTGAACATTTTAAACAATTTTTGTAAAATCTCTATTTTGATTAGGTATGTTGTAAATAAATATGTTTGTGAAACCTATACACTCTAAATTATTAAAACAGAAATTTAGCGAAAACCATGAGAGTAATCGAGTCTTATCAAGAGTACCTTTTTTAAAGTAAATGAGTTGCGCAACCTAAATTTCATACTCAAACTCCTTTTTTTCCATTGGCGTAGAATTTTTAAAGGTGCAATTATTTAAAAAATCAAGTTCTGCGCCTATGTATTATTATCATCGGACAAAATTTTAATACCATTTTTTTGCCACATAAAACTCTACCAATATACCAAATCTCCCTGTATATTGTAAAATGTCGAGGGGATTTAACGTTTTAGGTAATGAAAACAATCTTAGGGCTTCTATCTCATTAAATAAATCATTTTCTTCTACGTCAGCCTCTTCCTTTTTCTGATCAGTTAGCTTTTGCTGTAAAGCACGACATATTTTAAAAGATCCTCGCAATTTAATTTAAAAATATAAAAAAAAAACCAAAAACGTTGTTTTTGGATCTTAAGGTGTGTCTCATTTCTCTGTTCATAATCGAACAGTTTTGGTTTATACTTTCGTCTAACAGTATTTAATGGAGAAAAACCTTGCTCTATCTCAAGAGCGGCTGCTAGTTATCCAGTTTGAGCAAATTTTTCCTCGAAAACATTATCATCTCTATAATTTTTAAAAAAATTATCAACTAAATTCTTTAAATAGTTTTGGCACACTTTAATATGAGTCGTTACATTTTGCTTACAATGCCAATCTGGAATAAAACATCATACCAAATTATTACACTGCAAATACATTTAAAAGATTGGATACTTAATAGCATAGAACTTGCTTTATGCCTAGCTTCTATGTTAAAAGTATCATTTTCTGCTATTTCTAGAAGACTATCACAAATTTAAATTAAATGAAATTTTAGCGGCCTTATAGCATCAATCCTACTTGACCATCTAGTATCACTTAGGAGTTTTAGATTTAACTTCGGGACATGCATTTTTATAATATCCCACCTTTTTGTGGACGAAGAGAAAAATACATAAAATTCTTGTACAATATTGAAAAAGTTACACTGAGAGAAATTTCTTTTAGCCGTTAAATGAAATCTTATAACCATTAAAAGATTTCTGCATTGAATAGGCGCCAGCCTAGCTCCCTTTTCAATGTCATAGAGGTAGTTTTTTCAAAAAACTTGTATTACTATAAAAAAGTAATCGTTTACAAATGAAAATGAGTTATAGATTATTGATATAACAGTTAAATAGTTAAAATTTCATCGTTATAATGTCGATGTTATCAAGATTATAATGTAACTTTTGTTAAGGAAATAGTTGACTTTTTTAGAACTATATTTTTACTGTATCGATGTTAAAAGGTACGTGTATAAAAATAAAATGGTAACAGTTTTAAAATTTAAAAGATTATCTATTGACAACTAAATGGTTTATAAACACGATAAATAGGTTCACTTTATTATTCTTAAAAGAAACTTGTATAAGAACGAAGTAATAACTGTTTCAGCTTTAAAAGACTATCGGTTAGTGGTCAAAAGGTTTCTTCAGAAGAAAATATACTTAGGTAATTGTCTCCTTCCATACGAAATACAGTCATGCAAACTTTTTGTATTATCCGACTTTTATTTCTTATCTTCTATTTAAGCAAAAAAAGTACGTAAGTTAAAGATTAAATCTGTGTTTCTCTGGAGCCGCTGTTCCAAATTTTGATTTTTTTCAAGAATATCGTTTAAAAAATTATGAGATTGTTTGCCATAAAAATTAAATCAAACTTTAGAAAAGTGGCTTTACGAACACCTTTAACTACAAGTACGTATTTTTTTCACCAAAAAGAAATAAAAACTTTAAAAGTGGGATACGTACAAGTTTGCATGGCTATATTTTGTATTAGGAGACGCATTCCAAAGTAAATCCTCATAATAATGCAAGCTTGAAAAAGTCCTAATCCCGCAATGTGAATAACAGATCAGTTCCTATCAAAAAAATGATAAAATCGTACATGAGCAACAATAACACCTTGTTTTAAACGTGTCAAACAATATTATATAATAATAAAAGAAACTAATAAGTTAAAAATGAAAGGATTTACAATTAAAACACATACATATATAGCCAATTAACATTTATTTAGACAACCACAATAAACAAAATAAATAAACATGAAATAGATAAGAACATAACAAAATAAATATGGATGATACATGAATATTAGTCAACAATTATTGCTTAACTTTGCGGAATTTTTATTAAAACAGTGAAATAAAATTTTTATTGTCTTTTAATTGTATTTTGTGAATATTTATAACAAGATTGTCATCTAGAAACAGACTTTTTCTTTTCTTAGTATTATTTAAATGTAGAGAAAAGCAATGTTCATTAAAAGACAATACTTCCATTTCTTCAAATATAAAACAAATTTGGTTATCTCTATTAACAATTATCAATTCTAAATAACCAAAAGTCCGATTTTCAATATTAAATGAAAATACATCTTGCATTTTAAATACCTTATTTTTTACTGTAACCCTCTTTACCTTAGCAACAAACTGTAAAAAACGATTTGGTATTGTTTCATCTTTTATTAACAAAGCAGAATTTTTAACAACATTGTCAAAGTCTGGGACAATATCATGCACTCTATGATTTTTTTGACAGGTTGGTATCTCATTATCAGTACACAATTCAGATTTTCTTAATAATCTGTTACCTAACTGTAGTTGATGTTTTATAGCTAAAGTGTAGGAAATATTTACTCGAGAAGCCACAACATTTCCTGATAATTTAGAATTTCGATGTTTTGCCTCATAACGAATGGTTGAAATTTTACCTAAAGGGCCACATTTTTTTAAAACTAATGGATAATGGACCATAAAATGAAATTTTGGTTTTAAATTTCCAAACAACTGTTTGTATAAAAAATGATGCTCACGGACCAACTCTCCTAATTTGACATACATGTCAGGCATAACAAAATCAGATAATACAATTTCAAGTATTTTTCTTAACAATGTATAAAGACGCCAAAATTTATTACCTTCTGGAATCAAATCACCAAAAATTAAACCCGCATTTAGGATAAAACATTTCATTTCCGCAGCAGACATTCTTAGGTGCTTATTTTTTACATTTTCGATTGTAATAAGAGGGGGTTTATTATGCCCAGAATCAAATTCAAAGTATTTTAACCTAGTGTTAAGAATATCTATGCTAAAAAATTTTGACACAATAATAAATTCAAAAAGCAAATATGACATTATATAATTTCCTACCCCTTCAAATATGTCATGTGTAATATCGACACTATAATTTTCAGTAACATGAAATAGTTCTATATTATTGAGTATAGGATTAAATCGTATGCCAGTTAAATAGGCATTGTTTATTAATAAGTCAGAAGAATAATTTGTTTTATTTCTCAGCAAAGAAATATTTTCAACCACATCTTTTTGTGTATCAGATTTCCAACTTTTACACAATCTACAAAAAGAATTAGCTACAAAACTTTCTTGAAAACCAAATAGAGAATTTAGAGCTAAATTGTCACCACAAAAGAGAGCTACACAGAAATATATATGTACATTAGTATTATTTATTGCTACTGAAATGCCTTTCTTTGATAATGTATTTAACTCGTCAACTAATTTTGAAAACATTATTTTTTCTCCAAATTCCTTTAGATCTGAACTGTGAAATAGCATTCCAATAAAAATATTGTCCAGACGTGATTGTACTGATGGTGGCAAGCAAGCAACTGAATAATATATGGCCCCAATTTTATGTATGCCTGAATGAGACCCCAATGGATTTCCTATTTCATAATCATCATAATACAAAAAGAGTGGTAGAACAATATCACTACACTTGAAATTTGATATTTTGTTTTTCCAATTTTCTGTTTGAACTATATTAAGAATTATTTTCTGAGTCTTTAAATATTTTAAATATTGCAATGTTTCAGACAAAACATTAGACAATGAAAAAAATGACTGTAACACATTTTGTAATGAAATAAACTGAGCAGTATATTTCTTTGTAATAAGAATACCATTTTTGTTTTTTTCTAAACGCTCCCCAACTGTAAATTCTAAAGGTTTAATAAAAACTCCTAAATTTTCTAGATGTGCAAACCTGAGATATTCACTGTGAAAACCTTCAAATATATTTTCAAGTTCGACAAAATATTTATTTATTTCAAATTTATCGGATTCGGAAACTGAATGATTTTTCAAGATATTTCCTAGATTATTTTTAAACATATTTAATGGATCTAATAATAACACAGTTACTTTTTCTATAATTTTTTGAACATCTTTTCTACACAAAGTTTTTTCTGAATATAAATCACATATGAAATTGATATTATTTTCAGTCATTTTTTCTTTAAACTCATTAAAGGCAGCATCTCTAATAAATACTCGCGATTCAATCAATGAGGTTTCGTTGATGCTATTTGATAAAGAGGGTGAACAATTAACAGACATGTAACATGCTTCGTTAATGTTAGAAACTGTCGAGAAATTAGACAATGAATCATTACTAGAAACCATTTGGCTATTAGACAATGATTCGTGTGATTTTAAATGTTTTCTAAAGGTTTTTAAACATGGAAAATGTCTATGACACTCTTTTTCCCCACAAACAAAAACTCCGTATTCTTCACATCTATGAATAATTTTTAAATGTGTAATTAAAGCATTTACTTTAAAAAAAGAGTCACTACAAAAATTGCACTGAGGCATATTATTAAAAAATCGTAAAAACTAACTCAGTCTAAAACTAACAATAAACAAAAGAGTATTAAATCAAAAAAAAGTAGGACTGACAAACATTTAGAGTAATATTACCAGTCACCAAAAACTAAAATAAAAATAAATTCAATTAAAAAAATTATCATACAGGTACTAAAAACCTAAGAAAACATTAATTTTCTTCAATATAATATTTAATGTCAGATATTACTGTAGAAGTGGAGGGTAATTTCTTGGAAGGCTTCATCTGAAATAACAGATCTTCAATTACCAACCAGATGTGTTCACATTCTGGTGGGTAAGCTACATCCAGCCCATGAAAAAATTTAAAGAGGCATTCTAATGTGCGAATGGATGATCCAATTTTGTATTTGATCTCATCAATAATAATAAAATATCCTTCTGGATTTTCTAATGTACCCAAAATGGCCGCAAATGGCTGTAACGTTATGTTATATTCTCGGAGTTTCTTCTTTCTATCTTGAATCTTTTGTTCTAATTCTTCGAGATTCTATAAATTACACACGTCAAATTTTAATATTTTTATGCTTATGTCAGAGAACTCAATTGTATATCATCTATGACTTAGGTCTATTTACTATAGATGAAATACGCCAAATTCTACAACAGCCAGATGCAAGAATGTTCATTCAAAATGTATTAGCCTTATACACTTTGACAGAATGTGACTGTCTAAATGACATGTGGGTTTTTTTTTGGTTCTTTTGGGAACCAGTTCAGAATCACTGAATTATACCCGATCAGCTAATAGGTTATCATAACCTCGCAACGTGATCTTAAAAAACGAATTCGTCAAGTGTATTTGAGAACTAGAATCGCCGATTCTGTTTGAACCAAAACAAAGCCATTAACTTCAAATTATTCAGTCTAAACATCTGTCAATGTATATGAGGTTTGTAAATTTTAACACTCATAGTTTTTACCAGTTATTGAGATAATTTAAAAAAATAGTATAAAAATTATTAAATTAAAAGCCTTTTTTAAAACTGAGAGTAACCATAATAATAAAAATCTATTTAAATACTTACTGCATAAATGGAAAAGAAACTTTCTTGAATTTCACTCCTCGTGGGCCTCCAATTATTACCTTTTCTTGACTTTTTCAACATTACTGGAGGACACAAATAAGGCAACGAAAGAATTGAGTGGAGGCTCTTTTCTAAAACAAAACAAAAAAACATTTCTTTAAAGTTCGCCATATGAAAAGTAAATTTAATGAATAATAAATTATGTGCAACAAAAATTTGTTTTCTATTAATCAGATTTACAGTTGTACCCGAAAAATTTGCATTCATTATTTCTCCCAATTATATTTTTCAGACAAAAAAATCTAAAGGAGCATTTATAGTGATGAAAAAAGATAGCGTCATCTAAATAAGACAATGTTTATTTAAATGAACTCACTATGATAAACCTTAAAGTGTACAATGGAAGTTTTGAACTTAACCAAATTAATATATTCATCAAATTTAATGAGTTGAAATTAAGACATTTTTTTATTTGCTTTTTAAAAATGTAATTTTACTATAAGGTAACACAGTTCTACAAACTTACCGCAATTAGTATTGTTGGTGACATTAATTTTTCTTTCATTTGCTTCTGAAAGAATCGCTTTTGAAACTTTGGGCCATGTGGTATATATAATATCAATTTTATCAGGAAATTTTCGATTAAAATCTGTTTCAATCTAAAAAACAAAAAAAAATAATAAATTGCTATAATGTATTCTTACTTGACACTGGAAGGTATGAAAAAGTTAAAAGTTTTGGATGACAATAATAAACCTAATATTTTGAAAAATTATGTAGTTCAACATCATTTTCACATAATACATTTCTGGGTTAATAAATATATAACTTACTAGTTCTATTCCATTATTTTGTTTTAAACAGGGAAATTCCTTATAAATTTCAGTAAGTCCGGCATTACCATACAATTTTCGTCTAAGTTTGCTAGAATTTTCCCAAGCCTCCAAAACTTTATTGAATGGTTCTATAGCGACTTTTAAGAAGTTAAGATATTGTTTTTCTTGATCATTTTCATCGGGGACCTTATTCTCTTTCTCGCATACGTTTATGCTTTTAGTTACTTTCGATGCATTTGCAGTGTTTAATGCATGACGTACATTAACGTATTTGTTCCACAATTTTCCTTTGGGTCCCACTCCTTTACCTTTCTCTTCTTCAATTGAACTATCAATCTCGTTTTCAATTTGTATTAGTTTCCGTTTCTTTTCGGGAGGGAAGTACGGTACAAAATAAGATTCGGCCTTCTCGTTATGGAACAATCTTTCGATTTCGTTGGAGACTCTTAAAAAAATATCTGTTTTGATCCTTGAATGAAAAATATCTAAATTATGTCAATGACTATTTCATTTCTTGTGCGAGGTATGTATACTTATAAAAAATTATTGTTACATCCAAAGTAAAAAAGGTTAATTTCATGGCTAAACAAGAATGTCAATAGGCCGCAATTTTTAATAGTTGTAAGTAATTGGAGGGTCAACTTAACCTCACTGCAGCTTAGAATGAACAATTTTATATTATTCTTTATTAAACCGTTATTTTAAATATAAAAAACAAATGGCAAGATCAATAGTAAATAAACAGCTGTGAGGTCAAAACTGCACGATTTGTCCTCCAACCACTTACAGCTATTTAATAAAAAAAATGTCGCTTACTTAATACCGTAGACTCTAATTAATTCGTTGACGATACAGCGTACCAATTTCTGCCTTAAATTATTATTTAAGTGGCCCTTATTCAATAGAACAAGTTTTCCATCAGTTGACTTGTTTAATGTTAGCTCCAAACCCTGAAATATTCAGCAATTTTATACACACATTTACTATCCCATGGAAGGTTGGACAAAAATAAAATAACTGCTTTCTCAACTCAAAAAAGATAATTAAACACAAACTTTTAAGCCTAGTCAATAAAATATTAGTTGCTTGTTTCAGTTTATCAATATATCAAAACAGATGAAAATTAAACACAAAATGATCAAAAATATAACTATTTACTAGAGATCCTAATTGAATGTTAAAATCAGCCTTGTTTTTTTTTTTTATATATATATTTTTGTACTAAAATAAACAAATAAAATAAGGTAAAATAGACCCAATTTATCCATAATTCAAAGAATTAATTACTAAATAAACTGACAGTCTGTATTGCATGCAAACAGTACCAAATAAAAAGTATTAAAAATATACCTCCGGAAAAACACTTTCTTTTTGACGATTACTGTCTCCTACGACTAACTGGATAGAATTTGATGGACCAGCTTTCTCAACATCGGCTTGAACTGGTTCATTTAGATTATTTTCTGCTAGAATTGCTAGAAGTTCGTCATCGGGTTCAAATACTAACGCATCCGAGTTACTATCATTACCATTACTTTGAGAGAAGGAATCTATCTCCTATATTGAAATTTTATTAATTTAGAGATAGTAAAAGACAAACAAAAACTAAATTAAAAAAATCTCGAGACCTGAGGGAAAAAAGGGAAGTTATTATGTATGTATTTATGTATATATATATATATTTTTGGGTGTGCATGTATATTTTTTTTAACTATTGTTCTACGAAGAAATCATTCTCATTTATATAGACAAATTTGCAAACATTGCAATAATTGTTTAATAGATTCAAACTAAATCAATTAGTAAATAAAAAGTTTAACAAGAAAATATGTTTTTATGCCTTTCATAATTATAGTTTTATTTAAAAAAAAAGGGAAGTATGTATTTAAAAAATAGTATTTTCACTATTTGAATATATATTGCTCCAGAAAGAAAATTAAAAATAATTATCTAATTATTAATTTTTAATAATAATAAATTACCACACATAAATTAAAAATATGTAAACCAATATGTTTCAATTTTGAGAGAAAAATGCAAAGAAATTTAAAAACATACCGATCCTTTGGCAATGTAGTCTTGAAAATGTTTTCTAAATATAAGCCTTGCTCCACACTTAGGAAAAATTGTTTGAATAGTGAATTCATCCAAAAGTGGAAAACTATTATCATCAATTCCTTCCTCTAAAATAAAAAATAAATTACTGATTTTTTCACCAAAAATTACTTGTTAAAAAACTCAAAATTGTCCTCTATTAATTACCTTCAAATTTATCTACATGGGACTCTAAACCCCACTCTATGAGTTTCAACTTATATGCCATACTGTATGTTTCCCCGTTTTTTCTAAAAGTCAAACAAGTATAAATGGAAACACAGATAAAAATTATTTACCTAAGTCTAAGTATAAAGGTAGTTTTTATGTTTTCGTCTATCTGAATGAAAACTGTAATTATCTCATATAAAGTAAGTTACTTTTTATAACTGTGCAGTTCTTTTATTATAGTTGGGATAAAAATAAGACAGATCAGATTTTATTTTTTTTTGTGGTCAAACTGAGAGTTATAAAAATTTACAGAGATAAAAAAAATATTTCTAAAAATATTAACTAAAAAAATATGTCTTCAGCGTAGGCTCTAAAAAGTTACCACCAAATTTGTATTGCGAAATTCTTGTTTAATATACTTACAACTTACTAATGAAGACTAAAATCATCTCAGAATGTGACATATAGTGATAGAACATGGCAGCAAAAAATTATAAAAATCGATTACAGCCTACTCCTTTTATGCCCAAAATTATTATTTTTTTTATATTTTTAGGCGGCTATCACAAAGAATGACATTTTACGGATCTATTAACGTCCCTAAAATGTCACTTTTTTGGCCGCTTTTTATAAATACAAGTTTATCATATTTATTTTAAAATCGTTGATGGTGCGTCACTTGATTATAACTCTGTGGAAGCACATAGTTGTGAGCAATTTAAAAGGTAATTGAATAGTTTTTCATGGTCATGGACGTCCTTCATAAGGGAAAAATGTGTTGTGATTGAAAGGTTATAGGTATCAATACATATTTACTGTGTAAAAAATCTGATGTGTCCAACACATGACTTTCCTATCTATAGTTATTACAAGCTTTTTTCGGTTATTTTGTACAACCTATTGTAGCACCTCTGTAAATGATTAGAGGATAAACTAAATATATACATTTTCCACATACTTCTAATTCGAAACATTTTTTATACATTTGCCAACGAAAATACTAAAAAATTAAAATTTTACTCTTTTCGTCCAATTTTTCCATTACGGTGCATTTTAGAGAAATCATGTATAAAACAAAACTTATGGAGTTTGATATCGCAAACAACTTTTTAACAATTTTCTTAAAAATCAGAATTTTGCACATCTTGTCAAATTTCTCGATTACGGTCCATTTTTAGGACAATTGTGTATGGAACAAAAATAATATAAAATTATATCAAAAACAACTTTTATTTAAACAATTTTCTTAAGAAATTGAATTTTTTACATTTGTCAAATTTCTCGAATACGGACCATTTTAGGAAATTTTTGTATGGAACAAAAATTTTAGAGAATAATATTAGAAGTAACTTTTATCTAAAGTATTTTCTTCTGGAATAGTAAATAACAGATATATTTTATAAAATATAAAAATGACCACGCATAAAGTACCCTCCCAGAAGTTCCGACTCTGCCCAAAATCTAATCAGTTCACCGCAGGCCGGAATAAAGCTTAAGTGTGAAATTTGGTGTTTTTCTTTGTATCGGTTCATGAGTTATGGTGGATATATACACACACACACGCGCGCGCGCGCCCACACACACACACGCACACCCGCACGCACGCACACACACGCACACACACGCACTCACTCACACACGCACGCACACACACGCGCACGCACGCACGCACACGCACGCACGCACACGCACACACACACACACACCCACACGCACCCACACACACGCACGCACACACACGCACGCACACGCACACGCACGCACACACACACGCACACACACACGCACACGCACACACACACACACGCACACACACACACACGCACACACACATACACACGCACACACGCACGCACACACGCACGCACGCACGCACACACATGCACGCACACACGCACGCACACACACGCACGCACACACACGCACACGCACACACACGCACACACGCACGCGCACACACACACGCACACACACGCGCACACACACGCGCACACGCACGCGCACACACACACGCACACACACGCACACACACGCACGCACAAAATCATGATTCCTATACTTTCCTTATCTGTATACAAATAGGAAAGTAATAAAAGTAAATCACGAGTTTAATTAATAACAGACATTATTTAATATTTTGAGGATCAACCTAACATTTTTAATCATATTACTATGTCTATCGAAGTAGTATATTTAATATTAAAAAAATATACCAGATAATAAACTAAAAATACATTTTTTAGGAAAAAAAAAATACTAAAAAATAATATACCTGTCGACCCTGTAGTTATATCACTTAGACCACATTTTTTCACCTATAAGGCACATTTTGAGTATGTTTTAATATGTAATTTGATTTTATACTTTTTTTACGATATTGCAGGCAAAGCTTTGAAAAATTTATAATATAATATATATATTGCCTCTATGATTTATTTCGTGTGTTACTTCTACATAATATGCCTACTTCATAACACCGCTTTGTTCTTCCTTTTTGTACAGATAGGTAACATAATTAAGTATAATTGATTGCAAAAAAATTATTTTTCAATTAAGACACTTATTACTTTATTTTTGTTTTCCTTTTTTTAAATAAATATTAATATTTATCGATTATAATTTTTTTCACTGGGTATTTTAACATGCTTGTTTATAAAAAACTACGAAAAAGATGGCCGATACTGAGGCATGCGCACAATTTTTTTTTATGAAAAGGCCTATTGTAACTCAGAATTATAAATTATTTGACTGCCACTTTTACCTGTTAGATTATTATAATAACAGAATAAGTGGTAAAATGAAGAGGTGATAGACGAGACGCCGTTAAATGCATTCATTTTACCAATGTCGAACTTTCTACAAGCCAATAACACTGGCAGATTTTTAAAGCAAAAATAATTATGCATTTTTATTTAAATTTTACCAAATGTAGCTTGTACTTACTTGTATGTATGAAGTTCTAATTTTTCACTATAGCACGAAAAACCAAAATTAAGAAACACGTGTACCGTTTACTCACTCCAAAAAATGATTTGCTAATGAAAAGAACAAACAAAAACAAATGCAGATTAGCGGGAAGGAAACAGAAACCGATGTCGGCGTTGAGGATACGATCATTGACCGATGATGGGCGATTGCTTGCTTAAAACAACAGCGTTGTCAGAACGATTATATCAATTTCTCTAAGTATACAATAAAAACCCCCAAAATCGTAAAAAATTATAATAAAAAAATAAAAAATAATAAAAATAAACTATTGTCATGCAATTTGTGATATATAAATATTTAATTTAATTAAATAAACATGGACAATTCAATAGAAAAATCCTCAAAACTTTAATAAAAGTTGATAAAACAATAAATTTACATTTGTAATGTGTTTCACACAGGCGAGGCGCAAAATTAAATGCCCCTAACAAATAATCTCTAAGAAAGTAGCTCCCAGATTTAACCTAAACTGATAAAAAACTACACACATTTGGGGAAAAATCCCCCAATCTGGCGACCTTGTAAGACGATATGCCGTGAGTCGTGTTAAAACGTTTGGGGCTTTTTCTCCTTAACCAATAAAAAGTAAAGCCTTGGAATTCAAATAGCCGTTATGTTTCATTAATTTAAATGATAGCTGTTTAACGAGAACAATATGAAATTTAACATTGACATGGTCATCTTTTAAGGGTTAAAATATATATTTTTCAACTTCATCTTTTAACTACAATCGTGTTACTTATTGCAGTTATGAAGTAACTTTATTAAAACAAAAGGGTTGATTTGAAAAAAATACCTTTTTTATGATGAAAAGTTTTTTTGTAACTGTAATCCGAAAAATTTTAATGGCTACAATATTTTTTTTCACAGTTATATGATTTTTTTGAAAAAAAACTCTATTCACCTGATTTTTCTCGGTGTAACTGTTTCATTTGAAACTTTAGCCAGCATCATTTACTGCTAAATTTAAGCTGTGTGCAGCACATGGCACAAAAAAATGCCCTGGGATTAGCATCGAGTATGCGTTTTTGTAAATCAGTATGATTTCCGCGCATATTCGCCCCATTATCATACCCTTACCTCTCATGCCTTTAATATCTAAATTCAAATTTTTCAAAAGTGCAACGACAAAATCAAAATTGAAGTTGTATACAGATCTCCGGTTAGGCGCCCCTTCAGAGGTGCGCCCGCGTGTGGTACACGCGTTGCACGCGCAGTTGCGAGGGCCCTGGTGACAATCAGTACAATGACATTGTAAGTAAAGAACACTCTAGCTGTCAGAAATTAAAAATAGACAAGAGTTAAAACAGTTATTAGAACAAATATCATTATCTAATTAATTACTTTAAAAATACAAACTGTAAAAGTCTATTATAAGATTTAAAAAAAAATAACCATACCAAAATAAAATTGCAATGATCACAAAAAGTTTTTTATCACGGTAATTAAAAAGAGACTAAAGGGTTGTTGATTCGAAAATAGGACATTTTTCAACGTTAGAAACTTTATATTTTGATTTTTTTATTATATTGAAACAATAAAACCCTAAAAATATTTAAAAATTCGAAAGTTCATTCCTATAGTCTATATTTATGTATGAGAGAGTATTAAAATAATAAAGCGTTCGTAATCCATAGGCGTATCACTAAAAGAATTTAGTAGACAGTTAAAATATTTTTTGAAGTTATTCCTCGAGTATACACTTATATTTTCACCTAATTAACCTGCTTATAACTTCTAAACAGCTGAAGGTAAAAAAGTGCAATTCTTTCTAAAATGTTTTATTTTTCCATAAGGTATGTTAAGAACATTGTGTCAAACGGGTTATGTAGGTATAAGGGTTTAAACTTTGACTTTTAAACAACGTTACGTTCATAAATAATAATTTTAATATAAAAACTACTTCTTACCTACAAATCCAAATCGAAATCAGAAGATGAACTGTCGCAACCAATATTTACAATGAGTGGCTCGATCATTTCATCAGTAATATTGTCCAACTTCCACATTTTCTCTTCTTCTTTAATCGTATTGTAACCTACGAAATGAACTTGGTGATTCCACCAAAATTTTTAAACTTAAAAAAAATTATTAAAGTATTAACTATAATTAAAAATGTTGTCTACTACGGTTACACAAGTTTCGGTTGTTCCGGTGTCAACCTTCGGGCCTTCGACGTCGCTCAGACGGCAGCTAGGGGATGGATAGCTTACAAAAATTCCGGAAATAGTAGACAAATAAATAGGCGCCAACTGGGTCTATATAGTGGCCAAACTATGATCCTATTTCCCCAAAAACCCAGTAAATGAGGAAAGAAATAAAAGACAAACCTCAACTTATGTTCCTTTATAAAGAAAAAAATATTTACTAAATATACAAACTAATTTCCTAATGGCTTAGGTAATAAAAAAAAAATTGGAGGAAATTAAAAGGAAAATTTACACTGTATATGTATATGCATAACCCAAAATAAACTATTAAATCAAAATATGGCACGGTTCGTCGTTAGCTTGGTACCAGGCATGACGCATGCGCAAAATATTAATTTCCACCTTACACAAAAAATAAAATATAAAATAATAGTTAACTTAAAACTTGTGCATAACCGCACCTATACTACATCATATATTATAAACTAAACAATACACTTATAATCCTTATAAACTTATAACCCTCTCCAAATTGGAAGGTGATATCTGCTTAACTTTTGGTTAAGACCAAACTACCAAAAAGAAAATTATTAAACCATGAAATTTTATAATTAAGTATAATTCATAAAACTAAATAAAAATATTAAAAAAAGAAAATAAAAATACAACATATAAAGGACTTTAGACACAGAGGTTATTTACTTAAACTCCCAGATTGGAAGAGGTTACTTAATCTCTGCCCCCACACGGGTCTTCTGAGATTGCTTAACTTAATCGTTAAGTCTGGCCTAGTTAATAATGAATAAATTGAATAAAGTAAAATTATGGCAGTGGCCCTTAATAACTGAAGAATTACAACTTAAACGTGGAAGCAGTCCAAGTGTTCTGCGACCCGAAGGATTACTACATCAGCATTAAGTGCTTAAATTAAGTAAAACTTTAAAATATTAATCAATTAAACGATGTAACATTTGATAATACTTAAGTTATGAGTGAAAGAACCCTAGAACATTCTGTGCTCAAAAGTATAAATAATGTTGAGAATACCTTGACAACATTCGATTGAAAGTGAATGTATAGTTCAACAATGCACACGTGAAACCTTCAATATAACGTATAAGAAAAACCTGATAGTAGGGTGTCTTCTTTCACAGCATTCCCATCTTCCTATCCAGAACGAGAATCATCATTGTAAATCTAGCTACAAGTAAGCTAGGTGGTTAGTATACCAATGTTCTGTGTTCCCTCGATGAAACCGTTGAACTCCGGACGATATAACCCTCTGTGTACAACTGTTGAAATCCTGGGTCAACAACCCCCTTGGTGAAACTGTCGACGAATCTTGGGCTAACAACCCCCTGGGTGAAACCCTTAAAATATTACAAAGAAAAATGTCAATACACATTGACTCAAGTATCCCGAACTATAGGATTTCCCAAAAAATGTACATAAATTAGAAACTATTCAGCATCTAGGATGAAGAAAAATTACATTGGCTCAACAGTGAGTCATAAACAGTATTATGAGCTCAAATAATTAAAATTCTGTTACACCATGCCATAACATAAAAGAAATTTACAGCCACATGGTGCGTAACATAACCAAATATATACAAAACATACCTTTTTCGTAAAGGGTTAACTTGGTAGTCTTCCAAGGATGAGAAACACGTGAGATGATCCACAGCACAACAATATTCCACACTCCAAATGCTGTGAACTCCCAATTATTGCGTTAAAATCCTATAATAGATATGGGCTGGACCAATGACCATAGGAATTTACCAATACACTAAAATTCCTCTCAAAATACGAAATGTCCATTTACCCACAATTAACCATGAAGTAGAATCTAAAATCCCCTTTAATTAGGGTAAGCCGATGGGGCTAAATATTAAGAAAATTCTACTTCGACACAAGAATCGTCTTTTTCGTCACTCCACACCCACTGACAGAAACAATCCGTCAGCCGTCCAAAATGGCCGAAATCCCTTTCCGATAAATGTCAAGTGGGTTCAGAAATTCATCCTCAAGAATTCCCCACTATATAACTTAAGAGACCATTTACGAAAGGCACCCTAAAAACCATATTTATATACAGTATAACTACATTTGGGAAACTGTTCCCGACAAAAATTAATACAACAGCGATCGCAAAAAAAAATCCCTCACGACTTAAAATCGCTCATTGTGAAACTACCTTACCTCGGGTTCTGAGCCCGATATTGGAACGTCCCACCAACATGACACTTGTCGGTGTTATGTCGTCAAATGACGTTTATGTCATTCACTGTCAAAATTAATAAACATTAACCTAACCAAAAATAAACAAGAAAATCTTAAAGAATGGTATCGTAAATAATTAATTACCCAAAGGTGAGACTATAATACATAATATGTATAAATTTACAACGAAACTTGGTCTATTTTTAGGAGAACTACTATCCTTTTACTTAGTGGTGAGATGAAATAAATTGTAATAATGATGTCCAAAAGTTAGAATACAGGTGAAATTAGTTAATGACAAAAATAATAGTGATATCATCAATACGATTTTACCCTTTTTTTTTCGTATGATTAACCAGGTAAGCCAAAACAATTTTATTAATTCGTGGTGCCAAAAATGAACGTTACAGTATGATTTACTGCCTTTTCCCAGTTTTCAGGCTTCACATTACAGTAGAACTCCAATTATCCGAATCGCCGATTATCCGAATCACATTCTCAATGACAATGAAATTGTTGTAAGTGTGAGAGAAGATGTTGAAGTGGAAGTGGAAGAAGAACTTTCTGCTGATGTTGAAGTAGACGCTGGACCATCAGCTAGTGAAGCATTTGCCGGCTTCGAGACTGCTTTGAAGTGGATGGAGCGTCAGCCCGAGTGTGACCACTTGCAACTGCTCACCGTCAAGCGAATGCGTGACCTGGCTGCCCGAAAACGGTTGAAGACCGCAAAACAGCTTACATTGACGGAGATGTTTAAAAAACAATGATTTTTATTTCTAAACTTGTACATAAGTACATTTTATTTATATTTAAAACATGTGAAAATTTCATGTTTCTTTCATTTAATTCAATAAAAAAATAGTGCAATATCAAAACGTAGCTTTTATTCTCTCCAAAGGCAATTTTTTTAAAAAAAATCCGATTATCCGAATATTTGATTATCCGAATGGGTCCCGGTCCCCATTAATTCGGATAATTGGAGTTCTACTGTATTTACAGCCTCCAAAAACAACTGTTTAACATCACTCATTTTAAAAGAATTATTTTTTCTTGAAACTTCTCCCTTTATCTGTGCCCATATCAGTTCAATCGGGTTTACTTCGCAATGATATGGTGGTGATATAACCACCGTCATCCCACGATTTTTTGCAATTTCATCAATTTCATATTTTTTGAATTTCTCTTTATGAAGGAAACACAAATGATACAGTTCTTTTCTCACAGAACCGGAATGGAACTTAATATTCTTTGAATTTAGCCAATTCTGTAAATCTTTTTTTAACCACTTGGTTGTTTGTGGGCATTTTTTCTATAAGTCTCGAGTGATAACTTGCATTATCCATTACTATTATACAGTTCTCAGGAAGAAGATCTATAATTTGTTCGAACCACTCTTTAAAGACATCAGCATTCATGTCCTCATGGTAGTCACCGGTACGAGTAGATTCAAAAGTCAATAAACCACCTTTAACAAAACCATTTGAACTACCGATGTGTACTGTTATTAGTTTGCGCCCCTTTCCTGATGGTGGATTTAAACCAGTAGATAAATTATTTAAAAAAGCCTGCCTTCGACTTGTAACAGTTTCATCTTGCAAAAATTTATTTGGTTTATGTCCCTCGTTGATCCATGTTTCATCTAAATAAAATATATTTCTTCTTTGGTTTCTCATTTCTTTTATAGTCCTTAGGTAATTTCTTCTCCATACTACAATATCGCTTCTTTCTATTAAAATAGACTTTCTGGAATGCTTTTTCCATAGAAAACCTATTTCTTTTAAAAGTTTCCATAGTGTGCTTCGACTCATTTCAGGGTAATCCTTATCATCTCGAACCGTGGCAAGAACTTTGTCTACTGTCGGAAATTCTTTTCTAAAGAAGAACGCAGCACTTTCCTTTGAAGTCTTTCTTTTAAAAGATTTTCTAATTGAAATTTTGGTTTTCCTGGAGCTTTACGTGCTGTTTGACTCTCGCCACATTTATCTTCTTTAACAACTCTGTAAATCGTAGATTTCCCAACACCAAGCGTACTACTAACTAATTCCACTGTGTCATCAACACTTTTACATAAATGTTTGTCTGTAAATGATTTAAAACAATTAAATATTAATGTTTTTTCATTAACTGTTAAAGGACCGATTTTTTGTCGTTTACGCGGCCCTTCCAAATTTTCCATGATCACACTAGAATTCACACTGCACCTTGCCAGTTGCAACTAAACGACATTTAGTAAACTGTCAAGAATACACAATTTGGACCTCCTTACTAAATGGAAAACCTATAATCGAAATTTCGGCTAAATTTATTGGGAAGGTATTTATCTACTTATAATTCGATTACTGTAAGAAATTCTTGGAATCAAAATAAAACAAAATTGGCAAATAGGTACTTATTGAAAATAATCTTAAGATACGGCTATGTAATCGTTAATATACAGGGCTTTTGGCCTGTCCAAACCTTTTTCTATTGTTCTGTACATCTTATGTTTATAAAGGACCAATAAAAGACCCAAAACTTGTAATAGTTCAGGTACATTTATTACAGTTTTAGGAAATATTTAGATTATTCTGTAAAAATATTTAAAATGACTGTACTAAGTCTTGCATTAGAAATGCTGTTTTTTTACTCTCTCATACATAAAAATAGACTATAAATAAACATAGATACAAACATATTTGGCTAACAAATATTTCTTGTTTCCAAAAAAAAAACGATAATAGTAAACGTATAGAAGAATGTCAAAATCGCAAACGATCTCACCAAAAACAAAACGTATATCATCCTCTTAAAGTCCACTACTGGACCTTCTTTACTTGTTGCAATAGGGCTGGATTCCTTTGTGGTGCCGAAATTGTAAAAAAAGTAAAAATTATTTACAAATAAAACTATTCTTATGGCTTAATCCATCTCTGTTATTTCACAGGTATGCACCAGTCATCATTACATTAACACCACATGGTTCAATTAGAAAATACTTCAAATTCTTTTATACCTTTATTAATTATTATATTGAAATAGCAATGTTCGATTTATCAGTACCAACGCATCAACCATGAGTTATTATTTAACGACTAAAAAAGACCATTAACTGTCCCTTAGATAATGAAGTTATTGATCATTGTTTAATAATGGCATTGCTTGATTTTTTAAGTCATCTTTATTACATGATTTAAAACGTTATACGATACTGATACACATCGTTTATGTAATTTGATTGTGAGGTACTTTATTGCAAAGTTTTTAATATATATACAAGGCCTGTTTGATAGGAAATTGAAAAGTCGTATAAAGAAAATGGCCCTGATTTTTTAGGAAAACGATATTTGCAGATAACCCTTTTAATTTCAGTAAAAAGCGTGTCATTTTAGTAAAAAATGTGACATTTCAGTAAAAAAGCGTGGCATTTTGTTGAAAAGCGGGATATTTTCGTACTTTGGCGACAACCGCGTCAATTATATTTTCAAACGACATTTGCAGATAACCCTTTTAATTTCAGTAAAAAAGCGTGGCATTTTAGTAAAAAGCGTGAAATTTCAGTAAAAAAGCGTGGCATTTTGTTGAAAAAGCGGGATATTTTCGTACTTTGGAGACAACCGCGTCAATTATACCTTCAAACGAAAGTAATCGTTCGACTGCACCAGACGAATGAATGCAAGTGTTAAATTTTAGTATTTTTTTATGTTGGGTGTTCATTGCTAATTTGTAGATCATAGCGTTATCTTCTAAATCAGTGGTCGCCAACCTCTCAATGTGTTGAGCTACTTTGTTAATTTTGGAATAAACAGCGAGCTACCCACACGGATGCCACGTAACGCAACGTAAATGAAATAATCCACAGTTAATTTATCATTATATGTATTTATTTACCTGGTAATACATAATACATAGGTACTAATAATAAACTAATAACAAAATAACTAATATTACTAGTACGTACTTGTTCATAGCTACATTCCTACCAGTGGCGGCTCGTGGTAATTGAAAGTGGGGTGTTCACTTTTTCCAAAAATTTTATTATATGTAAGTTCCGATCAAAACTTTGTAAAAGAGTCAATATCGCTGTTTTTTTTATTTATTTGAGTTTGTGTAGTTATTATTATCAACATCATACTGTTTTCAAACACTACAACTATTAATAAATGAATATTTTAGTTAGTCTGATATTTTTTTGTTTTTAATACGTTGAAAACCATCTATAAACATTATTAGTTTGTAAACTGATTTTTCTTCATAATTTGAGATTATTTTTAAATATATATCAGGTTATGTAGAAAGCCTGACATTGATTTTTGTGTAAAAAATTTTATATGAAACTTTACCTACCATTTTTTAGTTTTTATTGTAAGTTTATTGTAAGATGTCAAATAAAAAATATATTTTTTAAATACCTTCTATTGGCAAATAAAATAAGAACTAAAATGTTTTAAATGTTTATTTTATAAGATCAGTCCCATCACAGTACATAATATTACACAGACACAAACTAGAATAAAGATATATAATGCCTGGCATTTTAAATGATACTCTTCGCAGTTTAACAGACCCCCTTAACCCCCATTTTGAAGTAGATTGTTTTCACAATCAATAGGCCTCATCTCCTTATAGACCTTGACTTTTACTAAAAATTTCATGTTTATATCGCTTTTCAATTTTGATTTTTTTTATTTCCTCCATATTTAATCAGATTTTTTTATAATGAAAGGGCTTCTTCTTTAAGATTGATGTTTGCTAAAAATTTCAAGTTTTTCAGTTAGGATTTTTTTTTATATTTTAACCCCCCTTAACTCCCCAATATATTCATATTTTTTTCAGTATCAATAGGCTTTATCTTATAAAGCTTCATTTTTACTAAAAAGTTCATATTGATAGGTAAATCGGCTTCATCTGTATTTTCAAATTATTGTTTAATTTTAGATAGTATTTTAATGTTTTGATATGTACTTATGGATCATTAGCCAGATCATGTAGATATGTGGGATATAACTTGTTAAGTGCCATTTTGAAGTAGTCTTTGAATGGTCTTAGACACTTGTTACAGTTCGCATTTATTCGTTGCAATATTTTATATAAAATTTAAATAATTTAATAATAAGCTTACCTGTCGATAAAAGAAAACACAAGATTGTTCAAAATTATGTATATTAATTTTCTATAACCTGTACCTGAATGTAAACAGTTTGACATCAATTGTCAACCTTGACCTTCTTCTCTTTTATGAATCTAATTGCAATTGTTCAAATTCCAAATTACTTCTTCTTTGCTAAAATCTACAGTCACTTTCATTTATTCAAATTTAAGTTCAAGGCCAAGGTCATTTGTTCCTAAAATATGGTAATTTGTTGGCAACCCTAGATTGTCTTTCTGGCTGAAGAACTTCCTTCCTCTTCTGTTCTTTTTCAATTAGATTTCTTTGGTCCATGTGGTACCTGAAAATTCACGAATTGTATTCGGATTATTTGGCTAATAATATAAAGAGAAAGTTTACCTTTAAAGTATATTTGTCATTATAGACAGCACCTTGTTGTGGAAATATTACTTTTCTTCCAAAGGCCACCTAACAACTACAGCCTTCTTGTTTGTATCTATTCTGGAGCGGCACTCCGTAACTAGAAATATGAGAAAGGCAAGATATCTTTTCTCTATCCCGACTTCTTTTGACGTTTTTCTACTCTGTAACTCTCTTCGACTACTTACGATTAAACCGAACATGTACGATTGTCACTGGGAAAGAGATCGCTAAGACCTCGTCGCTTAGGAATATGTCTCGCTTTAATGTATGGAAGGGGTTATAACTCTTTCTTTGTTTATATTAAGAACTTGATTTGGCAGTTTTGTTTGACATTTTAAGTTTACTTTATTTTTATGTGGATTGTCAGTTTGTAATTAATCAATAAACAAATTCTGAACTAAATCTTTATTTAGTCTAAATAATTCTTTGAATCTAACATGAGGAAGGCCGAATGGATCACTTGCATCCCTCATTACCCTTTTAGCAATGCATAGTTCATATTTTTGTTGATCATTTTGGGCTTCTTGCATCACATGTCTTATGACAGGATTCATCTTAAAATTAAAATATAACTATTATATACAAATTACATAAATTATAAACTTGTTTTCATTAAATAAAAGGTGGTATAATCTGAAATCACTTTTATTTTCTCCACTTACCTTTTAACACAGGGTCTGCTTTGAATTAGTGGTAAATAAAAATATTAAAAAGCAGTCGAAAATGAACTTTGATCCAGAATAATCAATAGCGTAATACTATTTTTAGAAATTCCATGTTCAAAACAAATCCAAATTTATGTTAAATTTTTTTTATTTAATGTGTCAAATAGAAGTGAAGTCAACAGTTTTAGGACGAGTAGTTCGTTATTTTAGAAATTTCTCTTCGCGACGGAAAATCCCGATTCACTCCGAATTAAATAAAGAAATTGCTACAGAGTATAAATTTCGATACGGAAAAAAAGAGAGGATATTTTTTCTCTTCCCTTTCTCTTTTGTTCTCTTCATTGCAATTTGATACGGAGTGCCACTCCTGTAGAGCTTCTTGTGCCACTCCTGTAGTATTTAGTAGCTATTATTTAATTTGGACACACTATCGTGTTTGGCTTAGCGGTTCCAGTAAAGGAAGTAACCCTTACTATAGTTCACCGCTTCCTGCTTAGCTTGTTGGCCCATCTCTTAGTAACTGATTGATAACTCTGACGAGAACAACCCCTGGATGGTAGATCATCAGGAAACCACAGAACAAGTAAGAACGTCCCATTGCCTACTTCATTGCATGAGCTCTATTTTAGCTTCCTTGTATATTATTGCTAAAAACATTACCGTTCATCACCTTTCTGTACATATATTTAATAACATCATTGTCATAGTATTATCTTTTATATAAATCATAACCTTTAGTATTATTACCTTATTACATTAAAAGCTGTTTCCCATTCTAACTATCGAATAGTTTTAGTTTAGAAAATCTAAGTGGGTATTGCATTTTATCTACCCTTATTTTTGTTGGCTGTTTTGGCATAGCTTATTTAGTTTCTCATAGAGCCTAAAATAAAATATATATTAGATAAATAACGTAAGTTTATTGTATATATTGTAATAAGATAGGTATATTTTCAGTATTATTAAATTTATGCTCTTATACACTTATTCGTACTTACCTTGTGATCGATTGGTACGAAACGGGCACCAAAGTCATTTTAATATTATAATACATTTGCTGGATTTGTTCCACTTTGCTAATTAGACGACTTGCCAGTTTCTTGAGTATTAAAAGGTTAAACCATACTTTTTTCGTAATAATACTTTCAATTTATTGAAGATACAGTTCTTAATTAAACACATTTTTTTTAAATAAGCACAATTAAAATAATCTTGTTTTTATTTAAAATATTTAATAGCAAAGTAATGGAATGACACTAATGACAGTGACAGTTTGCTTGATTTGGTACAGTGTTGCCAGAATATGTTTTTGTTATGTACCAGATTTGTCTAAAAAATGTACCAGATTCCTTAAATGTACCATATTTTTCGAATTCTATTTGCAGTGACATCTAAATCCATTGAAGAGGAAAAAAGGGGGTCTTTATTAATAACGAACCCAAACAAGGAATACAGTATATACATAGTTTACACGTGAACACCGATGCATGCAGAAAGTACTACATCTAGTACAATTGTGAATTGTACTAGACTGGCAACACTGGTTTGGCAACCTTGTTTGTGAGCAGCGCGCCAATTAGTGTGTTCTTTGACAGTTTGAAGGATCTGTTGGCGTGTTGTCTTCTCTTTCTAGCTATATACATTCAGCATATCGTCTCACTCGTGTTAGGCTTACTCATCATAATGCACCACAGACACAGTATACTTAGATATACTGTGACACAGAGGCGCAATCAGCCAGAGGACAATAATGTACAAAAAAATATAGATTAACACGTATGAAAATAAAAATATTAAAATTAAATTTATATTTTTATGTTATTTATGTAATATTAAAATAATGTGTTTTTATGAAATTTAACTGGGTGTTCACTGCACAAATGAACCAATGGAGAAACCGCCCCTGATTCCTACCTACCAAACGAAGATGTTTAAAAAATAAACACAAACTTTTATCCAGCCACAACGGCATGTCACGTAAGATTTAAAAATAGCTAATAATAACAACAAAAAAAGTAACGCACTATCATGAACATAAACATTGAAAAATAAAAAAGCACGTTCAATGAGAAGGCTGACACTCAGACTCATCGATAATTTTTTTAATGTTTGCAGTATAATTTGATACAGCCATTCGACTACAATTATCCAAATGTTCATCTGTAAGTCGATTGCGATATTTTTTCTTAATAAACTTCATATTTCATTACTTCTTTTTCTGAAAAGAAAGCTAGAAAAAAATCTTTCTAGTAGATATAGATTTTGTTTATTTATTTTTTAATACAGTTTACTTATACTTATCAGATTTAAGATAATTAGTGTAATAAACACGTTTATAAATTTTATTGTTTATTTTAGTTAACAAGCATGTAGCCTACGTATGTACTAGGATTGACATACAATCCAACCCTTCGTTATTTTAAAGGACATTTTTATCTAAAATTCTAAAAAAAATACAGCAAATCCAAACAAAAAAAGTTTTAGGTTTTAATTACAAAATTCTTATCTATTAGGGCCTATGTTGAAAGTTGCGGGGGGGGGCCTAAATTTGTAGTTACTCCACTGCACTGGTCACAGTCCATATTTTCCATTTACAAGAACACATATTACCGAATTATAAACCAGCCGTTAAAAACTTGCTAATGATTGGTTAGAAATATTTATCAATATCTATAAATAGTTATGTTTTGATAATTCATGCATTCCGATTGTCAAAAAATGCATCAATAGAATTCCGGTCTTCTAAATTTGAACTCGAATAAAACGCGTCTTATCTTGGACATTAGCGTGGCATTTATAAGTATTTATTTTAAGGAAAGTCGATAAAATTTTAAGAGAAAGCGTGCAATTCGCGGACATACATATATCAAAAAAGGCGTTCGATCCACTAGAAGCTTTCGGCTAGATTTCTAAAATCCAGTCACGATTTTAGTGTTCGGATTCGGATGGAAAAAATTTGAAATATCTAAATCGCATTTACTCGTTTTACGATTTCTTAGAATTCTATATCAGCGTATTTTGTGTATATGAACTAAATTTCAAAAAAAAATCTGTTGATAATGATAAATTTGATGCCTCGAAATGGTGTCGCCCATAAAACACACGTACTAAAATTCGCACAAGGTCATATTTGGAACAAATGACGTATTCAAATCTGCTGTTTTGGATATAATTTCATGAGTCAAATGTTTATTATTCGTAGATAGTCTCTTTGGACTTATGATATCTACCGGGAATTCTGTTTGTATTTCTATACAATAAATCCTTGTTCCTTATTATTAAATTTCTATCGCTTTTGTGTCTGTTTGCGTTATTTAAAGTTACGTAGGTAAATAAAATTGTTTTTTTTTTTTTAATATTATGTCCATGTTTTAAAAGGCCCTTTCTGATGTTGAGTGGATCACTAGGTCGACACCTCGGGATGGCTTTGCCATTTTTTTGATACTTTCCGTTGCTATGGAAATATCACCATTTTACGAAATTCCATATTTCTTTTAAAATTAGCCTTTTTTGGCTGTCCCACTTCATCTGCGGCGTAGTTTATTTCGCTCCTAGCCACAGTGACACTGGATCTGTCGCAACCCCATAGAAAAATTAACCGGTTATTTTATTTCCCATGGTTGTGCCTGTCAATGTCAAGTATCAAGTTGTCAACTGAACTGTGATGTGTGAATTGTTCTTAAATGTCGAATTATTTAAAATTGTTTGTATCCTTCTTTTGATATTTATTTTTAACACATGTAATGTGTATGTAATTTAAAAATAATTACACAAGTCAATAATATAATTTTTTCTGGTTAATCGAATCGGTACGCATTTGATTGTTTTAAGGTTAAGTGAGTTACGGTTTTACTGTGATTTTCATATTTTGAACCTTTTGAGATGTCTGCTAACTGAATTTGAAAACGTGATTTTCAAAAATCATACATTCGAAGTAACCTTAAAACTATGGATGACACTAACAAACAAACAAATAAATTGACAAGGGGGGTAGCCATGTGTGAGTTGAGGTAATTTTAAGGTGAAGGGGGAGAAAAAGTCCTTTATATCTCACAAGGAAAGTCAATGTTTAATTATTTAACAAAACATTGAGTGCGACCGGTTTCGAAGTGTCATCACTTCATCTTCAGGCTCGCCTAGTGGAAAGGAGAATATGTGGTGTAAGGTGTGTTAACACTTAGAGCAAACGATATATAAAATAGTAAAAAAGAGAAAACTCACCATACTCTCCATCCACTAGGGAATACTACAAAACAAGTTTCATCAAATGTTGGGTGAAATAAATTGTAAAATGAACAAAGTTTACAAGTAATAAAAAGTTAAAAATATTTGAAAAACAAATATTAGTCAATTGAAATAGTAAAATTTAAAATATTCAAGACTATACAAAACAAATCACATACATTAAACAGATTAAAAGATAAGGCTTATTTTAAACAACCTTGTTTTTTCAAAAAACTAACATTTTTGAAAGGAGACCTGTCAAGTTAAGGCCTCTACAGGTGATGGCAAGTATTAACAAAAAAATTCTTGGGTAAACCCATGACAGGGTATAGGTAATAAGATGTAAACTATGAGTGAAGAAATATTTATTATATAAGATTTGGGCCATGAACCAATCACCAAGTGTATGTGATGTTGTAGGAAGAAGAAAGAAGAAGAAATGACTGGGTTAACTGTTGTGAAGCAACTGAAGAATAAAAGAAGAAAAGAAGAAAATGACGGATGTGAAATCACACAATCTAACCTAATCTTTAAACGTGCTCGTTGGTTTCTTATGGGAAAAAAATTACTTACTGAAATGTACCCCTTGCAAGAAAATATGTGAATAGAAATAAAGGGGAGGTTAAAAAGGAAGTTAAAAAGATAAATTTAGATTAGTGTTGAGAAAACAGGAGGAGTTTCTGACATTATCTGGGCATTTAAGCAACCAACAGGATTTAATTTTAAATTTCTCAATATCTCGAGGGTTTCGAAGCTATTAAGAGTAAATCTATGGGAGGAACTATGTAGGATTTCGAAACCTTCAGTTGAATCGAAGTCGTGATTTGAGTCCAGTAGGTGGTTGGCAAAATGTGTTGTATTTTGGTTAAGACAACGCAAATGTTCTTTTAAACGGATCTTAAAATTTTGAAATGTGCGTCCCACATAGAAAGAATGGCAAAATTTACAAGTTAATTTATAAATTCCAGATAAGTCAAAGGGATCTAATTTATCTTTATTATGAACAAATAACTTATGTAATGAGGAGGGGGTTTTGAAAGATACTTTAAAGTGGTCTTTAAGTAAGCTTACCATTTTATAGGATGCTTTTCCAATAAAGGTAAGAGAAATTTATTTCTTACTGGTGGTTAGTTCATGTACCATATTAGGATTGTTAATATAAACTAAGTTTTGTTGAATTTTATTTTGTTTATGTGTTAGCATTTTATCAATAATATCTAGTTCAAAGTTGTGATCTATAGCAATAGTTTTAATTATATTTAGTTCCTTATTAAAGTTTTCCGTAGACAGAGGAACGTTTAATAGCCTCTCTAAGTAGCAATTAAAGGCAGCCAATTTATGTGTTGCTGGATGGTTAGAGGTATTGTCTATAACTGTGCCTGTATGTGTTGGCTTTCTATAGATGTCAAAGTTGAACTTGTTATTATTGTGTGAGATTGTAAGATCTAAGAAGTTAATAGATTTGTTTATTTTAATTTCTAATGTGAATTTAATATTAGAATGTAAGTCATTAACATAAGTCAAGAAGTCATTTAATGAGTCTAAGTTACCTGACCAAAAAAACAAAATATCATCAACATATCTATAATAGAATTTCACATTTGAGTGGAAATGGTTGTTTTTAAGGATTTTTTCTTTATCAAAATTGTGCATAAATGTGTCTGCTAATATTGGGCTAAGTGGAGATCCCATAGAAAGTCCATTTGTTTGTGAAAAGATTTCATTTTTGAATGAAAAAAAGTTTTGTTCTAAACAAACCTTGAGAAGGTTCAAAAATTCTACTAGTTCAATATCAGACATATTCGAACTTGACAAATGTGATTCAACAAAACCTAGAACCTCTGGTATAGGAATATTTGTGAATAAGTTTGATACATCTAAAGAGATCAAAGAATCTGTATCATTAATGTGAACATTTTTGATGTTGTTTACAAGTTGTACACTATTTTTGACTGTATGTGTAAAGTGATCTTTATCCATTATTAACCTCCCTTTTATTTCTATTCACATATTTTCTTGCAAGGGGTACATTTCAGTAATTTTTTCCCATAAGAAACCAACGAGCACGTTTAAAGATTAGGTTAGATTGTGTGATTTCACATCCGTCATTTTCTTCTTTTCTTCTTTTATTCTTCAGTTGCTTCACAACAGTTAACCCAGTCATTTCTTCTTCTTTCTTCTTCCTACAACATCATATACACTTGGTGATTGGTTCATGGCCCAAATCTTATATAATAAATAATAAATATTTCTTCACTCATAGTTTACATCTTATTACCTATACCCTGTCATGGGTTTACCCAAGAATTTTTTTGTTAATACTTGCCACCACCTGTAGAGGCCTTAACTTGACAGGTCTCCTTTCAAAAATGTTAGTTTTTTGAAAAAACAAGGTTGTTTAAAATAAGCCTTATCTTTTAATCTGTTTAATGTATGTGATTTGTTTTGTATAGTCTTGAATATTTTAAATTTTACTATTTCAATTGACTAATATTTGTTTTTCAAATATTTTTAACTTTTTATTACTTGTAAACTTTGTTCATTTTACAATTTATTTCACCCAACATTTGATGAAACTTGTTTTGTAATATTCCATAGTGGATGGAGAGTATGGTGAGTTTTCTCTTTTTTACTATTTTATATATCGTTTGCTCTAAGTGTTAACACACCTTACACCACATATTCTCCTTTCCACTAGGCGAGCCTGAAGATGAAGTGATGACACTTCGAAACCGGTCGCACTCAATGTTTTGTTAAATAATTAAACATTGACTTTCCTTGTGAGATATAAAGGACTTTTTCTCCCCCTTCACCTTAAAAAAATAAAAAAACAAATAAATATTCATTGGATTTTAGGACTTCTAAACCAACAAGATTAAAAGATCCATTTATTAAGGTAAATTATTATTTACTTTAACTTTAAATATACCTAATGTTTAATATTAAAATCAAATTTTACATACTCGTCTTGTTTTTGGTACATGTAATTAATTATTTCTCAGTTTGAAATTTTGTAATTTGGTATTATTTCAGAAAGGATTGCAATTTATAATTGCGATACATACTAAACATAATCATTCTCTTGAAAGAGCTGAGACACTTCGACTTCTTCAAGCCAAGCCATATGTAAATGATTTGTTTATGAATATTTGAATGATAGTATGATCTTAAGTATGACAATAACAGAAGCAAAGAAAGTTTATGAATTTGATGAGCATATGGTATTGATTTTAGCCAGTGGAAGTAAAAATCCTACTTACAGAACGGTGCAAAATTGGTATCATTCATGGAGAAATTTAAACTTGGGATCAAGGTCAGGAGAAGGGTTAATCAAAGTAACTGTTCCATCTTTTTCATTAAAACAGAATGTTCTTTCTTCTGACGTTTGAGATGCTCTATTTTGTATGTTTTCGGTTCAGTTTGTTTGATTTTAGGAATGAGATCTGTTTTTTGCTGTTGTATGTTCCAATTTTCGAGTAGACAATAGGTAACGTTAGGATTTTTTATTTTGTTACTTTGTTTCGTGATTTTTTCGGTGTACGAAATATCATCAATAACGCAAAAGCCTTCCTTAGTTGGTACCTGACAAATAAAATTTCCAATTGTACCTATTAATGGAGGTACAAATTCTATTAAAAAATTAAAGTAATATGAAGTTTCATTTATAATCAGTTCTTTGGGTATATCTTGCAATGTTAGATTAGTTAAATATTGCTGAAGTCCAGTTCGGTAAACGCGAATAAAAAGTAAGTCTCCTGGAGTATTTACGATATTAAGATTTCTTGTATTACAAGTACAGCACATTTTGTTAATAGATGGTTCAAAAAATTTGACAACTTCGGTATGAAGTGTCTGGAGATTATTTATTGATACTGTAGCATATAAAACTTTAATGAAATCCTTAATATTATTTGAGCAATTTGTACATATTTTGGTTCGTGTGTGTAAAACTAACTCTGGCAAAATTGTTTCAATCATGTCAACAATATTCCACGCCATATTTATTTCTTCAAATTTGTGTGGAACAGTTTTATAGAGATATTGAATCCAAATTTGATTTTTCTCGTTAATGTCATTGTTGTTCATGATATCAATCAATACTTTAAAATACTGTAAATTTAGACCCTCAAAGTAGATGTGCACGGCTCTGTCAATTTTGTTTAGGTAAATAATGCCATGAACAAATGAGTTGTAAGTACAAAAGAAGTTCTTATTAATTATATTATTATTATTGGATACATTGCTCGAACAAGTTTTTAAACCCTAATCAAAAGGCGATATAGAATGGTTTTAAAAATCAAGGCTTGCGAAAATTATCACATGGTTTATCCTAAGTAATGCCAATGCTTTACAAACCAAAAAATTCGACGTGTTAATACTACTATCGGCTTTCGGTATTTCGTTCAAAGTTAAATCATTTCTCGATTTTGTTACGCTACGAGTTTACCCTTGTGGGCCTCAGTCTCGATAAGGAGGGAACCACCATTTTAGCGTATCTCGAATTATTAATCTATTACTGAAGTAAATAATCTAATATTTTACTAGTTTTTGTATAAAACTAATTTAATAACTTCAGTTTTTTAATAAAACGTATTTTTAATTAAATTTTGGATAGGGTGATTTGCTCCGGTTGTCGAACACTTAAGGTATTTTTTTACTCAAAGGTTATTTCTCACTTAGCAATTTGAAATATTTTTCTTGTTCCATACCATTAAAACTAAGTTTAAAGATTCATTATTTACCAGCATTTTTTATAAATTGATACAAAAAGGCTTTTAATAAATATTTAGGCTTTTATTTCCTATTTTCGGCCCTTATATGTCCATCACCGGTCAGCACTTAACCATTTTTCGACCAGATAGCCGAAAACAACACAGATATCAACCAGTTCGAGTCAGCATAGTTTTAAGGATATAGGTAAATAATAAATCATTCTTGAGTTTAAAAATATATTAAAAAACAAAATTAAAATTAAAATTATTACTAAAAAATCTGATGTGTCCAACACATGACTTTCCTATCTAGTTAACCTATTGTAGCATCTCTAAAAATGTTTAGAGGATAAACTAAATATATACATTTTCCACATACATCTACCTCGAAACATTTTTCTATAGATATTCATTGAAAACGAAAATACTGAAAAATTTTAATTTAGCACTTTTCCTCCAATTTTTCCATTACGGTCCATTTTAGAAAAGTCATTTAAAAACAAAAATTATAGAGATCGATATCGCAAACAACTTTTAGATTAACAATTTTCTTAAAAATCAGAATTTTGCACATTTTGTCAAATTTCTCGAATACGGACCATTTCAGGAAAATTTGACATGGTACAAAAATTATAGATAATAATATTGTAAGTAACTTTTATTTAAAGAATTTTCTTCCCCAAACGTAAATAACGAATATATTCCATAAAATATAAAAATGACCACCAATAAAGTACCCCCCCAAATGTTCCGACAGTTCACCTCAGGTTGAAATAAAACTTAAGTTTAAAATTTAATGTTTTTTCCTTTATCCGTTTTTGAGTTTTCTTCAAAATTCGAAATTTACACATTTTCTCAAATATCTCGAATACGGTCCATTTTAGAGAAATTATTTATAGGATAAAAATTATAGAGAATTATATTACAAACAACTTTTATTTGAACAATTTTTATAAAAAATATAAATATAAATATAAAATATAAAAATTACCACCTATAAAGTACCCCCCCAGATGTTCCGACTCTGCCCAAAATCTAATCAGCTCATTGGACGCTGAAACAAAGCTTAAGTTTAAAATTTGGTGTTTTTTGTGTATCGGTTCATGAGTTATGCGTTATACAGACAGACAGACAGACAGACAGACAGACAGACAGACAGACAGACAGACAGACAGACAGACAGACAGACAGACAGACAGACAGACAGACAGACAGACAGACAGACAGACAGACAGACAGACAGACAGACAGACAGACAGACAGACAGACAGACAGACAGACAGACAGACAGACAGACAGACAGACAGACAGACAGACAGACAGACAGACAGACAGACAGACAGACAGACAGACAGACAGACAGACAGACAGACAGACAGACAGACAGACAGACAGACAGACAGACAGACAGACAGACAGACAGACAGACAGACAGACAGACAGACAGACAGACAGACAGACAGACAGACAGACAGACAGACAGACAGACAGACAGACAGACAGACAGACAGACAGACAGACAGACAGACAGACAGACAGACAGACACACGCACACGCACACGCACACGCACACGCACACGCACACGCACACGCACACGCACACGCACACGCACACGCACACGCACACACACACACACACACACACACACACACACACACACAGACACACACACACACACACACACACACACACACACACACACACACACACACACACACACACACACACACACACAGACAGACATCATCGCGAAAATAGTCAAAACGGATTCAGGGGACCTCAAAACGTAAAAATCCGTCGAAAACTCGAGGTCGAAAAAAATCATGATTCCTATACTTTCCTTATATCTGTATACAGATAGGAAAGTAAAAATATATTAAAACAAAATAATTAAAATTATCATTAAAAAAGTAAAAGTTTTTTTGTTTAAAAATGTTATTTACATAGATCGCATTTATAATCTTTGGAGGACGCTATTTTATAAGGTAAATCACACAGTTCCGTGCATTTTAAGTGATACCATTTAGAACAAAAGTCGCATCCTATATTTTTCTCGTCATCCTCGTCTGTGTCACTAATAACTTCCTCCTCACATAGGCCGCATTTTTCCTTAAACAATCCTTCAATATATTTATCGATTTCTAAGGGTTGATCTTTGATATTTTAGGTATTCTTCTTTTTTCAATTTTCCGTTTAGTTTCTTTTTTAATTTTAATTTCTCTCTGCTCCTTTCTCAATCTTGCTCTTTCTATTTTCTCTTTCTTTTCTTCTTCTTTTTGATGAATTAACTTTATCCAATCCTCGGACGAAATGGCGCTAGGCAGCATTTTCTTTTGTTGGTTTATTTTCTGATTTTTTGAAAGGTAGTGGACATTTTAAATGAGCTTCAAATGGATCGATCTTTTTTGACAGTACGTCATTGGATGGAAAATTGGTCTTCAACGCCCTATTTTCTCCATTTTGACTGCTTTTGATTTTAAAAACAACTTTATTAGTCATTTCTATATTGTTAGCCAGTTCTTCAGGAGGCTAAGTCAATTAGAGCTTCACTAGATTTGGTATTCAAAGCACCGTCAATTCCCTCTGTCAAGCTATTAGATCCTGTTTGATCTGCTATATTACTGAGTAGATCTTGCACAGTACCTTCAGACTGCTCGTATTTGCGGATATCCTGACTATGCAGCTCTGATTCCACTTCCATAGAAACTTCAGGTTCATTGAGAATAATGTCTTGTACGGGAACAATAGTCAATGCTTTCATGAGAATAATTGTTTCAACTTCAATTTCTGCTTTCAAATAATCTGCTCCCCTTTTTTGTTATGTAACTTCTGTTCTAATTTCTTTTCTTTACTTCCTGCTCTCCTGCCTGTTAATAGATGTCCTCTCCTGACTCTGATATCCTTCAACTCCTACCATTTTTAATATTTTCAGTTCTATCTTCTCTTTATAACTGCTTACAATTTTATAAAAAAATTAAGCCCTTTTATTAAGCAAAAACTTCTCCTCTTAATAAGTTCTAAAAAAAAGGTCCTCTATGGTGGGTTGTGATAAGGGTCTTGTGGCGTTATGTCGTAAAGATGAAACTTTTCCGCAATTTCTCTGTTACCACTCTGCATTATCCATCAGCAAGCATTATGTGGAAATTTCCTGAAACTAAACAACGTTATGAAACTGGTGGTAAAAATTGTGAACAAGATTAGAGCTCAAGCGTTACAAAGAAGGTTATTCAAAACCTTGGCCGATGAAGTTGACTGTCAATACGGGGACCTACTCCTTCACTCTGAAGTCCGATGGTTAAGTAGAGGACGGGTGCTGAAACGTTTTAATGATGTCCTATCTGGCATAGTTCAATTTTTCAAACAACGCGATGAACCGACTCCGGAACTAGAAAATTCAATCTGGCTTAGAGATTTTGGTTTTCTCGTGGAAGTTACAGAGAAATTAAACGAACTTAATTTGCAGCTTCAGGGGAGAGACAAAGAACTAGCGGAAATTATTTCTGATATAAAAGCATTTATCAAAAAGCTGGAGTTTTGGGAACAAAACCTAATTAACAGCGATGCCAAGCATTTTCCTATTCTTTCAGAAAAAATATCTCAAAATCCATTAGAACCCTATGACAGCAAATATCATGTAGAAATAGTTTCTACCCTGAAGAATAACTTCAAAAATTATTTTAAGGATTTCAACGAAATGGCTTTAGTAGCGCAGTTTGTTGTTTCACCTTTTATGGAAATTAATATCCAACAGTTTGCAACTTGTGTTATGCAGAACTTTGGCGAAGACATCGCTGTAACAGAAATGGAAGTAATTGAGTTTCAAAATGATTTAGCCTTAAAATCGTTAGTCTCAAGTACTAAATGTATCTGGCCTATTGTAAGTAAAGACAAATATTCAGTTCTATGCCGTGTTGCCTTGAAAGTGAAAGCATTATTCAGTTCAACCTATTTGTGTGAATCTTCTTTTTCCAATATGAAGTTTATTAAGAACAAAATCGACTTAAAAATGAACATTTGGATAATTGTATTCGAATGGCTGTATCAAATTATACAGCAAACATTAAAAAAATTATCGACTCTGAGTGTCAGCCTTCTCATTGAACGTGCTTTTTTATTTTTCAATGTTTATGTTTATGATAGTGCGTTACTTTTTTGTTGTTATTATTAACTATTTTTAAATTTTACGTTACATGCCGTTGTGGCTGGATAAAAGTTTGTGTTTATTTTTCAAACACCTTCGTTTGGTAGGTAGGAATGTAGCTATGAACAAGTACTTACTAGTAATATTAGTTATTTTGTTATTAGTTTATTATTAGTACCTATGTATTATGTATTACCAGTTAAATAGTAAAATAAATACATATAACGATAAATTAACTGTGGATTATTTCATTTAGGTTGCGTTACGTGGCTTCCGTGTGGATAGCTCGCTGTTTATTCCAAAATTAACAAAGTAGCTCAACACATTGAGAGGTTGGCGACCACTGTAATAAACCAGAGAACATAATAAACACTTAACCTTTAAAGTCATCATGAAAATCACTAAAAATGCATAGCCTACTTGGAACACTGAAGTAAGGTCAATATGATAACATTTACATTATTAAGATTTTCGTCTGGCATATGTTCAATTAGGGAAGACATTTCATGTTAAAAAAATCTTCAGAGTATTCTACTAAATCGTGTTCTTTGTTACCCAAATGTTTAAAACTGAATTAAACATCAAATTAAAAAATTAATGCAATTTTAACAAAAATTATCAAGGTTTTTCATGCTGGTAAGTATAATATTTTCAAAGTAAATTATTAAACAGTATAAAATAATTTCAAGTATCCACTAATTAAATTAATGTAATGGGTACTAGAAAAGGATACTACGATTCGTAAAGTGACACCGGTTACTTGATATTTGTCGTCACGAATAAGCACATTCTAGCTTAGAATTAAACCAAAATCATTATAAATTAAGGACAAACATATCACCATAATCTCCTCTATAATGATTAAAAATTGAATAAGTTCAATGAACTATCAATTTCTAAAATAAACAACCCATTTTCGTTTCTATTTTTTATGTTTATATATTACTATTACTATATTATTCTCTCTAGTCTTTATAGTAATACCACAATAGATTTTCACTCCATATGCCGATGTTGAAGAAACAAATATCATATTACAAAAAGAACGAATACTGCAAGGAACTGTTTTAGGTCCTTTTATTTGGAAATATTTCATTTAAATAGCTGATAATACAGCAATTTTTTATCAAGGTGTCACTTGGAAAGAAGTAAAGCATTTGGCTGAAAAAGATATAATAAATATTTTAAAAGATGGTTCAATAATAAGTCTTTAACAATTAATTTTTAAAAACGAGTTATATATTCTTTATTTATAACTATATTAAAAACTTAAAAATTAACGAAATAAAAAATGTTAGCTTTAGCTTTAGTTAAAATATTAATTTTTGGTTAATAAACTATTCGCGAAAAAAGTATTATATTTATTTAAAATCTCAAAATTACGAAACTCATTTCTAATATACTGGAAAACCTTCTGTTTCGGTTATTTAAAATTCCAAAACGAACTAGGCCAAATTTAAACAAAACCGCAGGAATATAGCGTACTTTATTCGCGATGTTATCTATAATGATCTTTTTAAAATTAAATTCTAACCGAGCCTACTCCATTTATTTGACTCTCATTTCAAAACGTTATTCACAAGTCAATCAAGTTCAGTCGAGCGTTAATTTGGAAATATGGGTATTAATTTACGAAAACATAAATTTATGCATAAATCGCACATATGACGTGCCTATAAAGTACATTTTGAGGTTATACGCATCAGTGGCGTAACTTTGAAACGGTTTGATTTGTTTAAAACGTGGTTTAACAGATATAGTTTTAGTATAAATGCATATAATCGTTTATTAATGAAAAAAATGTATAAAGAAATGCAGTGGCGGCTTGTGATAATTTAAAATGGGTGTTCACTTTTTCCAATAATTTTATCATTTGTACCATGAGAGTAAATCGAGTATTATCAAGGGTACTTTGTTGTAGTAAATGAGTATTCAATCCAAATTTCATACTCAAACCCCTTTTTTGCCATTTTCGTAGAATTTTTAAAGTTGCAATTATTTAAAAAATCAAGTTTTACGCCTATGTATTATTATCGGACAAAATTTTATACGATGAAAAACAAAAATGTACTTTTTTCATATCTTCTTCAACACCTCTAATCGAGACTTTTAACAAAAATACTCGATTCTTGCCATGTACGATTTTTTGAGGAATATTAATTATTTGCCTGCAATGCGTATACAAAAACATTTATTGTTGGTTTCCATAGTTTCATCTAAATAAAAATATTGTCAAGTTTTAACACCTAATCTCTTGTTAACGATTGAAAGTGTTCTATCTGACTCAATAATTAAAAAAACAAATGCGTGGTTTATTAATATGGCTGTACAATATACCAATGCAGAATATACCGATATGTTACTGACATTAGGTTTTTGTGAAGGAAATGCTCGAGAGCGTGTCAGGGTGTACTCTGAAAGGTTTCCAAATCGTCGTGTACCTAGCCACCCAACTTTTGCTGCTATTGAGAGACGTCTTCGGGAGACCGGTTCCTTTGCTCCCAACACTGTTGATAATGGAAGAGAACGTTTTGTAAGGATTCCTGAAGTTGAAGAAGACATTTTAGAACGTGTTGAAGAAGATCCAGAATTAAGCACCAGACGAATTGGAAGGGAACTAGGAGTAAGTAAAGATGTCGTTCATAAAGTGCTTGGAGAACAATTGCTATATCCATACCATAATAAGCCAGTACAAGAATTATTAGTCAGTCCATGATCCCCAAATTCGTTTGGGTTTTTGTCGATTTGTTAATATGCAAAGAAAAAGAGATCCAAACTTTGTTAAGAATGTTCTCTTTACCGATGAAGCGGGTTTTATAAGAAGAGGTACAAATGAACATGTTTATGCCGTTAAAAATCCGCATGCAATAAAGGTAAACCATTTTCAGCACGAATTCAAAATTAATGTGTGGGCTGGAATAATTGGTAATTTCATTGTTGGTCCTGTCATACTTCCACGAAGATTAACTGGAGAAAATTATTTGGATTTTCTACAAAATACGTTGCCAGAATTGTTAGAAGATTTACCTCTCCAACTTCGGAGAGATATGTGGTTTATGCAAGATGGAGCCTTACCACATTTTTCTTTAAACGTTAGTAACCACTTGAATGAACAATATCCACACAAATGGATAGGCAGAGGTAATGACGCACCTGTAAACTGGTCACCACGTCCCCCAGACCTAACACCGATGGATTACTTTTTATGGGGACATCCGAAATCCACACTTTACAGGGAACCTGTAGAAATTGAGGAACAACTCTGGCAACGTATTCAAGTTGCAATAAACAATCTTAGAGGTGATGAAGAAGTTATGGAAAGGATACATTTTAATTTTCTTCGCCGTATAAATCTTTGTATGCGTGAAAATGGTGAACATTTTGAACAATTTTTGTAAAATCTCTATTTTGATTATGTTGTAAATAAATATTTTTGTGAAACCTATACACTCTAAATTATTAAAACAGAAATTTAGCGAAAACCATGAGAGTAATCGAGTCTTATCAAGAGTACCTTTTTTAAAGTAAATGAGTTGCGCAATCAAAATTTCATACTCAAACTCCTTTTCTTCCATTGCCGTAGAATTTTTAAAGGTGCAATTATTTAAAAAATCAAGTTCTACGCCTATGTATTATTATCGGACAAAATTTTAAAACAATTTTTTTAGCCACATAAAATTCTACCAACATACCAAATTTCAGCAAAATCGCATATGTCGTTTTAAATTTATATGGGAAAAACGATTTAAAAATTGTAACTTCAAGGCCCTCTGGCGCCCAAACGAAACAACTTTCTACTAAGGTAATTTTACTTAAATCGACTTATTTTGGTCTAAGGAATATGTGGTATGTTTTTGTAAAGACCTTTTATAGACACCCTGTATATAGAATACCACTGAAAAGATCTCAATGAGCCGATTTTAAAAATATATAACCTTTACAACACTGCACTACGTCTACATAGTTTACCTCCCAGATAGATACCGGTACATATTTAATTTAATCTTCATGATATAGGTGTACGTACCTAACATAGATAAAACTATTAAGTTTCTTGAATTAATTTAGGCCAATCCAATATTTATATTTTATATCGTCTTTAAAAAAACTGTAATGTAAGTCTGACAGTGTTTATCAGTACCTGTGGCATTTAGAGATAGGGCATTTTTCTATAACATCAAGGGACAACCTACAAAATAAACAATTATTCATACAGTCAAGAAATTATCCTTGTTTAAGGGTCGATCTTTTCACCTCTGAGTAAAGTTACATGTAAGTTTACTTGACATATTAACAAACAATAGCCCTATAGTTTAACCAGCAGGTAGTAACTTTCAACTTGGTGAAAAAATAAAATAATAAAATTGTCATACTTTTTTTAAAACTTCCTTTGTCTTTTGTTGGAAACAAAAAAATTTGCTCAATGCATAATTGGGTATATTCTGTATATATTCTTGGGTATTATCTGTAGACTCTGAAACAAAAGACAAAATAAACTATAATTTGGAAGTACACCCAAAAATAATAGTAATTTGTTTACCTCTGACGATTTTCGGTGACAATCGTTGAATTAATACACATACTTCCGATTTATTAAAGTCGCAGTGTTATAAACTTAATTTTTAATACAATGGGGCATGTTCAAAAATTTTGAAATTTTTTTTATGAATAGTAGAGTTAAAAATAAAACTACATTTTTTTAATTTTTTTTTTATCTATTCATTTGCCGGAGTTATGAATTTTTTTAAAATTTATGACGTCACCGGGAATAGACCAATAGGAGCTAGCGCACAACGTTGCCGGCTAGAAGGTTTACGAGAAGTGATGTACCTACGTTCGTTTGTGTACTCCTTCTTACTTTTAGACTTCTAAAACATCGTTAAACAAATATCTTTTAAATATATAATATCAAATGTTTTTTGAAAGTATTATTTCTGTTCAAACTTTTACCATATTTAAAGTTTCATTGTTTTAAAAGTCACTTAATAATTCAGAAAATGGCAAAATGGCAGCACTGTGTATGGCATCTGTCATCATAGTGTCTCGATCAAGAATTTATTTGGAATTTGAGTGTTTAATTTTGTTCTTTTTATAAATATTATGACTACGAAAAAGTGTTTTGTTCCAGAATGTGATAATGATTCACATTCATCTTCAAAAATATTTATTAGTGTTCCTAGAAATTTGGAAAGAAGAAAATCAACCTTCTACTAGCGATGTTTCTCGTAAACTTTTTAATAAAAATACACCGGATTATCAAGATGTAGCAGCAATTTCTGCTAATTGTCCCCTTCAGGAAATTGAAAATGAGGCTACTATAAATTCTTAGGTGTATAACCTAAAAACCCTTCTGGAAGAAAATGCAGAATCTCCTGAAAGTTTTAAAGATACCGAATTTATTCATCATTTTGTGGAAGAACTAGTGATAAAGAAATAATAGAAAAATGTGGGTATTTAAACAAACTGGTTCCTGGATCCCATATAATGGCAGATAGGGGTTTCAGAATATTTAGCTACTTGAAAACATGGGATGCACTTTAGTAAAGCCACACCTAGTGTATCACAGAATGAAAAAAGTTCTCCAGAAGATGTACAATTAAGTAAAAGAATAGCATCTCTAAGAATACATGTGGAAAGAGTTATAAGAAGGGTTAGTTAATTTAACAAGTTAAAACCACATTCGTGTGTGAATTTTAAGCAAGTACATTTACTTAGTAATATCTGCATAATTGCTTGTTAACTTACAAGAACCTATTTTGTAAGAGTAAATATTAATTTAATAATTTTTTGTTTGTTTTTTTAATTTAATTTACCTAATTATCACATTTCAGGGATTATAATGAGTTTTTAAACAGCCAATGTAATTTTTTATAAAATTTTAACTTTTCGAACAAATCAAAGAGGAATGAGTACCTGTATATGCATAGATTTTTTTGGGACTAAAACTACCAAAACAAAGGCACCTATTTACAGCAGTTTAAAATGAAACATTTTATTAAAAACCAAGTTCAGTTGAATGTGGTAGCAAAGTCTATATATTCCAATAAATCGGGTAACTACATGTGGTATCACTGGTGATAAATTTAAAAATATCACAATTCTTGCTACCTTTTTCAAAAAACCAGAAAGTGTGTGTTCTTATCAATCCTTTATGAAAATGACAAGTGATAAATGTGAAAAAAAAATTTAATGTTGCTATTCGTTATTACGATAGTAAAACATGTTTGCAGTTCCGTTTATTTTTTATGAAAATCTAAGTAAAAACAACCAATGTCAAAGGGTTATAATTTTTTTTCTGTTGAACCAAATATATCACAAAATTTAAAAATTGATCATAGGTCAAGCTAAAGTAATACCTTTATTGATAGTAGCTTTAAAAAAGGACAAAGAATAATATTGACTTAAATTATTATTATTAACATTGGTGATTTTTAATAAAAACTCTTCAATTATTGTTTACAAACAAAAATATAAAAATCTGAAAATTTTATTTATTAATCTTTTAATAAAAAATAAGAAAAATGAAGTTAAAAACAATTTATTTACAAATAAAAAATATATATACAAATCCTAAGAATATAAAAGTACTGATTTATTTTCCTGTAGTGGATGAAGAGGTTTCTTTAACAATCTAGCCAAGTGTACATCAATATTTACGCATTTTGATAAATTAAGAGGTTTCCCAATAACACTGAGTATATGTTACAGTTGGTTTCTCACTCCCTCTATGAATCCACAGCAAAAAAGCTACATGTTTACAACCATCTGAAAAAAATAAAAGGGTTAGATATGCAGTTACAAAATAACTATATAACCAGCTACAACATGCCTTATTTTATGTAACAAGACGAGCAGAGCTTTACTAGCTCTGAACGAATCCAGTAAAGAACCTCGGATTTTCAAAACTTAAAAAAAACAATCTCACCACATTTTCACATTTTTGAAATATTATAGAGCTTTTCGAAAAAAACTGCTATTTTTAAAAATACAATTTTTTGTTTAAACAGCTATGTCTCATTTTAGGCTATTGAGTATTATAAAATAAAAAATTACGGGATGCTTTGTTAGCTTCAAACGAATCCAGCAGAGCACCCCAGTTTTTTTTTAAACCACACCACGTTTTTTGGCTCCTACAATATTATAAAATATTCAAAATTTGGCATTTTAAAAAAAATTCGCAATTCCTTGCTAACTTCAAAGTTTTTTTCTGAAAACAAATGTACTCACCACATTTTTAGGATTTTAAAACAGCCTAAACATGTGTCACAAGTAGTTGTTTTTATATATAAAAAAAAAAATTAAAAAACTGAAGTGTCCTGCTGACTTTGTTCCAACAAAGCACCCTGTATTATTTAAAAATAGCAATTTTTTTAGTAAAGTTTTACAATATTTCAAGAGTCTAAAAATATTCTAAAAATGGGGTGTGGTTTTTAGAAAAAAGCTTTAAAAAACCGAATTGCTCTGCTGGCTTCTTTCGAAGGTTAGCAAGCACCATGTATTTTTAAAAATATAATATTTCAAGTGCATAAATATATGGTGTTGCTGTTTTTACATAAAAAACTTTATAAAATAGAGGTGCTTTGCTGACTTTGTTCGAAGCTATAGAGCATTTTAAGTTTTGCAAAAAACGAGGAGCATACAATTTTTGAAAAGGGTATAAAAATAGCCTAAAAATATGGCATATTTTTTAACTCAAAATTTCATAGGTGCTCTGCAGCATTCTTTGGTATCATAATTATTACTAGGTTCACTAACAAAATCTGTTTCTAGATTATTTTAACACTTGCTGCGATTACAAAAAATGTCTATATGTCAAAATTAGAAAAAAAATACTTATAGGAATAAAGGGCCTTATACACTGTTTATTATATGTAATATAAAAACAAAAAAGCATAATAAATATTACAAACCTTGACATGCAGCACATCCTAAGCATATTGTGCACTAAAAATTTCATTTTTGTTAATTACAAGGCAACCACATAATCAGAAGGTTTTTGCCGTACTTTATGTTTAGGTGTAATTTGTCTCCTTCTCTCTTATGGAAAATGAAATTATCCCCATATTCTTGCTTGGCAGATCTAAAAATAAAACCTGAGATAAATATGTTTTTTTTGCTCCATATAAACTGTAACTACCTACTATTAAAACAAAGTCTTACCTTTCTGACTTTTGTAAACTGAGTATGGTTAAAAAATGCAGTAATCATCTCGGTAATCATATTTTCGTTTACAATGGGTAAAACACTTGATTCAACTTTTATAAATCCAGCTGATTCATATTAATAATAAAATTAAACCAAAACAAAAAACTAAGGTTAGATGTTACTGATGTTAGGTGGTGTCAATTTTAATGTCACTTGGATGTGCGTTCACTTCGACATTCTGTGTGTTGGTTTGTTCGTTGTGTTGGTTTGTTCGTTGGCTTGGTTTTGTATAACAAAAAAAAACTTCGACACAAGATGATTGGTCTATTCCCGATGACGTATAATTTCAAATTTCAATTGGGCTTAATTTAAAAACTTTTGGCTTTTTTAACGAACTGACTATTTAGAATAACTTGTATAGCGACTAACTATTACAATATAATTTATAAAACAGCATATCTCACATGTGAACATGGCCCATTCACAATTAAAATTGTCTCATGTTGATTTATAGAATTTGACAGCTTGATTTTAAACCTTGAGAAGATAGAATATGAAGTAGGTAGATAACGAAATAAAGACTATTTTGTGATATGACAAGTGAAGGCACTTTGCGTCATATTTTGATTAATTTTAAGTTAATAATTTTATATTTGTGGATTGACGGAATGAAAATGTTTTTATCTCATTTAAATCACGCTATTTTAAATAAAGGGCATTTATTATCACCAAAACTGACTAGCTCGAGTTTGACATATGTCGTAAAAGAGTGAGTAATACAAAAGTGAGACGTTTAGTACCGTCATTGCTTCTCTATAACTGATTTGAAATATTGGTATGGCCCCGCCTACTTTGTTACCTCACGGTGTGCGTTGCGCAAATTAGGCTGATTTAAGTTATTTTAGCATTGTTTCACTACATTTCTGGTATCTATTATCGTGTGACATCTTTTTTTAGCTAAAGATTTTCAAGAACGCTTCTGACTCCCGCGGGCTCACTTATAAAAGCGCGCCACGAGCGCAGTGGCGTACTTAAAATTGAATTAATATTTTTATGTTATTATTTTAAAATAATGTGTTTTTATGAAATGTAACTGGGTGTTCACTGCACAAATGAACCAATGGAGAAACCGCCCCTGACTTTTATAATACTTAAGGGCAAAAAAAGAAAATCAAATTCAAAATTTCACCACCCTGTATTTCCTAAATTCCTAAACCTTCAGCATTCGGATAGGACATGTTTAGGTTAATGGTCATTATTTAATACGTAGTATCGCCCTTGTTTTAATTATTCTGACATTTTTGGTACATTCCAATAAAAATCTGATGTATCCAACTTTCCTTTTATTTTCCTGATTATTTTATACAACTTATTGTATCAGCCCTGTAACTGTAAATGTTTACTCTTTTCCTCAAATTTTTCCATTACGGTCCATTTTGGTGAAATCATGTAAACATTATAGAGAATGATATTGTAAACAACTTTTATTTGAATAACTTTCTTTAAAATTCGAATTTTGCACATTTTGTCGAATTTCTCGAATACGGACCATTTTAGAAAACATATCGCATGCTGAGAACGAAAGTGACTCAATCCAACATTTTGGCAAATCGAGTTAAACACATAAAACGACTTAAAAAAGCATATTCTATTCCCCAGAAAATAATAAACTGACGCTTTTTGGTTAAAAAAGGGTGAATACAATATCGCCGTCCCTTTCATTTCATACTCTCCCCGCACATCATTCAACGAAACAGTGGCGAGTTTAGTTATAAGCCGGGAGTGTTCGCTAGAGGACGTCTAGCAGTTATTCTAGTAGTGACCTAATCTCAATAGAGTCCTTGCATGACAAAAAACTAAGGTAAGTTTAACAGTAACTTTTAATCTTGTAGTGACCGATTTTACTGTTGAGTCATTTTACGATTTAAAACACGGCTATTCAATACGACTTAAAACTAATTCAGTCATTAATTTATTAATGAATAGCGTTTAATCTGTGGATCATTTAGAAATAAGTTTTTACTTTATTAAATTTTAGAAAAATTATTTGTTCTCTTTTGAATGTGTCTATTTACAATCGAAACCATCTAATAAGTAAAGGACACAATTTTTAATACGTCATTTTATTATTTTTTTAGTGTTGGAACAACTATTTAAAGTCTCTTTAATTTAAGAAAAAATGAAAAGAAGAGCTGATTTAATAATAATAATAATAATAATAATACTCTCCCTAATTCACCCCCTTACGAGTGAATTTTAACCCCAAAAGCTGAGCTTGTCCGGGGAAAGGGACGACTATTATTATTATTTGCCGTGGCGCTCCGGGGCGACTTAAAGATGATTGATGGTGCCATTTGACTTACAGGTGAGGAAAACCCGGAAAACCTCACCCACCATCATATAATATTACATATGTTGGAAATTAATCAACAAACAGATTTAAAATGATAATATTATTTTTTTAACTAGTTGTTTTTAATTATAGTTTCTAGCTTTAAAATAGTTGTTTTATTTTTCAGCAGAATTATGAACATGATAAAGAAAACATAGTTCCGCCTAGTCTCTCTAAAATCGAAAATACATCAGAAAGAGTTATAGATGTGTACAAGACACAATCAACAATTCAAACTAGGTCTGATGACAGTGAATTCCAGGTAAAATTAGTAAATTATTACAAAACGTTAAGTTAAGTGTGGTGTGTGTCTGTGTGTGTGTGTGGGCGAGTGCATGTGTGTGCGCGAGTGCGTGCGTGTGCGTGTGTGTTCATTAAGAGGAACATAGTACCTTATTCTCGAACAAAACAGAAAAGCATAAATAGGATAAATTGAACATTTTATTTTTAGAGTTATTGGGCGTTTAAAAAATTCCTACAACTAAACGAATAGAAATTAAGAGCTCAAATTCAGCAGAAGTTAATTAGATAAATTATGCTGAAAAAAAAAATGAAAAATTTTAATATACCTTCATGAAAATAAAATAGAGCTTTTCACCCTTTTATTGCTTATCTGTGTTTTAATTATAGTAAAATATTACCATGGAAATTGTATAAAAAAAAAGTGTTTTTAAAACTTATGCACCCACACCTCACTAATAAAAAGGGTGAAAAGTTTGCTGAATTTTAGCTTTTAATTTCTATTCGTCCAGTTGTAGGAATTTTTAAATATTATTTAATTTTACGTCCGCAATATAAGCCAATGTCTTTTTGACTGAATGTATACACCCAATAACTGTACATTAAAACGTTTAAACTTTAAACACATATGGCCGAAAAATGAAACTTTAATATAATTATTAATACTATTAAAGTAGCTTCAACTTTAAGAAACATTTAAGTATTAGATAGTAACAACTATTTATTTTTAGATATCAAAAGAGTTTAATCCACAAAATATCACAAATGCTGAAGTTGAATTAACTAAGGATGATCCAATCCAATCAGCCCAAAAGATAAAAGGTGTCAGATCTAATTCAAGTAGTTCCTCTACATCTAGTTCCTCGTCAAGTTCTTCGTCAAGCACTTCGTCAAGATCTTCTTTCTCTGATTCTTCTAAATTTGTTGGCCCGAGTAGCAGTAATCCACGAACTACAGTTAATCCAAATTATAATATATCGCCAGTTAATACAGATGAAAGTGATGTAGATATAAGTGACTCTGATCCAACCTTTCAAATTAATAAAATTAAGGGGACGCATAACTCTTTATCAAGCAGTTCTTTGTCTTCTTCCGGTTCTCAGTCACGCGCTACTAATGATGCTATGTTCAACAATCGTAATCCTAATAATGAAGATGCTATTGATAATACCAAAAAATCTAGAAAACGTAAAAGAAACCCATCTCAGTGGAAACAAAATAAGATGAGACGTCTAAGAAATAGTGGACAAGCCTATGTATCCCTTTCTAAATCAAAAAAACAGGTTCCAGCACGTAGTATGAAGGAGGTGTGTAATTGCAGATTGAAATGCTTCGATAAAATAATGGACACTGAAAGGATTACTTTGTTCAATCATTTTTGGAATCTAACTGATTTAGAAATGCAGCGTGCCTATATCCGATGTAGTATGAGAGAAGTTAAACCGAAATATAAATACACCAATGCAGAAAAACCTAGGCTGCCTAATAATGCCTTTTATTTTACAGTAAATGGAAACCATATTCGTGTATGCAAAAAATATTTTATAAATACTTTGGATATATCGGATAGACAATTAAGAACAGTCAAGAAGAAAACAAATAGTCAAGGCTTTGTAGAGCAAGACAGGCGAGGTAAACACGATAATAGGAAAAAAGTGAAACCAGAATTATTACAGAATATAAAAGATTACATCAATTCCATACCAAGAATTGAATCTCACTATTTAAGAGCCACTACAAGTAAGGAATATATATCTGAGAGTAAGACTATTACAGATCTATGGAAAGATTTTAACCAGCAACAAAAAGAAAAAAGTAGACCTGAATGTGATTATTGGTTGTTTATTAATACTTTTAACAAGGATTTTAATATTAGTTTTTTTCAACCAAAAAAAGACAGATGCGAAACTTGCCTGGCCTATGAACTTGCTCCTGTGAATAGTAAGATGGAACTTAAAACAAGTTATGATAATCATCTAGTGGAGAAAGAATTATGTCATCAAGAAAAACGAACAGATCGAGAGAATATTGACAAAACTCATATTTGTGCTGTGTTTGATTTACAATCTGTAATGTTATGTCCTAGCCCTTCATACTTTTACTACTCATCTAAAATTAACTGCCTCGACTTTACCATAACAGAATTAAATAAAACACAAAGTGAAGTAAATAGAGCTTATGGCGATGTTTTCTGCTATTTTTGGGATGAGACGCAGGGACAAAGAGGGGCCAATGAGATAGGTTCCTGCATTTTGGATTACTTGAATAATTTAAGCCTGAACCACCCGAATGAAGAGTTAAACATTACATTTTACTCCGACAATTGCACCGGGCAGAACAAAAACAAAACAATAGCTGCTCTATACTCATATGCAGTTGCCCACTTTGAAAACATTCAAACCATTACGCATAAATATTTAATTAAGGGGCATACTCAAAATGAGGCAGACAATGTCCATAGTTTGATTGAGAAAGAAATTAAGAAAAATGAAAAAGCTGGACCTATATACATACCCTATCAGTACGTGACTCTAATTAAAAATGCTCGGAAATCCGGTAAACCCTTCATTGTCAAGGAACTCAATTACGATTTTTTTTTTTTAATCTTAAAAAGCTCCAAGAACTCTTGGGCTACAATTTTAACGAAGACTGCGAAAAAAAGATTATAAGATGGAACGACATCAAAAATTTGAAATTTATAAAGGAAGAAACATTTATATTTTATTACAAAACTTCTTACAAGCAAGCCAAATTTACTGCAGTTAACATTCGTAATAAAACAAAAAAAAAAAGGTAAATGTTAATGAAATAACAATAGAAAAATTGTATACGCAAGCGCTTAATTTAAACGAGAAGAAGAAAAAAGATCTTAAAGATCTAGTAAGAAAAAATCAAATACCTAGTTACTACGCAAGTTTTTATAATTATTTATAATTTAATAGGAAGTAATCATTAATTAAGTTTTTTTAAGGATACATTATATAAGTAGAGATTACTATTTATTTTTGTTACCCGAGACGGTTTTTTGTTTGTTTTGTAGTGAACTAAATAATACACACTAGTTATTCTGTTTAATGTGTCGTAAATTCTCATTTAATAAAGATGTTTACTGTAAAAATAATATTTTTACTGACCTGTTACATTATAATATTAGTAATAGCTAAGAACAAAAGTGCACTTTTTTGAGTTGTGTCAAAAAATGTTGTTCACTTACAGTATATAACAGACCTATATCAAAAAAAGTACCTATTGTCTTAAACTTTTTAGTACTGAAGTGACACATTTTTGGAATTGTTTTTTAGATAAATATTTATTATAATAAATATTGTTTTAAAAAAATATTATAATAAGGCTATCAAAAGTAGAGAGTGTATAGAATAACTTATTACTTAAATTTGGAAAGTAATATTTAATTTAAAAAAGTTATAGGAGAAACAACATAACAGTACCTGAAAAGCAAATACATTTCTTTAATTTCCCAAAAATCGTGAAATTCGAGTTAGGTCACTTTCGTTCTCAGCATGCGATATGTAAAAAATATTAAAATTTTCTTTAACTGTTTGAAAGTGCAATTAATTTCTTTTTACCATTGTTGAGATTTTGTTTCTCTAATAAATGTTTTAGTTCCAAATCTGGTAATTGTGCGTCTCCTACCATTTTTAAATCAATTTTACTTTAAAAATCTCATTTTTGCTGTCTACTTTTCTTACTTACTTACTTACTTTATTAGTAAATTACAAAATATATTCTATATATCTAAATTGTCCAGGCTAGGAGATCTATTTTTTATAATTTTGTTTTTGTCTAAAAATAAAATCACGTATAGGTGCTAAAATTTAAGCGAACTTAGGTGCAAATTTGTAATTGTTTAAGAAAACTAAGCTTAGGAAAATTTTTAATGCATTCGTTATTTTTGTCTGAAGGTAATAGTCCTGCAGAAACCTAAGAAATAAATTTTTTAACTGCAAAAATAGATTTTCTTTGCTTTATGTTGATGTCAAAAGAATCTAATCTTTCGAATAAAATATCTAAATGTTTAAAATGTTCGGTTTCTGAGGAATTTTGTTCCATATGTAAGAATTGTATAGACCGAAGTTAAAGAAATAATAAAATCTTTATACATTGATCTTTTAAAAAAATTATTCAGAACTATGCTTATATCTGCTCCTGAATCTAACAAAAATTCTAAATTGTTTATTTTGTCGAAAAGAAATAGTCTTTTAGAAGATACCTACTCGTTTTTTGGAGTTGAATTTTAAAATAAGTTGTACACTGCGTTTTTTTCTATATCTTTTATGATGGATCATTTGATTCATTTTCCTCAATAAATTAGAATTTTCTTTATCTTTAGTGATATTATGTCTCCATTTTAATTGTAATTAGAATATTTGGTTGATGAAGATAATTCCCAAATTTTATCAGCTATATTTAGTAGACCTTTGGTTGTAAACTTGCCAGATACATTCAAGGATATATCTATAAACTTTGGGAGTATCCTTATTGCAGAGAGTGAAATCGCATCAAAAGTTAGAAAAAAAGATTTCATTTATCATAAAATCATTCCAGACATAAAGTTGGTTTATTCCATCAGTAAAGCTCAGGCGGCAAAAGTTTTACTTCTTGCGCATTCCATGAGTGACAACTTTAGTGATGCATTTACTAAATTGGTTCCAGTAGCTGTTCATCAAGCACTGGCATCTTATGATATTCGAAGAACTGAGATTATTAACACAGAAATTATGAAGCTAAGAGAGGTGAGTCAAATGTTAAATGAATTCTTGGCTAGTTTGAAGTTACCAGCAGTTATTGAAGTAACAAGTGGTGGAAGCCTGTAATAGTAAAAATCTTATCAATCCTCTGTAGAAATCTAAGAGTTTACTATCGCTCATTCCAGCATCTAATAGGAGTTTATCTAATCTTTTTTCCTCAGAGTTTCACTTTTGAAATATCTCCCAGGAAAAAATATTATTGAATTAACTCAGGAGGTTCGATTGTCGAGTCTTCGTTATCTAAATTGTAAAAAAAAAATCGACCTACATGTCTTTAACTGAAATGACATGCAAGTCAAAACTAAAGGTAAGATTAAGTGGAGATCACAATGTCACCAGAGTATACCAACCTATTACAATAAGTATTGGCATAGTTTCTAAAGTTATACATATGGCGGCATTGATTTATAAGTAATTAATTCATGCTTGGTCAAATGACCACTTAAAAATTCTTGATGGGATTGCAGTCTATAATACTTATGGTGTATATAAATAATTTTTACGTTTTCTAGGGTTGTTTAGGCTTAATAATCTCTTTCTAAATCCTCCAATTTATTTTATAAAACCTTTCCTCAATTGTATCAAAGAATTATATTTATATTGCGCACCTACCTAATCATTGAAATGATTTATTAACGCCGTCAAACTATTATTGAACCACTTATTTTCGTAATTTGGAAAAACTGGGTTTCCAACAATTAAAATAATTCTATTTAACATTTTTCTAAAATAATAATTTTTCCAAGGTGATGTGACTCAACTAAAATTCCGCTAAAATAAAAATGCACGCTAACACGAAATAGTATCCAACATATTTTGCATATTTGAAGGTCATGGTGACTTGTTAGGCTAAACGTTATCAGGAAAAATGGACTGTGAACTGATTATTTTCAAATTATTGTACCTAGTGTTGGATTGTCTTTTGTTAGGTATCTGAAAAATGTTTCTATGACAAAGAAAATAATAGAAAATAATAAAATTATTTATAAATATATAGCGTGGAGTAGAATGCATTACGAAAATATTTCAAAGCTATCAATAGATATTATGAGGCTTATAGAAATTAAAATTTCCTATGCCTAAATTTACACAAGTATGTCAAAAGAAGAACACACCATACATTGTTAGCATTTCCCTCAATATAATTCATCCCACTTCTACCATTTAGTTCTTTTAAAATTAATCTTAAAATAAATTAAGATCCAATAATGAATAATTCAAATACACCACCTCGCTCTGCTCATAAGATTGTTTGAAGTCAAATGGAGAAAAGGCGTAAATTACCTCAAAGTTTTTTAACAAAATTATTCATAGCTACAGTTTATTTGAAAATTTATTTATTTTAAAACATATTAATTAAATTAAACACTAATATAATAATCAGACAAACATAATATTCAAACATTACAATATATCATTTATACATTATTTATTAAGGATATTTTACTATAATATAGTTTTACAAAAACTTGATTGATTTTTATAATTTCTCAAAACTGGCATTTTTTTTTTAACTTAATTATTTCGATATATAAAAGTTAGAACTTTAATATTTCTGTTTTACTCTCCCCCTTTTTTTGGAACTGTAGCTAAGCCTAATTCCTGAATTTTTTGGTACCATGACTGCCCTAAGTGTAACCGACAACCTCGTAGACTTGCTTCTGGGAACGCCTTGTAGATGCTTTTATGAATAGCAATCTCTAAATCTGCTGTTATCATTTTTGGCGAAACAAGGTGGTTAAGTTTGACACACTCCTCTATTATATACTAAAAAACCAAAATTGTATGAGAAGAATGTTTTATTAGGAAGAAGACAAAAAACTAATGGAATGTAATGATCATTTTTAAGACCATGAATTGTGATCAACAGAGTAAAAAACAGGGACAATATTCAAATGTACCATCAACATACCAACAAGAAACAGATGATAGAAATTTAGGGTTTGATAAACACGAAAATATGTCATTTTTAAGCAAGAAGATTTCTTTCTGATTGGTTAAAATAGGAGAAGATCTAGCATTGTATATATTTTGCCTCAATCGTACAATGTCTATACATTATATTCATTCTCAACTGAGAAAAAGATATCCAAGGATATTTACAAGCACAAAAAAAATTACTAAATCCGATGGTAACAAAATTAAGAGAATATTTTTGGTAAGGACCGAATTTAAATCACTAAATAGCAATTTCGATGGATCCTCCACCAAAATTTACAAAATTGCGAGTACAATACAGACTTGTGATTCCACCAAAATTTCCAGTGGCCATTATTATCTTCTCCAATCCTCTATATTTCAAGTACAAGATGTAACCTTTCCTCTTTTGAAACTAAGAATATACAGTATGTTTCAAATGAAAGGAATAAATTCATTATAATGGCAGTAGTTGATTTTTCGAAAAAATGCTCGGAGAGATCAATTTTTTAAAATGAATTCAAGTTTCCCCCACTTCCCATTTTTGGCCAGTGACGTCATTAACAATTGTTTTAAATAGTAACCCTAATTTTTTTCCTGATTTTGATAGATCTTGTAATTTCCTAATTAGAAACATAATATTTGCAATATCTTACATAACAATTTTTTTGAATAGTCATTTAAAGATCAGACATAAATTTTATTTTGAAAACACAGTAAATTAATGGAAAATAATTATTTGTAATTAGGAGCTTAATCTAACAAAATAATAATAATAGAAACGAATTTAATGACGGTTTTACAGCAAAATAATTCAAAAATATTTTACTAAATTAGGTGTTAAAAAGGGCCTCCTTTTAGGACAGACACGAATTGAGAACCAAAATGAAAATATTAAGAAGGGTTTATTTTTGTACCTGAAAATATGACACGAATTGAGGACCAGGCTTCTGAGAAATAATTATAGTAAGTGCACCGAATTGCGGATTAGGGATTAAGGTTGTAATGATGATTCATTGCGTTAACGAGCATTTTATTACTTTACTTTCGAAATTCTAATATATATTTGAAGTGAGTGTTTTGTGTTTAGTTTATTTTGAGCAGTCTTGTAAAAATGAGTGAAATTAAAATGATCTTAAGTGAAAAGGGAAAGTCGTTACTTGTGTGGGATGATTATAAGTTTCGTGAAAAAAAGGTTCTTAAAAGTGGTGAAAAGTTTTGGACTTGTACTGTAAGTAAATGTAACGCAAAAGTATTTACGCTAGGTTCAGATAATATAATTTCTCGAAAAGAAACAGTGCACAATCATGAAAATGACATATAGAAATTAAATAGACAAATTTTGAGTGTAGCAAGCAAACGGAAAGCTGTAGAAGATATCACAGAACGGCCATCGAAAATCATACACTCTGTTTTAAGGGAAAACAGTGATACAATGGACGCTTTGACAAGAAAAGACATTACATACATAAGAAATAATATGTATTACAAAAGACGTCAAGTCCAAGCACGTTTACCAAGCAATGTATCAGATGTTTTCGATATTTTACCAACATTAAATTTGACAACAATTAAAAATGAACCATTTCTCTTGGCCACTGATAATATTAACAATATTGTAGTATTTTCGTGCTATACTAATTTAAAATTTTTGTGTAGTAGTGACAAAGTGTATCTTGATGGAACATTTCGATATTGTATGAAACATTTTTTACAGTTGTTCACACTTCATATCGTAGAAAACGGCCATTATATACCAGTAGCTTTTTGTTTATTACCGAATAAACTTCGTTTAACATACGAAAGACTTTTCGTTATTCTTAAAAAAAGTGTTGTAATGCTAATTTAATATTTGTTCCAAAAATTATTGTAGCTGATTATGAACTAGCTTTTCACAAAGCAATTTCTGCGCAATGGCCCACCACAAAGATCATTGGATGTAGGTTTCATCTTGGCCAAGCTTGGTACAGAAAAATACAGAGTTTGGGATTGGCTAAAGAATACCAAGATGAAAAAAGTGCAACTGGAAAATGGATGAGGTATCTTTTTGGATTGTCTTTTTTATTACCCGAAGAAGTTGGAGAATGTTTTGCTTTGGATTTGGCTGAATTTCAGCCCGATCATATGCATAAAGCTGTGGTAAATTTAGCTGACTATTTAGTAAAGAATTATATTGAAGAAAATTCTTTATTTCCACCAACAATTTGGGCTGAAGCTGTTGTAACTACAGAAAATTCTACCAATGCATGCGAGTCCTTTCATTCTAGATTTAATTCAAATTTCTATTCAATGCACCCTTCATTGTATTTATTTGTAAATGTTTTGAACAATTTTCAAACAGATACTTATATTCGTATTAACAGCCTTAAGGAGTCTGTTAAATGTAACAACAAAATTGTTAGACGAAGATTAAATATGTTAACTTCAAAAATGTTAGAACATAAAAATGGTTTATAAAACGAATAGATTTTGTAAAATTCGCATCAAATTATCATAAAGTGTATTAAATGTAAATAATATGTATATGTTTAAAAAATTAATTATAAATTGTAAATTGTGCAATAAATATCTATTTTTATCTGAATTCGTACTTTTCTTCAAATTTTGCAAATCCATCAGAAGACAAATAATAATATTATAAATGGGTATAGTGATAAGATACTTCAATTATTGAGAAGTTTGTTCCTCAATTCGTGTCATATTTCCAGGTACAAAAATCTCTCTCAGTAATCTAGTTAACGCAATGAACCCTCATTACCACCTTAATCCCTAATCCTTAGTACGGTCCGCAATTCGGTGCACTTATTTGGTCTGTGCAGGTAGTGGTCCTCAATTCGAGAACACCGTCCTTTTATTATTATTATTAATATTATTATTCATTAAATACAACTAAATCTATATCAATTGCTCAAATTGTTGACCCTCAACTAAAAACAATATTTGATACATTTGATATAGACGTTCATAAAATATGAAGCCACTTTTGGCATTACTACGTTCTTCGAGCTTATTGTGTACTTCATAACCTATCAATAAATGAATTAATTATACATGAAGATGAAAATTATGCTGGACCAGAAGACATAGATCCAGATCAGGCTTTAGATGGACGGACGCCAATTGAGCACTTTATTACCCTCAGGTAAAATTGATACCGTAGCCGGACACGCCAATTGAGCACCAATTACCAAACAGAGACCGGCCAATTGCGCACTTTATTACTAGTTTGTTCATTAACGAATTATCAGGTATAGCATTTTTAATACAAATCCCGATGCACGTCAGAGATCATTTATGACGTCACGGCCTTGCAGTGTTGCCTAATCGTCAGAATAGTTGAGGAATTTAGAATTTTTTTAAATTGTAAGGTTATGTATTTGTTATGTTACTATATAGTAGGAACAATTAGTTTTAAATGTATATAACTTACGGAAGATATTGAATTCCTTTATGAATAATAAACATCTGAACAAAAAAGCTTTAAACATATTATGCAAGTCATGGAAAATAAAACTGTAAGGTAGTATATTGCAGATGGATCAAAATTGGTTTAGAATTAGCACAGAAAATATCTAAAACTAATTTAATTTCACCAAGAAAGTTATTTAACAGAACTATATTTAAGTTATAAACCACAACACTCCATAAAATTAAAGAGGTCATTGAAAAAATGAAAACTACAAAGGCATGTGGAGGATTCATAATATCAGTAGATACCTATACTTAAAAAATTAAAGTTTGAAAATGCTAAAATATTTGAATACAAGAAGGAAATTGTTAAAATATTTGAGTAGGTGCTTTAGTAAATCTCACTTTCAGTAACGGTTCTGTAGCTCAAGTATTCAAGATAGCCAGAAATGCTTCAAAAATAAACAGATATCGCTACTTCTTTTCAACTCTAAAGTTATCGAAACATGTATGAACAATAGATTCATCACTCAAACATCAAGATTCTCCATTCTATCAGCTTCAAAAAACATTTGAAAAATGTTATTCTCAGTCAAATATTTTTTTTATATCTTGGAATAAATTAAATAAAAATACAGATATATAAGAAATATATCAAACTGTTTATTGTTTTAAAAATTAGAAAATGTTTTTTTTTTAATTACACTATTTTCTCATAAAAAAACAATTATTCATCTACTAATCTTCATTATTCCTATAAAATTCTTTTATTTCTCCTAATCCAGATCGCAAGTATTTGAATCGCAGTCATCGATGTCGCTATTAGGGTTAATTATAATAAAAATAATTTCCAATCTATTAAAAACTCCCTCTCTGCCAATATATTTATTATAATATTGCTTAGAAAGGTCACAAATAAGTTCAATGGAGTTAAAAATACAATGGCAGGGAAGATTACGTAATACTTTGTCTATATTTTTCTGCTTAGGTAATTATCTACCATATATTTCTTTGGCGGTTTGCACCTGAAAAAAGAATGTTTTATTTATTTCTATTTAGTTGCCATTTCGTATAACGTGTGTTAATATCGCTATATTCTAAATTGTAATATCGAAACAACACATTATATACATATATAATGATTTAATGTTAGGTACACCGTTATATTAAATCTTGTAACTTCATTTTTAATTTTTTGATATTGTTTTAAAGTTTATTTCTGAAAGAAAAGGCATTTTTGGGTTTCACTGTACATCTTAAAAATGTGTAAAACATGTAGATGTTTATTGACCACTGTAATCAAAATTTTCCAATTAAATTGTCTTTATATGATTGCTAGAATAGCGTATCTACCATTAAATCTTCAATATGATGTGTCATTTCAATATTAATTTTTTTTTACTTGATTTACACAATTACTGATACCTTAATTTACTTCAAATTTGGTTTTATCTCTTGCCATCGATTTTTGTAGGTCTAACACCCTTTGTCATTATTTTCCCAGGAGCTGTTTAATGTTTCATTTTGAACGATACATGTTTCATCAATGACAACGAACTGCTTCTGTTGTAATTCTATAATTTCTTAAAAACTGACCTATTTACAGTTCACGTCTTGGTTATCTTTTTTCCTTCATTCTTTTAATACAGTTGACAATGATGCAATATAGCCATTAAACATTTGTCTCTCAATCAACTTTTCTCTTAAAGGTTCCAAAGTTATATGTTCCCCTGCAAATAAGTATGTATTTATATTACTGTATACAAATTAAAACTTTTATAGGTAATATAAATAAATTATGATTGAATTAATAGATTTGTCTTTATACTTACTTGTTTCATACATATTATAAATACCACTTCGGATTCCACTTGTATCCAGTGTTATTGTATTAGTAGGTAATCCTTTGTTTATATGAATGCTTTTTAATTAGCGATTTTAATCATTCATTATTCTTGACTGCTTGCCAAATACTACTGACAATAGAAATATTTTTATTTAGAGATGCTGCAACACACTAAAAAAGACAAGAAAATAATTTCATATTTCTATTAAATTTTATAACTTGTAACTTACCTCTCTTACAGCAGTTAAAAGGTAAACGTGGTCCATCATTATCACGCTCTCATTCAAAATAATGGATTAAAGAAGCTATCAACTCCTTACAAGGACTATTTAGTTTTTTAGGCATTTGGTATATAAAAATTAAACAACAAATAATTAGCGTATTCACTCTATGGTTGTTTTGAAAAACAGTTTTTTATAAGTATAACTGGCAAAGCTTAAAAATACAGGCAAAAGGATTTTAAATTACAGAAAACAAAATTCACAATCAATAATTAACTCCACATAAACATAACCTAACTAAATCAGTGAAATTTTTTAAAAAGGGGTTGCAACACCGCAACAAGGTGTACCAATTGCTGTAATGACATTTCTTCTCTATAAATACGAGCTTCATGGGCGTACAGAATGTCAAAATTATTTAATGTAAATTATTATTTTTTGAGTACTAAACATTTAATAATGTTTTTATAAATTTTATATTATCAAGAATTAGACATGTATAAACTAAATAATTTAAATAATTCTTAAAATTATCAAAATAATCACCATAACAGTTTTCGACTTTTTAGTAATATGACTACGTTCATGAATGCTCGTGACTATACGTGACTTTTTCGGATTATTAGCTTAGTTAGGGACATTTTAATTAGTTGGTAGTACTATGACGAATGACCGACGTCATTGCTGACGTGCATCGGGATTTGTATTAAAAATACTATATCTACTGAATTAATGAAAACAGTTATTTTTCTGTATAGTTGGCATTTATTTATTAAAAAAAAATATCATGGGGTCAAAACAATTTTTAAGAAGTATTTTTTCATAGACCTGTGTAATAATAATAATTTTAGGTACAGTAAATAGTATTATAGTTTGTATCTATGAGCAACTAACTTCACAAAATCATATTCTGACAATAGCTTATTATCTAGCTTCAAAATGTTCTGATTTAAAAACTTTTCCGCATCTCTGACTTTTTCGTTTTTACAACAATAGAGTTATCAATACTTTGAATTTTACTATAAACTAGCATTGAAATTCAATAAGAGTTTTAACAAAAACGTGAATATTGGGGTGCGTCTGGTAAAAACTTTTTGAAAAATGAGAGTGAAAGGATTCACAGGGGTTGGTTGTTAAAAATAAATTACTGGTTTTGGAAGAACATACCGAAGGAGGAAATACAGACGTTTCCGAAATATAAAAATCAACTAAATAATCTGCTAATCTTTAAAAGGCATTAGAATCAGGAATGTCCGACATAAAATTATTAATGAGAGAGAGAGAGATATGCTTTATTGTCGTAAAAAAATTTACAAAAATGTTATAGACAAAGCGTGTAACTTAAATACTAAACATATTATAAAAATAACTAAACAGCAGAAAAAACAAACAGAAACAAACAGACAAAATAGGAATAACAATTGCAATGGATATGCAATATCCGTCATTATAATTATTCTAATTTAATTTTTAAATTTAAATTTAAATTTAAACTTTAATATTTAATTATTTAATTAATGCCATTGTATGTGGAACTCAAATGTCTAAGGTACGTTATAAAATTCTGCTACTGTGTAATATGGTCTTTCTAGAAGAAAAGCTTTAGCCAGTCTTCGGAACTTATCGTATGTATTTATAGATTTTAATTGCATCGGAAGGTTATTATACAATTTTTTGGCATTGTAGGTAATGGAATGTTTTAATAGGTCAGAAGTGGGCATTGTTAAATAAACATCAGTCTCTAAATTTCTTGTAGGATATCTTTCGGATAAATTTTGAATGTGCTTGCGAACTAAGCAGACGGATTCGAAAATAAATAGAGCAGGAAGGGTTAGAATTTTGAAATTTTTGAAGTAATTTTCGCAATGTGTCCTACTACTTAAACCAAATACATAGCGGATTGCTCTTTTTTGCAGTTTAAAAATAGATTCGAAAAGGTATAAGCTACAAGAACCCCAGAAAGGTAAACCATAGCGACGGTGAGATTCGAATAAGGAAAAGTAGGTTATTAATGCAGTAGAAGGAGTCAGCTCTTTAGAAACCGATTTAATGGCAAAACATGCGGAGGATAATTTTTTTGCTAAGGTATCTATATGAGCAGACCATTTTAGAGAATCGTCTATATAATGACCTAAAAACTTGATTGAAGTCACCGTTTGGATCAGATTATTGTTTAAAGTTATAGGTTGTAAAGTACCTCTGTAAGACAATGCTACAGTTTTACTGGTGTTGAAACAAAGTCCATTCGAATCAGACCAGGACTTAATAGTCACTAGATCTTCACTTATGATAGATTGTAATGTCTGCATGTTAGAATTATTCCAGGTTACACTGGTGTCATCAGCAAATAAAGTAATTCTACCACTTATTATTAAGTCTGTGATGTCGTTGATAAATAATAAAAACAAAATTGGACCTAATACTGATCCTTGAGGTACTCCACTGCTTATTGCTAGATTTGTAGAATCCTCACCATTCGCCCGCACCTGTTGATTTCTATTTTCTAGGTAAGTTTTAAACCATTGTAAAGGAGAACCCCGTATGCCATACATTTGTAACTTATTAATTAAAATATCATGATTTACACAATCGAAGGCCTTTGCGAAGTCACAAAATACTGAAGCGGTGAAAAGTTTATCATTAAGTGATGTGTATATTTCATTAAGAACGGAAAACATTGCGTCGCTAGTGCATTTTTTAGGTAGAAAGCCATACTGATGAGCTGTGAGGATGTTATGCTTGAAAAGAAAGGGCAAAAGACGGTTTTTCATTAGCCGTTCTACTATCTTCGATAAGGTAGGCAATAACGCGATGGGTCTATAGTTACAGGTTTTGGTTTTGTCGCCACCTTTATGAAGTGGGATTATTATAGCTGTTTTTAGACAGTTAGGAAAGAGACCAATTTCAAAGGATTCATTAATCAGTGAAGTTAAAATGTTGATTACTACATCCGGTATATTTAGAAATATTTTGGTGGACAGGCCATCAATTCCACAGGAAAATTTATTTTGGATGTTGTTTATGGTTTGCACTAGTTCATGCTTGTCTACTAGTCTTAGGAAGAAACTTTCAGTGATCCTTTTAGTAGGTAGGAGGAAGGAGAGAGCATCCTGACTCGGAGCTATGTTAGATTTGATATTTTTACTTACATTTACGAAATAATTGTTTAGTTCATCTGGGCTAGGATTTACACTGTTTGAAGAACGGGTTTTATTCCTTAAGTCATTTATTATAGGCCAGGTTTCTTTGGAGGAGTTTTTAGCTCTTGCGATGCGATTTTTGTAATAGTTTTTCTTAGCAGATTTGGTGATTTTCCGATACAATATTCTGTAGTTGTTGATATAGTTTAATATTAGGGGATTATCTGTGTACTTTTTAATATACATGAGTGACCTCATATTTTTAGAAGATGTTCTTATTCCTTTAGTTGTCCAAGATTTATGACATTTAGTTTTAATGGGGCGAAGGGGGAAAGCTGTATTGAAACACATAATTATTTTATTTAAGAAGTCTAAAAATTTAGAGTCAATATCTTCAGAAAGACCATTCCAATCAGTAGTTAGACATAAATTATAGAAATTTTTGAAATTATGCTTAGAGAAAATTCTACCTAGCTGACGGACTTTTTTTGGAGCTGTACGGGGTATCAAAAATTTGGCAAATACTGCTTCGTGGTCTGAGAGACCTGAGCTAATTACTTGGTGCTCTACATCAACGGGTTTAAAATCAGAGACTACGTAATCTATAATTGTAGATGTTGTTTCTGTGATTCTAGTTGGAGAATTTACGTGCATAGTGAGACTGAATGATTCAAAAATATTGATCAAAGACTTTTGAGTAGCACATACATTAGCAAAGTCAATATTAAAATCGCCGCATAAAATTTTCTTACTTTTTATAGGCAATGCGTCAAGTAGATTAAGAAGATTCTCTAGAAAGAGGTGAACATTTGATTTAGGTGTTCTATAAATACAAATAATAAACAAATCAATGTTTTTGTTGTTTACAATGGAAAATTCGAAGAAATGTTCAGCTTGTAGAAAGTCGTATTTAGATACAGCAGAAAAGTCCTTGTCTAAGGATAAAATTAGAGTTCCACCATGGTCTGTATTACTTCTATCATATCTGCTGACGATAGTATATTTTTCGACAAAAACTGGTTCACCAACTTGTAACCAGTGTTCTGTAATAGCAACTATTTGGGGAAACCCTAACTCTTCCAAAAACAAATAGAATTCATCAGTCTTATTCCGTATTGATCGAATATTAATTAGAACCATTCTTAATTTACTGTCGGCATAGCCAGTAAGACTAGTTGGGGATTCTAGTTCCCCAGGACACGTCGTATTAATTAAAAATTTTTCCTAGGTGAATCGGCAGTAAAATAACGATGATTGTACTCCCTTTGCTTCTGCAGGTGTATTCTTCGTTCCGCGGATATATATGCTCTGTAGATAGAGAGATCGTTATCCACTTCAGCTGAGCCAATACCATATAGATCATGATAATCATAATAAATGGTCCGTAAAGCTCCAGGATCAACAGGCAGTCCCTCAGAGGCTAGAAACACTTTTACACTTGTGTTCGTGTAGCCCTCATGACAGACAGATGATGGTTGGTCATGAAGATAGGCGAGGAAGAGCTTGAGGGACGATAAAATAGCCGGTTCTCTTAGTCTAGCCATCAAATAACGACCATTGCCGATACACGATTTTTTTGTTAGTCGGACTCTAGGAGGAGTCAACGGGTCCAGCGAGTTATTTGTGTTGTCTTGTGATTCTGCTATGATCTGTAAGGACTTACCATAGGAGAAGTTGTTGGATTTACAAGCTGAGATAGCATGTTTGTCGGAAGAGATGGTCAATACTTCAGGTTGATTTGGGCATATACTTTTACTTAAAGAATAATCCAAATCAGCAAGGGTTTTTGTGATTATTCTGTTTCTGCTGCGGAGTGTACGTTGGAGTCAAAGTCTTAGGGGGAGTCGAAGCCTTTGGAGGAGTCAAAGCCTTTGGAGGAGTCGAAGCCTTTGGAGGAGTCGAAGCCTTTGGAGTAGTCGAAGCCTTTGGGGAAGTAGATGTCATCGGGAGAGTCGATGCCTTAGGGGGGGTCGATGTCTTAGGGGAAGTCGAAGCCTTTGGGAGAGCGGAGGATTCGACTAACCATTGAACTGAAACAATCGCTTACACTTTCGGGAGTGAGAAAAGGTAAACCAAATAAATGTTGTATCCATTTTCCTGACTTTTATAAAGGTTTACTAAACCCAAGTTTTGAACTTTTCTATACCAGCTTTGTGCTAAATGGAATCGACAACCAAAAATTTTTGTATTTGGCCAAACAGATTGCGCAGAATTATGAATGGCTTTTTCGAAATCTATAACTATCTGTTGACGATTTAAAGAAATATTTATGGAATTTGATAACATCAGTAATTTATTAAACAGAATGGTATACTTTTTGCCTAGTTTGTTTGGAAGAAGGCAAAAACTAAAGGAATATAATGTCCATTGCGCAACCCATGAATAGCAAATAGTTGAAAAAATAATTTTGTACAATATTTAAATGTTCCATCCCTGTAAATTGTGTCACACTGCGATAAACATTTCATATTAGATGTACAACCAAAAATTGTAATATTAGTTTCAATATCATTGGCCAATAAAAATGGTTCGTTTCTATCTGTTGTTAAATCCATAACATTCAGAGCTTCTTGGACATCATGTATGTCTTTTGGTGTAGCTGACTTGTTGGTGTTCAATCGATTGCGATTCATATTATGCCGTATGAAATCCAGATTCATAGTTGTTATATTTTCCTTATACGAAGACGTCGAAATCTCCATATTCATTATTTTTGATAGTCGTTGGCAAATGTCATGCACGGATGAAGTAAAAAGCATTAAAAAGTGGGGTCAGCATACACTTATCTTTAATGTTATAGTTCATGTATTAAGGACGAATAATAAGCCTTGAAAGGTGGGGTCAGCATACACCCATCTTTAATGTTATACTGTATGTATTAAGGACAAATAATAAGCCTTGAAAGGTGGGGTCAGCATACTCCCATCTAAAAATATGAGGTCACTCATGTATATTAAAAAGTACACAGATAATCCCCTAATATTAAACTATATCAACAACTACAGAATATTGTATCGGAAAATCACCAAATCTGCTAAGAAAAACTATTACAATAATCGCATCGCAAGAGCTAAAAACTCCTCCAAAGAAACCTGGTCTATAATAAATGACTTAAGGAATAAAACCCGTTCTTCAAACAGGGTAAATCCTAGCCCAGATGAACTAAACAATTATTTCGTAAATGTAAGTAAAAATATCAAATCTAACATAGCTCCGAGTCAGGATGCTCTCTCCTACCTACTAAAAGGATCACTGAAAGTTTCTTCCTAAGACCAGTAGATAAGCATGAACTAGTGCAAACCATAAACAACATCCAAAATAAATTTTCCTGTGGAATTGATGGCCTTTGAAATTGGTCTCTTTCCTAACTGTCTAAAAACAGCTATAATAATCCCACTTCATAAAGGTGGCGACAAAACCAAAACCTGTAACTATAGACCTATCGCGTTATTGCCTACCTTATCGAAGATAGTAGAACGGCTAATGAAAAACCGTCTTTTGCCCTTTCTTTTCAAGCATAACATCCTCACAGCTCATCAGTATGGCTTTCTACCTAAAAAATGCACTAGCGACGCAATGTTTTCCGTTCTTAATGAAATATACACATCACTTAATGATAAACTTTTCACCGCTTCAGTATTTTGTGACTTCGCAAAGGCCTTCGATTGTGTAAATCATGATATTTTAATTAATAAGTTACAAATTTATGGCATACGGGGTTCTCCTTTACAATGGTTTAAAACTTACCTAGAAAATAGAAATCAACAGGTGCGGGCGAATGGTGAGGATTCTACAAATCTAGCAATAAGCAGTGGAGTACCTCAAGGATCAGTATTAGGTCCAATTTTGTTTTTATTATTCATCAACGACATCACAGACTTAAGAATAAGTGGTAGAATTACTTTATTTGCTGATGACACCAGTGTAACCTTAATTCTAACATGCAGACATTACAATCTATCATAAGTGAAGATCTAGTGACTATTAAGTCCTGGTCTGATTCGAATGGACTTTGTTTCAACACCAGTAAAACTGTAGCATTGTCTTACAGAGGTACTTTACAACCTATAACTTTAAACAATAATCTGATCCAAACGGTGACTTCAATCAAGTTTTTAGGTCTTTATATAGACGATTCTCTAAAATGGTCTGCTCATATAGATACCTTAGCAAAAAAATTATCCTCCGCATGTTTTGCCATTAAATCGGTTTCTAAAGAGCTGACTCCTTCTACTGCATTAATAACCTACTTTTCCTTATTCGAATCTCACCTTCGCTATGGTTTACCTTTCTGGGGTTCTTGTAGCTTATACCTTTTCGAATCTATTTTTAAACTGCAAAAAAGAGCAATCCGCTATGTATTTGGTTTAAGTAGTAGGACACATTGCGAAAATTACTTCAAAAATTTCAATATTCTAACCCTTCCTGCTCTATTTATTTTCGAATCCGTCTGCTTAGTTCGCAAGCACATTCAAAATTTATCCGAAAGACCGACTCGTAGATATCCTACAAGAAATTTAGAGACTGATGTTTATTTAACAATGCCCACTTCTGACCTATTAAAACATTCCATTACCTACAATGCCAAAAAATTGTATAATAACCTTCCGATGCAATTAAAATCTATAAATACATACGATAAGTTCCGAAGACTGGCTAAAGCTTTTCTTCTAGAAATACCATATTACACAGTAGCAGAATTTTATAACGTACCTTAGACATTTGAGTTCCACATACAATGGCATTAATTAAATAATTAAATATTAAAGTTTAAATTTAAATTTAAAAATTAAATTAGAATAATTATAATGACGGATATTGCATATCCATTGCAATTGTTATTCCTATTTTATCTGTTTGTTTCTGTTTGTTTTTTCTGCTGTTTAGTTATTTTTATAATATGTTTAGTATTTAAGTTACACGCTTTGTCTATAAAATTTTTGTAAATTTTTTTACGACAATAAAGCATATCTCTCTCTCTCTCTTTGTCTCAAGGGCGAATAATATGCCTTGAAAGATGGGGTTAGCATACTCCTATGTTTTGTTTCAAGGGCGAATAATATTCCTTGAAAGATGGGGTTAGCATACTCCCATGAAATTTTTATGAATTGTTTTTAGAATTACAAATTGAAAGATGGAGTCAGCATACTCACATGAAATTTTTATGAATTGTTTTTTTAGGATTACAAATTCAAGAATGGGGTCAGCATACTCCCGCATGGATTATTTTATTTATGAATTATTTTTTAAGATTACAACTTGAAAGATGGGGTACTCACATGAAATGTTTTATTTATGAATTCTTTTTAGGATTACGAATTGAAAGATGGGGTCAGCATACTTTCATAAAATATTTATTGTTTTTCAGGATTACAAATTGAAGAATGGGGTTATCATACTCCCGCATGGATTATTTTATTTATGAATTATTTTTGAACATTACAAATTAAAAGGTGGGGTATTCCCATGAAATATTTTATTTATGATTTGTTTTTTAAGATTACAATATCTTGAAGCTTGGGGTCATGAAAGTATATATTGGACCTAGACAGGTAGGTCACGTTTAACCTTTTTCCTCAGAAAATTAACACACCAGAGTGGAAATGGATACATGTTTCGAGAACGAAACACCCGTCAGTCTGGCCGTGTTAGAGTCAGCGAATTAGGATATCGCCGCCACTGGGGTCGACAATACCACGTCTACCCGTTTCAATGCCCGGGACCAGGAGTGAGCGCCGAGAGCGGGGACTGGACTTTCGACCAGCCGAACGCGATGAAGTGATAGGCCTTATGCCCTTTAAAGACATTCTTTATTTTGTTCCTTAATTAATTACATTTCAAACATTGTTACGAGATATTTAATAAAACGTTATTAAACCATGTTAACACGTGTTTTATGAAGTGGCTATACAGGGTGTTATAGTATACAGGGTGCTAAATCATTTTAAAACAATAATTTTGAAGTTAATTCTTTTAACTTCTAACAATACATAATAAATAAACAGTACATTTAACTGTTCAAAGTTGCAAACCTACTTAAAGTTATTATGTCCCAAGAAAGTATATAAATATGACTAATATATGTGGTAAATCTTAATGTTTCAATCGTTGCAAAATTTTATTCAATCTAGATAATTTTTGAAAAAGAAATCATGTAAGTACTAATCTTCGAATAGCATTTAGAACCTCTTATCAAATGTTTTTAGAAGTGCTGGTCTTCCATCAATACTTTTTAGACTAGATATTGTTTCATTATTGCCGTATTATTTCAATACTCGGTAAGTTGTTGACTTTGCAATACCTGTAAGAAAAATATTATTTCTAATTTGAAACTAATAATTAAAACTAACTAGTGGCTTGAGAAATTGTGAATACCTATAACATCAACAATTTTGGTTTTTGGTTTATTATCCAATGCCTATTTGTATATATTTATTATTTACTGCTTTTTTGAGACGCTTAAATGGCCCAAGCTCATTCGTTTTCGTTGTTTTGGTGAACTCTGGGAGGAATTGCTATAATAGTATTCGATGTAGAAGGATCCGTAATGGTAGACATTCAATACAACTGCTTAACTTTAGTTCTGAAAAGAACTGTTGCCTCTATACCTCATCAATATTACTTAGTTTTTTATTTTATTTCGTTAACAAAACTTAAAATATAAAATGTCAGAACTATCAACAATAACAATCAGCTAAAAAGTAATGTATGAAACTGACTGCAAACTGACCAATCAGAAGTCTACAGAATTGCCAATTTAAATTCAAATCGCTCCTCTCAGTTTAAAAACAAATATTATATCAACCAGTATAGTAATTAAAATTTTAATAATTATCCTAATAATAAATATATCGTCCACCTTGTAACCGAACGTGGTGACGTGACCCGTTAAGTAGCTACTAACATTCAGCTACTAAAAAGTAATATCGCGTAGAGACGAAAAGTTTGAAGAGTTCCTTCATCCCACCTATTGACCCAATTAAAGTGTTCGTTCACGAACACACCTTCGCAGCGTTCATTGTTACGTCCCATCCTACATAGAGCAGGTTTTTACTTAAAACTTTCTGGCACCAAAATAAATTACCTATATTTGTTTAACAACAATTGTAACACTACATTTGATTTTGATTTTTCTTATAAATCGTGGTTACTAAAGAAAGAATCTTTGACGACAATAAAAGAAAGAATTAGCTTAAGACATATAACAACATATACAACAATAACGTCAGATAATGATAAATTAATCAAACAAACAATTAGCAAGTTGGGATTAAATGACAACAAAATTTCAGTTATTTACTTAATATAAAAATGTTAAAAAATATTTCTTTGGTTACAGGGTTGGAACGCATCGCTGAGGAGTTGATGGGTCGAAGGAAATGGAAACTATACCAAGAATCTATGTCGAGAAGTTATTTGCAACCACTGAACAACAATATAAAAAGAACAAACGAAATCGATACAGACCAGTATCACCAAAAAGAAATCAAGTCCAACCGCCTGCAAGCGCAAACGACAGACACGGACTCCGATTTGGACAAGGGCGAATCGAAACTAGGAGGTAATACATATTAATTATTTCGAACTTATTTATTGCCTATCTTCTAAATCAGTGATCGCCAACCTCTCAATGTGTTGAGCTACTTTGTTAATTTTGGAATAAACAGCGAGGTACCCATACGGAAGCCACGTAACGCAACGTAAATGAAATAATCCACAGTTAATTTATTATTATATGTATTTATGTTACTATTTAACTGGTAATACATAATACATAGGTACTAATAATAAACTAATAACAAAATAACTAATATTACTAGTACGTACTTGTTCATAGCTACATTCCTACCTACCAAACGAAGGTGTTTGAAAAATAAACACAAACTTTTATCCAGCCACAACGGCATGTCACGTAAGATTTAAAAATAGTTCATAATAACAACAAAAAAGTAACGCACTACCATGAACATAAACATTGAAAAATAAAAAAGCACGTTCAATGAGAAGGCTGACACTCAGACTCATGTATAATTTTTTTAATGTTTGCAGTATAATTTGATACAGCCATTCGAATACAATTATCCAAATGTTCATCTGTAAGTCGATTGCCATATTTGTTCTTAATAAACTTCATATTGGAAAAAGAAGATTCACACAAATAGGTTGAACTGAATAATGCTTTCACTTTCAAGGCAACACGGCATAGAACTGAATATTTGTCTTTACTTACAATAGGCCAGAAACATTTGGTACTTGAGACTAACGATTTTAAGGGTAAATCATTTTGAAACTCAATTACTTCCATTTCTGTTGCAGCGATGTCTTCGCCAAAGTTCTGCATAACACAAGTTGCAAATTGTTGGATATCAATTTCCATAAAGGGTGAAACAACAAACTGCGCTACTAAAGCCATTTCGTTGAAATCCTTAAAACGATTTTTGAAGTTATTCTTCAGGGTAGAAACTATTTCTACATGATATTTGCTGTCATAGGGTTCTAATGGATTTTGAGATATTTTTTCTGAAAGAATAGGAAAAAGCTTGGCATCGCTGTTAATTAGGTTTTGTTCCCAAAACTCCAGCTTTTTGATAAATGCTTTTATATCAGAAATCATTTCCGCTAGTTCTTTGTCTCTCCCCTGAAGCTGCAAATTAAGTTCGTTTAATTTCTCTGTAATGTCCACGAGAAAACCAAAATCTCTAAGCCAGATTGAATTTTCTAGTTCCGGAGTCGGTTCATCGCGTTGTTTGAAAAATTGAACTATGCCAGATAGGACATCATTAAAACGTTTCAGCACCCGTCCTCTACTTAACCATCGGACTTCAGAGTGAAGGAGTAGGTCCCCGTATTGACAGTCAACTTAATCGGTTTTCAAGGTTTTGAATAATCTTCTTTGTAACGCTTGAGCTCTAATCTTGTTCACAATTTTTACCACCAGTTTCATAACGTTGTTTAGTTTCAGGAAATTTCCACATAATACTTGCTGATGGATAATGCAGTGGTGACAGATAAATTGCGGAAAAGTTTCATCTTTACGACATACCGTCACCAGACCCTTATCACAACCCACCATAGCTGGAGCGCCATCGGTTGTCAAGCCAACCATTTTCGATATTGGAATTTTCTCGGAAGAAATAATATTTTTTAAATGAGAAAACAACTCCTTTCCAGTAGTGTGTCCTTTCAGTGGAATAAACTTCAAAAGATTTTCTTTAATCGTAAAATCACTAAAAACCATCCTGACGAACACAGCCATCTGGGCAGTGTCAACGACATCTGTTGATTCATCCAGTTGAAGTGAAAAATAAACACAGTTATCTAAGTCAGTTCTTAACTGTAAAAAAAATATCATTGCTCATTACTTCTACACGTCTCATCACTGTATTAGCAGAAAGTTGCATAGATTTTATAGCTGAAACTATCTCGTCTTTATTTCTAAAGTTGGCAAATAACGAATCAGCAGCTTCTAAGAATGTACAGTTTTATGATGTCTCTCAATATTTCCTTTTTTAGCAACGGAGACTGAAGTATTACATAAAAACACACATTTTTATCTTTAACTTCTGTAAAAAAGTATTGTTCTTCCCATTCCGAATGAAAGTTGTATGTCTTTACCTTCTTACAACTGCTTGCCATAATATTATTTTTTGTTGTTATCTACTAATTCAACCGCTGGACGTTGGTTACGCGTTCAGTTTTAAACTAAGCGCATTGTCGCCGCGCCGTGCGTATTTATCCCGTTCAAAGCAATTCTGATCGTTCTCGAACACTAACGCGATGGTCCGGCTGGTCGGTTCTAGCCGATTCTAGCTTGATGGCGTCAGCGGCAGATCGCTCACCGCAGCGTTGCCGCTGTTTATGTTTAATATTATGACAATTAGATATTTTTGTGGAATTTTCGGAAGCTTCTCTGTTTTTGCAGTTTGTATTTTTTAAATTAAAATCGTTGTGAGAGCTACCTGCCTCCGCGAGTTACCGGTAGCTCGCGATCGACAGGTTGGCGACCACTGGTCTAAATAATGGGCCATTTTTAAAGAATTTATTTGTGAGTTTTGCACTCGACTAATGTGCTCTCTCAAATTCAAAAAGTTTCTAAAACCCGTAAGTGATGATCGTTTACGGTTGTGGATAATTTTAATATTTTTTTTAAATTCATCCATGTATTCGTGTGAACATTATGTACAATTGATGTTTCATGTATTTTTATGGCTAAGGACACATGTTGCTAATCAGAAAAACCATCAGTATCAGAAAAACTATTGAAAGTCTTACTGAAAGTGTTACAACAAAATCAAAATATCGATTTTTTCGAAACTGAGTAAATGAGCCAATTTCTATTTGCTTCTTCTCCATTTCCTAGTTTTCTGACAAAGTACTTACTTGAAAATTTTCTTTTGTCTTTGTCTTTATTAGCTGGAAATTGATAACTGTTTCCTATCAAAGGAGGACCACGCTCAACCAATATTCTGACTTCTTCGTTGGTAATGTTTCTGGGCCATAAACCTGGATTCTCTGATATAAGAATACTAGTATTCTAAGGCACCGCTTCAGTAGAAACGTCATCGTTAGAAACGTCACTTGTAGCACTCTTTGTTGGAATGGTCGACTCTATAGAGAATATATTTTCGATAAGTGATGATGATGTTGATGGTTCACATTTTGCAGAAGACGGTGGTGCCGCCGCTTCAGAAACTGTAATTTCACCTTCCTCTATCGTTTCAGTGAAAACTTGTTTCATACTGCATCTTCTCCCTTTCCTGGACTCTAACTTTTTTTGCTCTCGAAATTTTGCACTAGAAGATCGTTTTCTCTTCTGTGGCTCTCCTAGAAATTAAGGAATACTAGATCAAAAATTGGTAAAGGCATTTAATATTGAGGAGTAATTCAGGTTTTAGTACACAAATTTTAATAGAAAAAATAATAAACATATTTTTTAGACCTAATTTGCCACACAGGAAAAAATCACATTTCCTGATTTTCAGATGTGAAAAGTATTAAATTACTTCCTCTATTAACATCAACAATAGTTTGACTTACAATCTTATCATTTTTCCAAACATTTTTGGCCTAATCTTTGACAAAAATTTACACAGTGAAGTTGCTGACACCACCACCAAAATATTAGATAGCTATGACTCCATTATACCCCATCAGGGTCAGCTTATAATAATAATAATACTCTCCCTAATTCACCCCCTTACGAGTGAATTTTAACCCCAAAAGCTGAGCTTGTCCGGGGAAAGGGACGGCTATTATTTGCCGTGGCGCTCCGGGGCGACTTAAAGATGATTGATGGTGCCATTTGACTTACAGGTGAGGAAAACCCGGAAAACCTCACCCACCACCTCACCATAATAGCAACAAAGAAACAAAATAAATAACTTAACACTAATAAGTATAGATATTTACGTGTATGTGGACATTTACGATATGCTCACATATTTCTCCTATTCAACTGAGTAACTTAAACTACAATAGAACCTATTTAGGTATATAAAATGGTGAAGGCCCATGATGTTTCCACCAAAATCTACTACAATATCACAATTTCCTCAAAAGTTGCATTCTACTATATTCTAGTGTATTTCAGACTGATGATAGACAGTAGCTAGCGTCGCAATATTTCCATAGTCGTTCCATTAGGGTTGGTTTCAGGGTAGTTAACTTATTTTTTAATTTTTTTTTAGGGAATTAAACATTAACCGTACTTCTCGAAGAAGTCTCTCATTACAATAAGAACTCTTTTTGATATTCTTGAAAAACAGCCATTAACAAACGCATTAAAGTGTAGCTTATTATTACAGGAGGCAAGCAGGAAGTGGCGAACGGGATAGAAGGAGACAAAGTAAAAGAACAAGAAAGGGAGGAGCACCAGAAGGAAAACGAAAACGACTTAGACAGATTGAAAGACTGGAACGCCGCCAACCAAGTGTCATTTTTGTGTGGACGGCAAGCTGGATAGTGAACATACCACGCACGGGGTTTTGGTAAGTTTCACTTAATTTTTATCTCCTAGTCCTTTGTAAGGTAATTTTGGTTAAACTACTTACGGTTTATGAATTTTTATGAATTTCCTATCAAATTTGTATCAAATTTGTAATAAATTTGTATCAAATTTGTAATAAATTTGTATCAAATTTGTATCAAATTTGTATCAAATTTGTATCAAATTTGTATCAAATTTGTATCAAATTTGTAATCAAATTTGTATCAAATTTGTATCAAATTTGTATCAAATTTGTATCAAATTTGTATCAAATTTGTATCAAATTTGTATTCAAATTTGTTATCAAATTTTGTATCAAATTTGTATCAAATTTTGTATCAAATTTGTATCAAATATTGTATCAAATTTGTATCAAATTTGTATCAAAATTTGTATCAAATTTGTATCAAATTTGTATCAAATTTTTGTATCAAATTTGTATCAAATTTGTATCAAATTTGTATCAAGTTTGTATCAAATTTGTAAACAAATTTTTGTATCAAATTTCTATGAAATTCCATGAATTTCTATGAATATCTATGAATTTCTATGAATGTCTATGAATTTCTATGAATTTCTATGAATTTTCTATGAATTTATATGAATTTCTATGAATTTTCTATGAATTTCTATTAATTTCTATGAATTTCTATGAATTTCTATGAATTTCTATGAATTTCTATGAATTTCTATGAATTTCTATGATTTTCTATGAATTTCTATGAATTTCTATGAATTTCTATGAATTTCTATGAATTTCTATGAATTTCTATGAATTTCTATGAATTTCTATGAATTTCTATGAATTTCTATGAATTTCTATGAATTTCTATGAATTTCTATGAATTTCTATGAATTTCTATGAATTTCTATGAATTTCTATGAATTTCTATGAATTTCTATGAATTTCTATGAATTTCTATGAATTTCTATGAATTTCTATGAATTTCTATGAATTTCTATGAATTTCTATGAATTTCTATGAATTTCTATGAATTTCTATGAATTTCTATGAATTTCTATGAATTTCTATGAATTTCTATGAATTTCTATGAATTTCTATGAATTTCTATGAATTTCTATGAATTTCTATGAATTTCTACGAATTTCTACGAATTTCTACGAATTTCTACGAATTTCTACGAATTTCTACGAATTTCTACGAATTTCTACGAATTTCTACGAATTTCTACGAATTTCTACGAATTTCTACGAATTTCTACGAATTTCTACGAATTTATATGAATTTCTATGAATTTCTATGAATTTCTATGAATTTCTATGAATTTCTATGAATTTCTATGAATTTCTATGAATTTCTATGAATTTCTATGAATTTCTATGAATTTCTATGAATTTCTATGAATTTCTATGAATTTCTATGAATTTCTATGAATTTCTATGAATTTCTATGAATTTCTATGAATTTCTATGAATTTCTATGAATTTCTATGAATTTCTATGAATTTCTATGAATTTCTATGAATTTCTATGAATTTCTATGAATTTCTATGAATTTCTATGAATTTCTATGAATTTCTATGAATTTCTATGAATTTCTATGAATTTCTATGAATTTCTATGAATTTCTATGAATTTCTATGAATTTCTATGAATTTCTATGAATTTCTATGAATTTCTATGAATTTCTATGAATTTCTATGAATTTCTATGAATTTCTATGAATTTCTATGAGTTTCTATGAATTTCTATGAATTTCTATGAATTTCTATGAATTTCTATGAATTTCTATGAATTTCTATGAATTTCTATGAATTTCTATGAATTTCTATGAATTTCTATGAATTTCTATGAATTTCTATGAATTTCTATGAATTTCTATGAATTTCTATGAATTTCTATGAATTTCTACGAATTTCTACGAATTTCTACGAATTTCTACGAATTTCTACGAATTTCTACGAATTTATATGAATGTTTATGAATTTCTATAGTACTGAGCTCTTACTCTTACAAATTTTAAGAACTAATAATGATACTCCCAATTAATAATAATGATTCACGCGAAATAATTTTAGAAACACTAAAATAAACTTTTTCCTTTTATAAACAGTCTGATTATGATATCAAATCGATTCTTACCCGAAAGTTGTCAACAATGATTCAAATTCAAACACTAACCACTGTAAACACAATCGTATCATTATACTGGTATTTTACCAAGAAATATATTTTTGATTCATATGTGTAAACAAAAATATGTAGGTAATAATTATTGATCAAATTTGTAAAGTATAATTAATAGTTCATTTTAAATTCTTGCAAATCTTTAATCATTTAGCACAAGGCTCCAAATTCTATGTAAATGTAGTCACTACCATTATGGCATCAGTTCCTTTTTGGTGATAAAAACATTAAAGATATGTGTATTACATAGCATAAAAATGTACTTATACCTACAGGATGTTATCAAATCCCTACACAATATTTTATATAGATGTAAATATCGTAAGAAAACAAAAACTTAACTATTTTTCTGCAAAAATTCAAAATAAGGTCTGAGTACATATCGTCGTTAACGACGTGCTCGAAGAGCACGTCGCAATTCATTATACAGTATGTTCCAAACATTTTATTTTTTGCAATTTCATCAATTTCATATTTTTTGAATTTCTCTTTATGAAGGGAACACAAATGATACAGTTCTTTTCTCACAGAACCGGGATGGAACTTAATATTCTTTGAATTCTTTTTTTAACCACTTGGTTGTAGGCATTTTTTCTATAAGTCTCGAGTGATAACTTGCATTATCCATTACTATTATACAGTTCTGAGGAAGAAGATCTATAATTTGTTCGAACCACTCTTTAAAGACATCAGCATTCATGTCCTCATGGTAGTCACCGGTACGAGTAGATTTAAAAGTCAATAAACCACCTTTAACAAAACCGTTTGAACTACCGATGTGTACTATTATTAGTCTGCGTCCCTTTCCTGATGGTGGATTTAAACCAGTAGATAAATTATTTAAAAAAGCCTGTCTTCGACTTGTAACAGTTTTATCTTGCCAAAATTTATTTGGTTTATGTCCCTCGTTGATCCATGTTTCATCTAAATAAAATATATTTCTTCTTTGGTTTCTCATTTCTTTTATAGTCCTTAGGTAATTTCTTCGCCATACTACAATATCGCTTCTTTCTATTAAAATAGACTTTCTGGAATGCTTTTTCCATAGAAAACCTATTTCTTTTAAAAGTTTCCATAGTGTGCTTCGACTCATTTCAGGGTAATCCTTATTATCTCGAACTGTGGCAAGAACTTTGTTTACTGTCGGAAATTTTTTTCTAAAGAAGAACGCATGCACTTTCCTTCGAAGTCTTTCTTTTAAAAGATTTTCTAATTGAAATTTTGGTTTTCCTGGAGCTTTACGTGCTGTTTGAAACTCACCGATTTTTTGTCGTTTACGCGGCCCTTCCAAATTTTCCATGATCACACTAGAATTCACACTGCACCTTGCAAGTTGCAACTAAACGACATTTAGTAAACTGTCAAGAATACACAACTTGGACCTCCTTACTAAATGGAAAACCTATAATCGCATTTTCGGTAAAATTTGTTGGGAAGATATTTATCTACTTATAATTCGATTACTGTAAGAAATTCTTGGAATTAAAATAAAACAAAATTGGCAAATGGGTACTTATTGAAAATAATCTTAAGATACGGCTATGTAATCTTTAATACACAGGGCTTTTGGCCTGTCCAAACCTTTTTCTATTGTTTTGTACAGCTTATGTTTATAAAGGACCAATAAAAGACCCAAAACTTGTAATAGCTCAGGTTTATTTATTACAATTTTAGGAAATATATAGATTATTCTGTAAAAATATTTAAAATGACCGTACTAAGTTTTGCATTAGAAATGCTGTTTTATTACTCTCTCATACATAAAAATAGACATAGTAGGGGTATAATAGGAAGACTATGTCGACTATTTAGTTCTCATGAACGCAGCAATAACTCTTAATAAAAAAATATAACGTAATTTTTTAATATTTACACCCTATAATTTGATATGCTTACTGTTAAATTACTATTCTACTCGACTACGAGCAGTTAAAATATTCCTATTCGTATAATTGGCCGATAACTATTATTTTCATACCTACTTTATCTAATGAACTCCAGGTATTTACGAAGTCTATGAATACAAAACATTAACAATGGCTGGAGAGTCTTTGTTTCATTTAATTGACAGTTTTGTTGCTCTTTTTGTTTGGTTACCATTGCTAGAGCGTAAATAAAATTAACACCTGGTAAATTTTCAAGTTCATTTCGCGCCTTCGGCTATGTGAAAGCAAATTGCAGTCATGGTAACAAAGCGGGATTATTACAACATGAATTGCAACAAAAATAATATAAGGAAGACAGATTGATTTATATGCCGTTCGTTTGTAACCGCTCGTTAATGGATTCGGCTAATAGTTGGGTTAGATTTATTTGATCTAGAAGGCGATTTTGTGATTAATAACAATGCTTAACCTATATGCCAGTTGTCAGTCAACAAACGAACATATTTAGAAGATTCTACTGGGTCTTCAACAATACCGAAAACCCACGTGACCAAATCGTCATGACAGCGATTGGTGAAAATAAAAGTAAAAATCCCTAGATGTGAGCCAATGCCGTAGGTATTTTATTACAAAATAGATCTTCTTCTTTTTTTTATGGTCTGTAACTGCGAGAACAAAAGGTACCTGTTAGAATTACAACACAAAATCATAATATTAATTATTATTGTATTTTAATGTTAGAATTCGATATTTTAATTAGATTTAGTCAAATGCAATAATTTAATTTTTAAAATTGAAATAATATAACCTTAAAAACTGAGCTATTTTTTTTTGTCATCGGCATCAACTGCTACGGTTATTAGCCTCGTGTTCTGTGTAGGCTTTGTTACTGTTTCCCAGTGCCACTTTAGGAACAGCACTGTTAATTAGTATACAACAGTGAATGGTCGAGTGAACTGATATTATATCTAGTTTGTATTTAACGAAAAGAATAATAAACTGAAATATGCGTACTAGTTATTGCCACTATTACAAAAAAAAAACCTTTACCAGAAAGTTATGGACAAAAAAAGTTATGCATTAAAATATGAATAAAATTAAAAATTATTTACTTTAGACTGAGTCTAAGATATTTAGTTACAGCTGAAACTTTAAATACGATAAACAGAAGACAATGACAGTACTTGGCAATTATTGCAGTTTAACTAAACAAATTTAAAACTTACTGGAATTGTACCTGGGCAATGGGAAGTGATAAAAAAATAATTTAAGTTTGTTCTATTATTTATTTTTTACAGGGTTTAAACCATTTACAAAATACATTATGTTACTTATATGTATACAAAAAAATATTAATATTATTAATGTAACAAGCACACATTTGTTTTACCATACAGCTTTCACTTTAAATTATAACTATTAACAACTATTTTATTTAAAAGGATATTGAGTAGTAATCGGTGTGGTGCACAAATCTTTACCACTAGCTTTAATGCAAGCACCAATCGTTCTTTTTTGAACACATTATGCAGTTTCTTCTCAGTTATATTTTGTATTTTATTTAATATAGGTGCCCCAGTTCATAAACGTCACACAAACGATTTTGAATTGAGCGATTTGTAATATTCAATAGGTAGGTTTAACAAAATTAAGCTAAAATGATTGTTGCAGTACCAAAACTTTATAGGGGATGCATTATCAGAAATGTTTTCAATACTTTATGGCTAGTTCATAGCGACAAACCTAAAAAAAATATAATTTGAATTTCACTTGTCAGAGTCAGTCTATAAAACACCGTTCATACCTGTTTGAAGTGCTGTTTTTTTTTTTACTAATTTATTGGGAATTTGCAACATGTTAATTTGCACATCTTCAACAGCTTTTGTTATTACTTTGGGAGTTTTAGAGCTTTTTCCTTTTTTATAATTTTGACCAAATATTTGTTTGTGACGACAAAAAAGAATCACATTCCATTTATTCACCTGGAAAACGTTCCTCAAATTTTGAAATACAATTACGAATATAAAATAATTTTGTTCCAGTGTAACATAACCAGAAATAAATGATATACAGTCATTAACTGTTACGAGTTACAGTAAATAAATTTGTACTTACCAACAAAAAAGAATTAAACCGCCAATAATCTCTAAAAATAACTAATTGCTCTATTAATATTAAATGAAAAATGGAATAAAGGTGTTTATAAAATGTAAACAAATATAAGGTTCTTTCGTTCGCTATTGGTGTAGTGTCCACCAGTGTAGTGTCCACCAGTGTAAATTACACCAGTTACACCACCTTATTTTTCCTAATTTACTTCCTCCTTATTCCTTATACACATCGTCGAGTGTAATTCACTCCTGCTAAATAGCTGGTGGAGAAAATATCCACCAGTGTACACCACATCGCCGACAGGAAGGTATAGTGGGTTTTACACCGGGCCAAACGAAAGGTATGGGTGGTATGGGTGTGGGTTGGTGTAGTTCATTACTACACCCAACTACACCAGTGGGACGAACGAGAGGACCTATAATATAAATATTCTCAGTCCCCAAATGAACGCCAGTGATATTTCTGACAGGACTGACAGTTTAGTTTAGTTCCTTTTACGTCAAATCAGGCCCTTTCGATGGGTTTTTGACGGTTATCAGATCACGTGGGTTTCGGGTATTGTTGAAGACCTGGTAGTAAATATCATGATCATCATGATATTTACTACAAAAATAGATAAAGTTCTGATAGATAAGTTTTACCTTATTTTAAGAATCATTTGTAGTAGCAAGAAAATAGATTTAGATAAATTTAAATTGTTATTAGAAGAAACTAGGCAGTTATATTTACAGTTGGTCAGAAGCGGCTCGTGATAATACGAGATGGTATGCTAGATTTTTAACAAATGTGAAAACCTGGCCGGAGGCGCCCTGTCGGAGGCCCCCCCACCAGAGGCGAAAAATTTTTTGGGATGCTACGCCCAAATTTTCAACCAAAAGTCGTTAAAACACTTGCTTTGGGCAAAAATTTATTACGGTATTGTCAAAATAGATATAAAATTTTAATTAAAAAAATTAATGAAGGACGCATACTTTTATATATTACACAGGGGAACGGCTGTTTTGGTATCGAGGTTTTTTGAGCTGATTCTATATCAATTTGATGTCCTGAATTCAAATAACATATATTCATTTTTACCTAGAAGCTCAAATTTTTAAGATATACAATTTTAGAGAAATATAAGTTACATTATTTTAACTCAAATCCGTAAGTGTAGTAAACAAAAGTAGATACGAAATTTTTATTTTAGTTACACAAAATACAATATTATGTCGTACTTACAAATAAAAAAAACATTGAAGAAATCAAATAGTTTCTCAACACTTCGAAAGCTTCTTTTCCGAGACATTCTTGAACAGTGGCGGCTCGTGGTAATTTGAAATGGGTGTTCACTTTTTCCAATAATTTTATCATTTGTAAGTTCGGATCAAAACCTTGTACAAGAGTCAATATCACTGTTTTTTTATTATCTGAGTTTGTATTAAGTGTAATTATTATTATCAACATCATACTGTTTTCAAGCATTACAACTATTAATAAATGAATATTTTAGTTAGTGTAATATTTGTTTTTTTTTTTAATACGTTGAAAACAATCTAAACATTATTAGTTAGTAAACTGACTTTTCCTCATAATTTGAGATTATTTTTAAATATATATCAGGTAATGTAGAAACTTTACATTGATTTTTGTGTAAAAAATTTTATATGAAACTTTACCTACCATTTTTTAGTTTTTATTGTAAGTTTAATCATTTTCACAATTTGTCACAGATGTCAAATAAAAAATATATTGGCAAATAAAATAAGAACTAAAATGTTTTAAATGTTTATTTTATAACATCAGTCCCATCCGGTCCCATCACAATACATATTACACAGACACAAACTAGAATAAAGATATATAATGCCTGGCATTCTAGAGGATACTCTTCGTACTTTAACAGACCCCCTTAACCCCCATTTTCAACCAGATTGTTTTCACAATCAATAGGCCTTATCTGCTTTTAAAGATTGATGTTTGCTAAACATTTCAAGTTTATATCATTTTTCAGTTAGGATTTTTTTTTATATTTTAACCCCACTTAATTCCCCCATATATTCATATTTTTTTCAGTATCAATAGGCTTTATCTTCTTATAAAGCTTAATTTTTACTAAAAATTTCATGTTGATATCGCTTTTCGTTTTTAATTTCGGATTTTTTAATTTCAACCCATCTTAACCCCTATTTTTAATCAGATTTGTTAAAAATCAATAAGCTTTGTCCTCTTATAGAGCTTGATTTTTGTTTAAAATTTTCAAGTTGATTTCATTTCCCGTTTTTGACTTATCGTGTAGACAAAAAACCTGACATCGGACAGACAGACAAAATAAACCTATAATACTCTTCACAGAATACTGTATGAAGAGTAGAAAAAAATGTATGAGGTAAAATAAACAATTTAAAAAGGTCAACAATAATATTCAACTTCTTTTATCAAAGGATACTAAAAGTTTGAAATAGCAGCACATAATTGAACACAGAAATCTATGAACTAAACTAGTGAGATGCATATCGTAAAATGTTATCACACTTAATTCTCCATATGACACTTTCTAAGTGTATTTCACAGAACATTCCAAAGTATTCTTGCTTTCACTAATGTCCTACCCTCATGGCTGCTTTTGCATGTCCAAGTTTACTAAAAAATAATGTGTTTTAATAAATAATAGAATAATAACAATTTTGTTTAAATAGGTAAATCGGCTTCATCTGTATTTTTAAATTATTGTTTAATTATAGATAGTATATTAATGTTTTGATATGTACTTATAGGATTGATTAGCCAGAGCATGTAGATGTGGGATGTGACTTGTTAAATGCCTAATCAAAATCACAATGCACGTTTGATACTTATTTCGAAACATTCTTTAGTACCAACTGTAAACTACTTTACCAATACCCTTATTTTTATTTAATACCTGTAGTGATTCTAATTACCATAACATTTAATATTTTGAAAATACTAAATTATACAAACAAGGCAATAAAAAAATATCATTAAAATAAAATATTTCTAGTTTGTATGTAACAAACGACCTTGGTTAGAGGGTAACACAATTGATAATTGTAAACATAACTTTATATAGGTAAACTATTTAAATGTACATACCATTTCTTAGGTAAACTTTCTCATCGAGTATATTAAATTAATTGGCTGATCCATTCTTCTGATTTAGACTTTTAAAGTGAAAACCATTTATCTCTTTATCTTAATCAAATTTTTATTGTACATTTCCATAATGATGTCAAATAGTTACCTCATCAGAATAATTAAATTTTTCCTTTTAGCAGATTTTGTGGGAAAAAATTTACAGATTTTTTGTTTACTTCTTACTTCATAGTATTTACAATTGTGTACAAAATAGACCATTTTGAAGTTGTCTTTGGATGGTCTAGATACTGAAACAAAATATAAAACAAATTATAGTCGTAAAACTTTATTACTGCTTTATTATAAAGTAAATAAACAAAATATAACCTTAAAATATTTTATTTATTTACCTTGCCTTAAAAGTTTTTCTTGAACAATAATTACATTAACACACATCCTTCCAATTTATTAAAGTTGCAGTTCTCAATTAAACACATTTTTTAAACAATCACAAATAAAATAATCCTAATTTTATTAAAATATATGGAATGACAGTATTGACATTGACAGTTTGTACTTTGATTTGGTACATAGTTGCCAGAATATTTTTGTTATGTACCAGATTTGTCTAAAAAATGTACCAGATTCCTTAAATGTACCAGATTTTTCGAATTCTATTTGCAGTGATATCTAAATTCATTGAAGAGGAAAAAAGGGGATCTTTATTGATAACGAACCCAAACAAGGAACACAATATATACATATATTTTACACGTAAACACTGATGCATGCAGAATGTACTACATCTAGTACAATTGTGAATTGTACTAGACTGGCAACACTGATTTGGCAAACTTGTTTGTGAGCGGCGCGCCAATTAATTTGTTCTTTGACAGTTTGAAGGATCTGTTGACGTGTTTTTATCTCTTTTTAGCTATATGTATTCGTCAAATCGTCTCACTCGTGTTAGGCTCACTCATCATAATGCGCCACAGACAAGGTTTACTTAGATATATTGTGCCACAGAGACGCGATCAGCCAGAAAGCAATGATGTACCAAAAAATATAGATTAACACGTATGAAAATAAAAATATTAAAATTAAATTTATATTTTTATGTTATTTATGTAATTTTAAAATAATGTGTCTTTATGAAATTGAACTGGGTGTTCACTGCACAAATGAACCAATGGAGAAACCGCCCCTGTTCTTAAATATTGTTTAAACAGTCCCTTTTTAAAATCCAGCAGTAATCTGCCATCATGTGCATGTCCCATCTTCCTTGGTAGCGGTCCTCCATAATTTTAATATCTTGGTGAAATCTTTTATCTTGTTCCTCACTCATTTTCTGGAAATCGGTCTAAGTGGTTGTGTAAATAGTGTATTTTAATACTCATATTGCACCCTAAGGATTTGAAACTATTAAGCATCTTGTTAACCATTTCAACATAGTTTTGAGCTTTATGTTTGCCTAGAAAACTTTCTACAACTGCAACAAATGATGTTCAAGCTTCACGTTCAACTTGATTCATTGAATTTATGAAGGCAGGATCCTTAATTAATTGTACTAAATGTACTAGATTCTGTTAAATGTACCAGATTTTCGAATGAATTGTGATGTTGTTTGGTTCATTAAGGAAAAAAGAATAGTTTTTTAGAACGAAATCAAAACAAAGAGAAGATGCCAACAATATATTTTACACGCTTCAAATGATAACACGCTGAAAAATAAAAAGGTACTAGATTTTGCTTTGAGTGTACCAGATTCTTAGAAAATGTACTAGATCTAGTACAATTGTACTAGACTGGCAACACTGGCTGTGGTATTGCCGAGTCTACATTGGGATAAGTCCACTTACTGCGGTTATTTCGATTGATTCCTTTAGTATTTACTGAACAGAAATAACAATCATTGAAATGGTTTTTTGGTTCTCTCCAAACCATTGGTACGCCGAATTTTAGACATTTTCTTTTTCCGGTAGTACACTGCCGTAAAAGCTCTGTACAAGTTTTACATACGAGATGCGGGGCCAACTTTTTGTCCTGATGACCAAGGTTAACTCCAAAATATCCAAGATACGCTCGCTTTACAAAGTCAGTAATAGTTTGTCTGTTTTGTTGAAACATGTATTCTCCGCATATATAGCAAAACACATCAGGTTGATTTACACAACTTCTTCTCGAACTGGAACATGAACTCATTTTAATTCTTTTCAATAACACAAAACCCCTCTTTTCTTAATATAAAATAACACGCCGAATTCGATCTACTCTCATTAGTAAGAACGCACAAACTGACGAGACTTACCCGAGTTAGGGGATTAAAAAGGTCAGTTCAGGTACCTGATAGGCAATGGTTCCACTATTTATAGATTTACCTGGAATTTACACAATTACAGACTGACAATGAAACCATTGTACCTACATTAATGAATATATAATAATTTTAGAACCCTCATAAATGAATATACTGAATAAAAACCACATTGGTAGATAAGTTGATGTATCTAAAAAAGTAGAGCTAATAGAGAAAAACGGATTGCATGCATACAGATTAAGCGTCCCAAATATAGTTAAAATCAGCTTTAAAATCCCAGGCACCAAAAAAAATATTTTTTTCTTGCCCTGTGTTATTAGTTATTCCAGAAATTTGACGATAGTATCTAGCCAATTCATTCCAAAATTGTATGCATAATGTCTAAATCACTAAATTTCGTTTGCTTACGCAAAACACACCAAGTCAGATTTGGTGAAAAATTCATTAAAAGTCACTTATTGCTATTATGCACTTAATGAATATGAAAATAATTTAAAAATAAGGTTAAAATTGTTAGAGAACCCATCGTATCCTTTTGATTCCCCATCGCATCCCTTTGATGTTCCATCGCAATGCATCCTTTTGCTTCCCCTTTTCTTCTCTACTTCTATTGGTTTTTTGTATTTCTGGCATTTTTCCAGATTCTAATATTCCAGGTACTTATTCTCAATTCACTTCTGCATATTCTTCTATTTTTCTTTTCTCTATTTATTTTCTTCTATTTTCATGAATCTTTGGTTCTGCTTCTTTACTATTGTCTGCTAGTTTTTTGGAGTGTCCTTATTTCTTGTATTTTTCATCATCATGTTTATTTATCATTTCATATTGTTCTGCCTCCTTATCTGGTGACAATTTGCTGAATGTTCTTTCACCTTCTTCACTTCTAGCTTTTCTCTTTCTATTTGTTCATTTATATATATTCAGTTGTAATTTGTGTTTGATCTGAGCTCATTCACTCTGTCTTCCTTAATATTTTTCTTGAATTTCTTTCGAATAATCTTCGAGGTTGCTTTATTACAGTAAATCTGGCGCCATGCTTTATATTTAACCTATATTTCGTATGTTACCAACTACGTACACACCATAATTTTTATTTAAATAAACTTATTTTCATCAAAAATAATTAATTGTCTTCTACGTTCTAAATTTTATAAACCCATTAATTTTTTTAATTCAGTTACATTAGCAAAACGTACCTTGAATTAGCAATAATTACCTTCCAGTTCTCAATTATTATTTAATTACAGTTTAAAGTTAATTTCTAGTGCAAAAATCGCTGTGAAAATAATATAAATAACACTACAACCTTCCCCAATACAAACCGTAACGTTTAGCTGCGCAACAAAGTACCGATAGATATACTATTTAAATGTTTTAATTAGTTAAAAATTAAATGAAAATCTTAGTAACATTTTAATTGCCGGTTCGAAAATTGATTGCGGTAATAACAAGGAAGCGGCCTTGGCCTGGCAGTTTTTTTCTATTTACCACATATATTTCAAAATAGACATAAACAAGCTAATTTTCCGAATGATAAATTTTTAATTAAATAGCTTTTTTAAACGCCAAATACCTGTACATGTATTTTTAATGAAGGTGGAAAATTACGTACCTAAATTCAAAAAAATATTGATAATGGTTAGGTATGTAGTGAATATTAGAAGGACTTTATTTGACGAGGGGCTTTTTATGTCCGATTTAATGTAGCAGGACAGGACCTGCTCTAGCTTTCATGTCACTCCGGACTAATAGATAATTTTCTTCGCAAAAATTTTAGAAATAAATTTTCAAAACGTCATAAAAAAGTGACAGTTGACAGGTGACAAATTTAACACACATTTGGGCCACCTTGGATGTCTTGAGCATCTACCACTAACACAAACTCCCTTCCTAAGTGCACCCAATTGGCTGAGAACAAAACGGTGATTTTGAATGGGATAGAAATTGGATTTAAAGAAAGTGATACAAGATTGGAAGAAGAAAACTCAAGTATGATTTTGAATAAAGAAAATAGCGAAGAAGAAATGTTAGCAAAGAAAATGTATGGTAATTTTAATAAAAATACACTGGTATTTGAAGAAGGAGCGGGGGATAGAGGAAAGTGAAGATAAAAAGGAAAAGATGACGAAATTGTTGAGAAAATACAAAGAATTATTCAATAAGACATCAAGAATTTTGTACATAGTTTGAAAGTGAAAAACATGGAAACGATCAGAGAAAAAAGCCATCGAATATCATACAAATATAAAGATGAAATGCAAGAAGCTACAAGAAAATTACTAGAAGACAAGATTATAGAATACAGTACTACTCCATATATAAACCCAATTCTGATTGTCAAGAAAAAAGATGGAGATATCAGGATTTGCCTAGATGCAAGGGAACTAAATAAAAGATGCATACCTGAGTATGAAGCTCCTCTAACCATAGAGGCTATTTTAGGCAGCATATCAGATTTTTTCCTCCGGACATTCTAAAAGATACACAACAGATCTTGAAATAAAACAAAGCAAGACTTAGTTAAATCAGACAAGCACTGCATTTTTTTGTGCTCATTTAAGATTTAGGGGAACGCGAGGGGCAAATCACTCTTTGTAAAATTGTACATGTATTGCCGAATTCATATGATTTCCGCAATCATATGGCGATTTCTGGATGACTGCGGCGATTTCTAGATGACTGCGGTGATTTCTGGATGACTGCGGTGATTTCCACATGACTTCCGACAGATTTCCCGTGACTACGGTGATTTATGTATTGACTGCAACGATTTCTGTATTGATTGCGGCAATTTCCCTATTGATTGCGGCGATTTACTCGTACGTATGGATTGTCAGTATTATTGCAAAATTGCACGCATTCCGAAGGATTTCTACGATATTGTATGGCTTACCAGTTGGTTTCCAGTAAAAAAAGCATTAGCTTCATCAGAAAAACTAAATTTTGTATAGCGCATGTATAGGTGCTAAATACAATGCATTGATTTAAAACTAAGTGTGTACGACAAATTTATCAATAAATCAACTTTTTGTACGTTTTTTATTCATTCAAAAGATCAGTTTTAATTGATGTGATACCCGAAATATAAACTTCTATGTAGGTACTTATATGCCTCCATTATTAGATATCTTTGATATGCCTAAATGAACAAATAGGTACAGGTAAATAAAACAAGTTAAGTAATTAAGTAATTGGAGGTTTTTTATTTAAAAATTTCATAAAAGTGTTTTTTTAGACGTTTACAAATTTTATTGATGTTTGTTTCTAATTTAAATGGACCAGATCCAATTGAATTGATGGGTCCGTAAAATATTAATTTATTTTTAACAATTTGAATGTCGTCTTTTTTTGGCCATAACTATTCTTCAAGTTCAGATTTTAAAAATTTTATTTTACTAGTGGTTTCATCAATTATTTGAACAATCCGACCTATGTACCACGACTCGTAAAGAATTGCGTAATATTGTTCGTTCCTAATTAAAATGCCATTGATATTTTTCTGGAGCAAAGTGTTTTCACCGGTAGTTTTTTCACTTTCTGTTACATCTTTGTCATTGTAGTTATTTGGTATTTTAGCTGTGTTTTTTCTGGACTTGTTTTTTTTTTTGTTATTTAGTACTGCTGAGGATGTTCCTTTTACACGAGATAATCTGTCAGTTGACAAGCGCCCGTCTTCAGTGGAAAATAACCAACAAAGAGCTGATTTTTTACCTTCATTTTTTTGTTGTTCACAATTATGTTTAAAAATGAGGTATCAGAATCACTTTTTGTGTAGTAATTTCGAAAATCCTTTATATTAAGATCTTCCAATCCATAAAAAATGCTCTTTTCATTATCTACATCATATATGGAAACTTAAGTTTAAAATTTAATGTTTTTTTACTTTATCCGTTTTTGATTTTTCTTTAAAATTCGAAATTTACACATTTTCTTAAATATCTCGAATACGGTTCATTTTCGAGAAATTATGTATAGGACAAAAATTATAGAGAATTATATTACAAACAACTTTTATTTGAACATTTTTTATAAAAAAATATTTTTTTTTACATTTTGTTATAGATAATAATATTGTAACTTTTATTTGAAAAAATGTCTTCTCCAAACGTAAATAACAGATATATTCCATAAAATATAAAAATGATGACTATAAAGTACCCTCCAAATGTTCCGACTCTGCCCAAAATCTAATCAGCTAATTGGACGCCGGAATAAAGCTTAAGTTTAAAATTTGGTGTTTTTCTTTGTATCCGTTCATGAGTTATCGAGGATACAGACACACACACAGACATCATCGCGAAAATAGTCAAATAAGATTCAGGATACCCCAAAACATAAAAAAACCGACGAAAATTTGAGGTCGAAAAAAATCATGATTCCTATACTTTCCTTATCTGTAAACAGATAGGAAAGTAAAAATACATTTAAAACCCTAATTAAAACGTGTATCACCCCAACCCCCATAAAATACCAACAATTTTGTTATACATTAAAAAAAAAACTAGATGAAAAGTGACAATTTTCGACCACCTTGTAAAATCTTGTATACAAGTAGATTTAGTGTCTAAATTTATCCTAAAAAAACCTTCAAATTCCAAAATGTAAATTTAACTTAATAGTTCTTGCCTCAAAATGCACGGAAGGACCCTTTCGATAAATGTAAACTGCAATTTCTTTACACAAAATGGTTTAGATGGCTTAATCAAAGCACCCTACATCAACAATGGCTAATTGGTTAATGTCACCTTACTGCGCGCGATTTTTAACGATTGCTAGTGATTGCTCAGTGACTGCTAGAGAATTCGGGGGACTGCAAGGGAATTCGGAACGACTGCGGCGATTTCTTAGCGATTGTCACTGATTTTGATGAGACTGCGGCGATTTTCAATGGGATTGCGGACATTTTGTACACGTATTGCGGGAGTGATTTGCCCCTCGGGGAAACGATTAAGCAGTTTTAGGTAAAAATATTCGTAGCTTTACTTAAAAGGGATCGTACCCAGTAGTTGATTATGAAAAAAAGGAATGAGGGTCTATTAGTAAAAGGAAGAAATTATTAAAAAAAAAGAAGCTTTAGGTATTAGAAATGTGCAAGTAAAATATGCAATAATCGTAAATACTTTTCTCTTTGACAAATATATTTTCATTAATGACAATTTTCAAAATCAGTCTAACATTAAGTATATTATGGGTTAGTATAGTATATTAACTCTAACAATCCTCTCGCCTGAACTTAAACCCAAATCTTTTTACAGGTTTGACTAGACGTCCACTTCTTGTCTTCAAACCTTCTTCTTCTTCTGTTTCATCTAGACGCACCTGTCTATTCACTTCGTCTTTATCATCTTTTTCTTTCCTAACTTGCTTCTGTTGCTGCTCTAAATGACGTGCCTGGCCATTTAATTCGTCTTTATCATCTTTTTCTTTCCCAACTAGCTTCTCTTTCAGCTCTGAATATTGCTTAACCGTCTTCTTTTTTGAGCGCTCTCTCCTTTTCTTCATAACATAAACCTTCTTCCAATGGGTACAATTTTTGAAAAGGCTCTGCAATTTCCATCTCTTCCTTCTAATAATTCTTTAATCCTACCCAATGGCCAATTTATTCTTTTTATATTTTCTTGTTCCACATAAACTACATCTCCAATTTTCAGAAAGTAATAGAAGAATGACAAGGACCGAAGTAAAGTTAGCTAACATATCAAACTAACTAGCTCACATAGTAAATAAACAAACATTAAATGGTTTTGGTTAGTACCGTATTCGATCATTCTTACAATACGTTCCCAGAATCCTTCCCACCACGCAGCTGTTGGGATATTAAAAATCCATTTAATTTTTCTAATCTTAGTCTAGTCCATTTTCTTATGGCAATTATTAGCACCAGTAAAATTTGTTCCATCTGAGTACAAAACTGAAATGCATCCCCTTCAGGCAATGAATCTTCTAAGTGACAATAGGAAATTATCTGCAAGGGAATTGCTCTAAATACTGCTCATGTAAATAGAACCACCCACACTTTTGAACCATCTTTTAAATATAATGGACCAGCTTAATCCACTCCTGATATCTTTTGGCAAAGGTGCCAAAGGAGTTGATATGGATTTGCTATTAAAACGTTTTCACGGTATGCATTTTGAGGTAACTTCTTTTATGGTTCGTCTTCCTCTTAAAAATCAATCATTTTCTCTAATATTAGGGTATACCGTATATTTCATAACCTTTTTTAAGACAGTGATGACCTGGTTACGACGAGTGGGTGACCGATTTCTCATAACTTGGAGCCCACTTAGACCGTACAATGAGCTGATTGAATAGGAACGAATAGGAGATTTAAATAGTGGAATAATCAGCCATCTGAGCTTCAGTGCTATTATGCGAAACCCAGAGGAGGGAAAGCAGATTGGACTCGAAGCCTAATTTTGGTGATCTGCTACAAATTCTCAGAAGAGAAAAAAGACCTGAAAGGGTAACAAAACTAAGAAATTAAAAATACTAAAGGCCAATTACATAATAACAAATGTGATGTGTCGAACATGTGACTTTCTTATCTAGTTATTATAGGCTTTTTCCGGTTATTCTCTACAACTTGCTGTAAATTTTCCACACACATCTTACTCGTAATATTTTTTTAATAATATTCATCGCCAACAAAAATATCAAAAAAATCAAATTTTACACATTTCTTTAAATTTTTTCATTATGGTCCATTCTAGATAAATCATATATAGAACAAAAGATATAGAGAATAATATCGCAAACAACTTCTACTTAATTTTCTTCTCCATTCGTAAATACAGACCATAGACATCATATTATCTAAGATAGACTCGCCCTACACACTGTATACCCAATACACCTTCTGTCCGCATGTTTTACTAGACGGGGAAAGGGGAATCGTACGTCGCACATTGACGTAGTGTTTCGGGAGGGTTTACATATATTTTTAGTAAAAATTATTTAATGACCAAATCAATAATCTATGGGTCTTCAGAATCAAAGCTAAATTTAAAGAAAACATATTCAATTTATACAGGACATTCAAAAAGTCATTTTATATTTTTTCTTATAGATTAAAATAGTAGGTAGCTCAAAGTGGAAGAACATTTTTGTTAGTATTTTATTATATATATTTTTTTAAATACATGAAGAGCAAAGAGCAAGTAAAAATATAAAGCCATTTATTATTATTTTAACATGGGTACTGTTTGAAAACCTTTATTACAGGTCGAAAAAAGAATAATTATATTGCCGGACTACCTTTTTTTTATGAAATAAAAAGCTATTAAAAACAGAACAATTTTATTTCAGATACATAAATATACAAATATGATCTTTCTATTACATACCATTTGGGTTGCATGTCACGACATCTATTTTTAGAATTATTTGTGTAATGATATAATAACTCATTTAGGACAGTAATCAGCAATGATTTTATAATATCTGGACAAGGCTAAAACACATTAGCTTAAGATTATCAAGAGATACTTTATTTCTAATTTGTCCGAATAGAAAAAACACTAAAGGAAGCTTCTTTTGTGACATTTCGAATGTCATTTTACTATCATGATTACTCCTACAGACACTCTTGGTGAAGAATCTGCTCAATAGATTTATTTAGTGTTATAAGATAACTGATATTTTGTAAAGCATATTTTGGAATAAAAGACAAAATAGCTATTTGTGTATTAAGAACAGAAAGTAGCACCTTTGACAGTTGAGACAGAAAGTCTGTCGATGAGAAAAGATTTATTTTATATTTATTCAAAAAGGAGGAAAAATACAATATCAAAACTGTTATCTCAGTTATGTAATTTTCATTTTCAGTATTTGTGTTTTTCCAACTGACCATTATTTTGTAATTGAGATGAAAAGCCGTACGAGTCGCAGATACGTACGGTTTTTCACCTAATTTCACGGGTATAATCAGCTGTACTACATTAACAGCTAGGTATCTAGTACGGTTTTTAAGCTCAATGCGCTAGTTCAGTGTGATGTCATTTTGGTTCGACTGATATTTAATTCTAACCAAACTTTTAACAAAAACATCAATAAATTTAACATATACGTTTTTACTATTTTTATTTTATTTCAAAATATTGTTTACAGGTCATAAAAAATAGTTTAAAGGTATATAATTGGTAACTAAACGATTGTATATTTGATACATGCTATCTACTTACTTTAGGAATATATTTATAAAAGTGAAAAAAACGATATAATTTAGGTAAACAAAACGAACAAAACGCATTCCAAAAATCTACTGTCACTTTAATTGTCAGTGGAACCATAATTACATCATCACTGAAATAGTGCATCGATCATTGCGTTCGGTCTGCCAAGTTCCTTTAACTCCTTTAACACTTTTAACTCCAAACGACCCTTTTAGCGTTCGGTTTAGTCCGATTAGTAACGGTTTAACACGCTTAAATGTCATTTAAAAGCACCCTAAAATTTGTCCCGCTCCAGCCCCTGACTATCCGAACTCGCCTGATGAAGAGACAAATTTTAAACGAAATGGCTTATTTTGAAATGTCAAATTTGAGACTTGTACGGTTTTCGAACTCACTAGTTCAATTGCAGAACACTGTTTGCAGTGAATCTTTTTCTTTAAGGATTTTACTATAAAACCAGAAATATAAGCAACTACATCCTGAATGTATTCGCTCAGAAAATATATAGATAGGAAATCATGGTCACGAAGCTCATTTGTAAATTCCAAATTTTCTTTAGTGTCTGATTCGTAACATTTTAAATTTAACGCAATTTGGCTACTAGTGTTGCTACAATCGAAGATGCTGGTGCCATCTAAAGCAATTGCATTGGCAGTTTTATTTGACTTTACTTCATTATGAATTAATAATTTTTTATAACAATTTTAAAACAATCTCCATGTGAGATTGTTATTGAAGCATCCGTTACGAACTGCACTAAAAAAAAGTATTTTTTTTTCTTCATTTTTCGCCTCTTCAACTACCTCTCCCAAAATTCTGTAAAATGTGATGATTACTGTATAATTTTAGAGCTTACATATAATAAAAATACCCATAATAAATACTGTACTTACTTGATAGGTACAGCATTATGTTTTAAGATGTGTCTACCACTTAAATTTTCATAAATATCTGCCATACAAAAATGGTCAGAACATATACTAAGGCTTCTTTCATTTTCATAATGTTTTCCTCCACCAAGCATAGATTTTGCAGCCAAATTCTACGTTGAATAATTTCTCTAGGAAACCTGATCAGAAAATATAGAACATTATTATTTAAATAAACAATGCTAGTGCTAAATGCCTTTACACTGTTAAATAAATTAAGCCTTATTCCCTGTATATGCCTACGTCTATGCTAACATAATCTTATTTATGAAATGACCGAATAACATTCTTATTCTGCGTATTTCGGCACACTATTTATTTCCTCCCCATCGTAAAAGTCCTTAATAAAAAGTTCAGGGTTTAAATTATTCTTGAAAACTACAAAAAACCACAAAAATCACAATAAAACTTGATCTGTCACTTTGACAACATCAGCAAAATGTCTTAGGTTGCCAAAGTTAAATGATTTATACCAAAATGTTTAATATTCCCATATGATACACATGTAAAAATAGATACTTAAAAGTCTTAAGTGATTGCAATTAATAAAAAACTCATATTGATGCTTTCAATTCTTTATTTCCTTTTTTTTATTAGATTGTATTAAAGGTAATAGTAACTTTTTAAATAAAAATTTAATGTTTGATATTTGATGAAAGAGATCTGACAACATAGGAAGAGCGTACCGTCAAAAAAAGTAGCGGACAAGTGTAATGTATACAAGGCGTATCTATTATCCGATATCTTTGATACAGACATAATACTTAAAGTAAAAAAAGTGTAGAAAACCATATTTTGACATTTCAACAAGTTTTGAAGTTAGAAGGTGTCAAAATTAAACTTGTATGTTTTAACAATTTACATTGTTGGCTTTATTTTATCACCATTTCTAAACTAATTTATCTATAGCAGTGGTCGCCAACCTGTCGATCGCGAGCTACCGGTAGCTCGCGGAGGCAATTCTGGTAGCTCTCACAACGATTTTAATTTAAAAAATACAAACTGCAAAAATCAGAGAAGCTTCCGAAAATTCCACAAAAAAATCTAATTGTCATAATATTAAACATAAACAGCGACAACGTTGCGGTGAGCGATCTGCCGCTGACGCCATCAAGCTAGAATCGGCTAGAACCGACCAGCCGGACCAGCGCGTTAGTGTTCGAGAACGGTCAGGATTACTTTGAACGGGATAAATACGCACGGCGCGGCGACATTGCGCTTAGTTTAAAACTGAACGCGTAACCAACGTCCAGCGGTTGGGTTAGTAGAGAACAACAAAAAATATTATGGCAAGCAGTTGTAAGAAGGTAAAGACATACCACTTTCATTCGGAATGGGAAGAACAATACTTTTTTACAGAAGTTAAAGATAAAAATGTGTGTTTGTTATGTAATACTTCGGTCTCCGTTGCTAAAAAAGGAAATATTAAGAGACATCATAAAACTGTACATTTTAATTTTGAAAAATCATTCCCACTACATTCTGTCGCCAGAAAGGAGAAACTAAAACAGTTAAAAAAGCAGTTAATTGGAGAACAATCAATATTTTTAAGAACAGTCGACAAAAATAAGGCTGCAACTGAAGCATCGTACCGTGTGTCCCAGATAATTGCACAAAAAAAGAAACCTTATGAAGACGGGGAAATAATAAAACAGGCGTTTTTAGAAGCTGCTGATTAGTTATTTGCCAACTTTAGAAATAAAGACGAGATAGTTTCAGCTATAAAATCTATGCAACTTTCTGCTAATACAGTAATGAGAGGTGTAGAAGTAATGAGCAATGATATTTTTTTACAGGTAAGAACTGACTTAGATAACTGTGTTTATTTTTCACTTCAACTGGATGAATCAACAGATGTCGTTGACACTGCCCAGATGGCCGTGTAGGTCAGGATGGTTTTTAGTGATTTTACGATTAAAGAAGATCTTTTGAAGTTTATTCCACTGAAAGGACACACTACTGGACAGGAGTTGTTTTCTCATTTAAAAAATATTATTTCTTCCGAGAAAATTCCAATATCGAAAATGGTAGGCTTGACAACCGATGGCGCTCCAGCAATGGTGGGTTGTGATAAGGGTCTGGTGGCGTTATGTCGTAAAGATGAAACTTTTCCGCAATTTCTCTGTTTCCACTGCATTATCCATCAGCAAGCATTATGTGGAAATTTCCTGAAACTAAACAACGTTATGAAACTGGTGGTAAAAATTGTGAACAAGATTAGAGCTCAAGCGTTACAAAGAAGATTATTCAAAATCTTGGCCGATGAAGTTGACTGTCAATACGGGGACCTACTCCTTCACTCTGAAGTCCGATGGTTAAGTAGAGGACGGGTGCTGAAACGTTTTAATGATGTCCTATCTGGCATAGTTCAATTTTTCAAACAACGCGATGAACCGACTCCGGAACTAGAAAATTCAATCTGGCTTAGAGATTTTGGTTTTCTCGTGGACATTACAGATAAATTAAACGAACTTAATTTGCAGCTTCAGGGGAGAGACAAAGAACTAGCGGAAATGATTTCTGATATAAAAGCATTTATCAAAAAGCTGGAGTTTTGGGAACAAAACTTAATTAATAGCGATGCCAAGCATTTTCCTATTCTTTCAGAAAAAATATCTCAAAATCCATTAGAACCCTATGACAGCAAATATCATGTAGAAATAGTTTCTACTCTGAAGAATAACTTCAAAAATCGTTTTAAGGATTTCAACGAAATGACTTTAGTAGCGCAGTTTGTTGTTTCGCCCTTTATGGAAATTGATATCCAACAGTGTGCAACTTGTGTTATGCAGAACTTTGGCGAAGACATCGCTGCAACAGAAATGGAAGTAATTGAGTTTCAAAATGATTTAGCCTTAAAATCGTTAGTCTTAAGTACCAAATGTATCTAACATATTGTAAGTAAAGACAAATATTCAGTTCTATGCCGTGTTGCCTTGAAAGTGAAAGCATTATTCAGTTCAACGTATTTGTGTGAATCTTTTTTTTCCAATATGAAGTTTATTAAGAACAAATATCGCAATCGACTTACAGATATGGCTTTATCTTATACTGTAAACATTAAAAAAATTATAGATGAGTCTGAGTGTCAGCCTTCTCATTGAACGTGCTTTTTTATTATTCAATGTTTATGTTCATGATAATGCGTTACTTTTTTGTTATTATTAACTATTTTTAAATCTTACGTGACATGCCGTTGTGGCTGGATAAAAGTTTGTGTTTATTTTTCAAACACCTTCGTTTGGTAGGTAGGAATGTAGCTATGAACAAGTGCGTACTAGTAATATTAGTTATTTTGTTATTAGTTTATTATTAGTACCTATGTATTATGTATTACCAGTTAAATAGTAAAATAAATACATATAATGATAAATTAACTGTGAATTATTTCATTTACGTTGCGTTACGTGGCTTCCGTGTGGGTAGCTCGCTGTTTATTCCAAAATTAACAAAGTAGCTCAACACATTGAGAGGTTGGCGACCACTGATCTATAGAATTCAAAATTTGACAAAATATTTAGAAAATGTGCAGAAATATAATTTTATGAACCTTATTTTGAAATTTAAACAAGTTTTGCAGCTACAAGGTATCAAAGTTGGACTTGGATTTTTTAACAAATCAACATTATTATCTTTATTTAATCACTATTTCCGAACTAATTATTCTTCAATCTTTAAATTTTGAAAAAATATTAACGAAGACTATAGAAATTTATTTTTGAAGACCACATTTCGAATTTTGAAGTTACAAGGTGTCATAGTTTAACAATTTACATTGCTGCCTTCATTTCATCACTATTTTCAAACTAATTGATCTAAAAAGTATTTATTTTTAAAAATAGACAATAACGTATTTTTTTTTATACGAAATTGCGCACATGATCGAATTTTTACTTTTTTTAATCCGACGTTTCGTAAATTTAGAACCACCATCAACTTCTTTATTTATTAAATAAATTAACGTAACATTACTGAGTACGGTGCTGTATTTTCTAGTTTAAAATGGTTGGATTATTGGTTTTTAGTAATTATGAATATTAAATACGACAAAATTTTAATCTGCGGTTGTAATTTCCTTAATATATCTCGAAATTACATGGTTTGTAAATTATTTTTTAATAAAAATATGTTAGTCATTACTAATAGAATTAACTGAAGATAAATAAATGTTCGTTTAACTTTTTAAATAATTTAAAATAAAATAAAAAAAATCCGTACTATAGTCTATTTTTATGTATGAGAGAGTATTAAAATAATAAAGCGTTCGTAATCCATAGGCGTATCACTTCTTTTAGTAGCCAGTTAAAATATTTTTTGAAGTTATTCCTCGAGTATACACTTATATTTTCACCTAATTACCTGCTTATAACTTCTAAACAGCTGAAGGTAAAAAAGTACAATTTTTTCTAAAATGTTTTATTTTTCCACAAGGTATGTTAAGAACATTGTGTCAAACGGGTTATGTAGGTATAAGGGTTTAAACTTTGACTTTTAAACAACGTTACGTTCATAAATAATAATTTTAATATAAAAACTACTTCTTACCTACAAATCCAAATCAAAATCGAAATCAGAAGATGAACTGTCGCAACCAATATTTACAATGAGTGGCTCGAGCATTTCATCAGTAATATTGTCCAACTTCCATATTTTCTCTTCTTCTTTAATCGTATGATTTACTGCCTTTTCTCAGTTTTCAGGCTTCACATTATTTACAGCCTCCAAAAACAACTGTTTAACATCATTTATTTTAAAAGAATTATTTTTTCTTGAAACTTCTCCCTTTATCTGTGCCCATATCAGTTCAATCGGGTTTACTTCGCAATGATATGGTGGTGATATAACCACCGTCATCCCACGATTTTTTGCAATTTCATCAATTTCATATTTTTTGAATTTCTCTTTATGAAGGGAACACAAATGATACAGTTCTTTTCTCACAGAACCGGGATGGAATTTAATATTCTTTGAATTTAGCCAATTCTGTAAATCTTTTTTTAACCACTTGGTTGTGGGCATTTTTTCTATAAGTCTCGAGTGATAACGTGCATTATTCATTACTATTATACAGTTCTGAGGAAGAAGATCTATAATTTGTTCGAACCACTCTTTAAAGACATCAGCATTCATGTCCTCATGGTAGTCACCGGTACGAGTAGATTCAAAAGTCAATAAACTACCTTTAACAAAACCGTTTGAACTACCGATGTGTACTATTATTAGTCTGCGCCCCTTTCCTGATGGTGGATTTAAACCAGTAGATAAATTATTTAAAAAAGCCTATCTTCGACTTGTAACAGTTTCATCTTGCCAAAATTTATTTGGTTTATGTCCCTCGTTGATCCATGTTTCATCTAAATAAAATATATTTCTTCTTTGGTTTCTCATTTCTTTTATAGTCCTTAGGTAATTTCTTCTCCATACTACAACATCGCTTCTTTCTATTAAAATAGACTTTCTGGAATGCTTTTTCCATAGAAAACCTATTTCTTTTAAAAGTTTCCATAGTGTGCTTCGACTCATTTCAAGGTAATCCTTATCATCTCGAACCGTGGCAAGAACTTTGTCTACTGTCGGAAATTCTTTTCTAAAGAAGAACGCATGCACTTTCCTTCGAAGTCTTTCTTTCAAAAAATTTTCTTATGAAATTTTGATTTTCCTGGAGCTTTACGTGCTGTTTGAAACTAGCTACATTTCTCATCTTTAACAACTCTGTAAATCGTAGATTTCCCAACACCAAGCGTACTACTAACTAATTCCACTGTGTCATCAACACTTTTACATAAATGTTTGTCTGTAAATGATTTAAAACAATTAAATATTAATGTTTTTTCATTAACTGTTAAAGGACCGATTTTTTGTCGTTTACGCGGCCCTTCCAAATTTTCCATGATCACACTAGAATTCATACTGCACCTTGCAAGTTGCAACTAAAAGACATTTAGTAAACTGTCAAGAATACACAACTTGGACCTCCTTACTAAATGGAAAACCTATAATCGCATTTTCGGTGAAATTTGTTGGGAAGGTATTTATCTACTTATAATTCGATTACTGTAAGAAATTCTTGGAATTAAAATAAAACAAAATTGGCAAATAGGTACTTATTGAAAATAATCTTAAGATACGGCTATGTAATCTTTAATACACAGGGCTTTTGGCCTGTCCAAACCTTTTTCTATTGTTCTGTACAGCTTATGTTTATAAAGGACCAATAAAAGATTCAAAACTTGTAATAGCTCAGGTACATTTATTACAATTTTAGGAAATATTTAGATTCTGTAAAAATATTTAAAATGACCCTACTAAGTTTTTCATTAGAAATGCTGTTTTATTACTCTCTCATACATAAAAATAGACTATAGTAAGTGAACTTGACCGATGATGTTTAAATCTTTCTAAATATTGATTAAATACCAATCCTAATTATTATTAATTTTATGTTTTCTCGAACAGTTAAAAAAATTATACCAAATGACTTTATTAAAAAAATTATACCAAATGATTTTACAGCTCTGTGAAAAAAAAAAAAAACAAGAAAATCTAAAAATACGATGTAGTCATAAATACATACAATGTGCAAAATGATTTGACAATGTTGCCATTATTTTAATTACAGGTACTCTTAAATAGGTACAGATTTTGTCTTCCCTTTGGCTTTAAATGTTCCCAACTATATTCCGAATATAATGTTGAAAATCGCCATGGAAACAAGTCGACTGGCTTGTTTTCGATATGTCTATGATGCGGGAACTTAGGTCTTCATCTTTAATAGTTTTCAAATTCATTGGGAACTAAAATTAAAAGCAATCAAACTCCCACCTCAACATTATTTTATATTAACTTCCAAGATAGGGGAGGCGGGTCACAGTGGCCACCTTCTGGGTTTATATTTTTTTTCTCTTCAATTAATGTATCCATTGATACAGTGTTTACGGGATAATATTAAACATAGTTTTTACTATTTATAAAAAATTTATTAAAAAAAAAAGAATTATTCATTAAAGTAACAATAGCATTATTTAAAAAAAAATAAAACTGGCCACAGTGCCCCACACGTGGAGAACAGTGGCCACATATATGGGGTACATTGGTCACCCAAACAGAACTAATAAAAAGACGCATTAAATAATAGAGGCTTTACTCCACGTTATAGCCGCTAAGATCAATACCAAATCTATACGTATTTTGCAATCTCGAGGTACCCCCTGAATTTAAAGGGGGTGGAAGAACGGTAACAATATCACCGATTTGTACTATTGCCTTATCTTTAACATTAGGAAATACAAACTTATTTCCAACTTTCCTTAAAAAATTAATAATATACTTGTTTAATTTTGTATTGATATTATCGACTTGGCCAACAAAATATTTTATGGTTCTTTTTGTTGCGAACTTAACTAAGACAAATGATTTAACAACAATATTTGCACTGTCAAAATACCCTTCAGAATTATTAGAACTGTCGTCATTTGAAACATTTGATCTCATTTTCACTCTCACTTGTAGATTCTATAAGTTGCACAAGTTTTTTCTTTTGCTTTCCAGCACTCTTTTCCATATTTCTCTTTCGCTTTAAACTTTCCTGTCTCTTTTTTTCCATGATTTCTTCTTCCACTCTATTCATAACTGGCGTGCTTGTCAGAATTTCAGCTCGCTTTTTCTTCTTCCCTCCCCTTTTAATTATATTCTGTTCTACTCTGGCTTTCGGAAATGGGCGCAATACCTCTGGAGATACAAAATTTGAGACTGGTACAGTTTTATTTATTGACGAAACATTTCCCGGTGCCGTAGAAGAATAAGTACTGGATGCACTGGTTGACGGTATGGCTTGACCTAGAGGAGTTACTGGACGTAGATTTTCTCTTTCTTTACCAGTTAATCTGCATTGCTCATTGTCCAGTCTATCCGTTACTTCTGCTGCTAAATACTCGTCGTCACCGTACATATATTTATTTAATGGGAAAATACCAGTACTTTCAAATGCAGATATACAATTTTTTTGTGTAAAAGCAAGGGGATAGGCGATGCCTAACAATTCAGCAATTTCGTGTATCGTTATTCTTTTACCAGGATTAGATGCAAGCCAGGATCTACGTGCCTCATTATAGTAACGCTTCAGGGGACCATATACACATTTGTCAAGTGGCTGCAGCTTATGATTTGTATGTGGAGGTAGTGTAAAAAGAATAACCCCGGAATTCTTTGCTAGCTTGATGACCTCATAGGATAAGTGTGCTTCATGGTTATCCATTAACAGTAGTACGGGATCTTCTAATGAAAGTTTGGCGAACTTAATGAAATGATGCATCCAGTTTGCAAATATTTTAGACGTTATCCAATCCGTCGGTGAAGCTGCCCCTACTGTTCCTATTGGAACGTTCTTAATCATATTATCTTTAAAATTAACCCTGGAAAATATCAGAAGAGGTGGTATACAGTTTCCAAGAGCATTAATTGTACCACACTTGGTGACCAGAACGCCTCGTTCAGTGGATGTTATTTGTCCAACTTGCCTCTGTCCTTTTTGTGCAATGATTTTACCTGATCCCTGTACAGTGGTTAAAGCTGTTTCATCTGTATTATAGATTCTGCTTGCATTTAAAGTTGGGTATTTTTCGTATAAATCCCTTAAATCCTCATAGAATTTATGAACAACAGGCTTGTTAAAGGCTACAGATCTTGATATAGACGTTGCTTCTGCTGTTCGTAAAGAAATTATCAGATTCATTTTCATAAATGCCGTAAACCACTCCTTCCCAGCAGATTGATCTCGGTGCCAGCTTTCCGGAATAATTTTATCGTTAGCTGCTGCAAGATCGTACGCCAGTTTTTTGGCAGCTTTCGGTGGTAAACCGTGGTGTAGTTTTCCACATTTTATTAGGTATTAGCATAATTCCACCTCTTCTTCACTAGTAAAAACCTTTCTGCATTCATAATTTGGTCTCATTCTTGGAAATTCTGGTTCGTCCCAATTTATATTTGCATCACGGCATTTCTTAATATACATACCTACGTAATGTGGTTCGTGATATATTGTAACGAGCTGCAGCCGATTTTGTAGATAAACGTTCATCTAATACAGATCTAACAGCTGCTTTCATATCGTTTTCGTCTGTTAGACCAATAGTACTTTTGCGTTTCCTGTTGCGTGGCATCTTCACAGTCTTACGATCTGAAATTGAGAAAAACATTCGTCCATCTTAAAAGAAATTATAAAGAAAAGCTGCTAAACAATAATTATTTGAATACGGGGTACAGCGGCCATCCCACAATTTTGTATTTAGCAGTGGCCACTGTGTCCCAAATAAACCTGGCCACTGTGTACAAATCTAACCTTAAAATGAAATTCCTGGCTAAAGTTTCATTTGTAATTTTCTAGCTCTAGTGTAGTTTATTAGTACAATATGTTAATAATTTAATATATATATACATATAAATGGTCAAGAATCATTTTAAATGATAAGAGAACAAAAATAAAACTCACCTGAATTTTACACTTGCTGCACGGTAAACACAAAACAGTAATAAAATTAATCTGCGGCAAATTTAAGAATCAGAGCATAATAGACATAGTTCTTTGAATAGATTTGCAACTGTCTTCTAGATGGCAAGCTATGTACTAAATGTGTTTTAAAATTATTTCATACTGACCACTGTGCCCCGATGGCCACTGTGACCCGCTCTCCCCTACCATGTGTATAATTTTTGAAGAAAATATCGAATTCTAAGGACACGCCAATAATGCAATTCAAACGGTAAAACCATCGCACATTAGAAGTAAATCGTTCTCATTATAAATAATTTGCGTTGATTATTCGATTTCGTTGCAACAAAACGGAGGTCTGCTTATTGGGTTGCTTAGGAAAGTTTTTCATAAATTCGTGTTAGATTTTAACGACTTCTGCCAGTCCATTCGTTAAAATTGTGAATTTGCGAAAACATTGAGCAACGCGAAAATATGGTTCGACAATTCTCATTGTTTTTTTCGATTTCTAAAATTGGGTAATGCGTGTGTAAATCCTTAAATTTGAATTAGAGAATTTTTAAGAGATATTAAAGTTTTTATGGATTCTTGGTTGCAGTTCACCAAAGTAAAAGAAAAAATTATTAATATACATATAGGAAGTGAAATTATAGTAGTAGAAGTTTGAATTATCAAAATTAGTCAAAATTAGTCAAAAATTAGTCAAAATTAGTCAAAATCAGTCAAAATCAGTCAAAATCAGTCAAAATTAGTCAAAATTAGTCAAAATTAGTCAAAATTAATCAAATGTCGTTACGAAAAATCAAGCTCTTGAAATAATGAGATTGTTTAGCATTCGGAAAAAAAAATAAAATAAAAAGGGAGGTTAGTGAAAACTATTTTTAATAAAAGCAGGAAATTATTTTCTCCGCTAGAGGTGTAATTGTGACGTCAAAACATAAAAATATAATTTTCTCAAAAAAATACCAAGTAAAGTATATTAATAAATATTACCATTTTAAACTTTAATGTTTTTTTGAACAAAAAAAGCTTTAACTGTAATTTTTATCAGTTGTGAAATAGAGTGGTGGGGAAAGGTCAGTGGCGGCTTGTGATAATTTAAAATGGGTGTTCACTTTTTCCAATAATTTTATCATTTGTAAGTTCGGATCAAAACTTTGTACAAGAGTCAATATCGCTGTTTTTTTTATAATTTGAGTGTGTATTAAGTGTAGTTATTATTATCAACATCATACTGTTTTCAAGCACTACAACTATTAATAAATGAATATTTTAGTTAGTGTAATATTTGTTTTGTTTTTAATACGTTGAAAACCATCTATAAATATTATTAGTTAGTAAACTGACTTTTCTTCATAATTTGAGATTATTTTTAAATATATATCAGGTTATGTAGAAAGCTTGACATTGATTTTTGTGTAAAAATTTAATATGAAACTTTACCTACCATTTTTTAGTTTTTATTGTAAGTTAAATCATTTTCACAATTTGTTAAAAATGTCAAATAAACAATATATTTTTTAAATACCTTTTATTGGCAAATAGAGTAAGAACTAAAATATTTTAAATGTTTATTTTATAAGATCAGTCCCATCACAATACATAATATTACACAGACACAAACTAGAATAAAGATATATAATGCCTGGCATTTTAAATCAATCAATAGACCTCAACTCCTTATAGAGTTTGTTTTTACTAAAAATTTCTTGTTGATATCCTTTTCATTTTTGATTTTTTTTTTAATTTCAACCCCCCTTAAATCCCCCATATTTAATCAGATTTTTTTTATAATTAAAGGGCTTCTTCTCCTTTTAGAAATTGATGTTTGCTAACAATTTCAAGTTTATATTATTTTTCGTTTTTCAGTTAGGATTTTTTTTATATTTTAACCCCCCTTAACTCCCTAATATATTCATATTTTTTTCAGTATCAGTAGGCTTTATCTTCTTATAAAGCTTCATTTTTACTAAAAATTTCATGTGGATATCGCTTTTCGTTTATAATTTAGGATTTCTTTTTAATTTCAACCCATCTTAACCCTCTTATTTTTAATCAGATTTGTTAAAAATCAATAGGCTTTTTCCCCTTATAGAGCTTGATTTTTGCTTAAAATTTTCAAATTGATATTATTTTTGGTTTTTGATTTATAGTGCAGACAAAGAACGTGACATCGGACAGACAGACAAAGTAAACCTATAATACTCTTCACAAAATACTGTATGAAGAGTAGAAAAAAAAAATGTATGAGATAAAATAAACAATTTAAAAAGGTCAACAATAATATTCAACTTCTTTTATCAAAGGATACTAAAAGTTTGAAATAGCAGCACATAATTGAACAGAGAACACAGAAATCTGTGAACTAAACTAGTGACATACATATCGTAAAAAGTTATCACACTTCTATGTGTATTTCACAGCACTTTTCAAAGTATTCTTGCACTCACTAATGTCCTACCCTCATGGCTGCTTTTGCATGTCCAAGTTTACTAAAAAAATAATGTGTTTTAAGTTTTAATAAATAGAATAATAGTAATTTTGTTTAAATAGGTAAATTGGCTTCATCTGCATTTCCAAATTATTGTTTAATTGTAGATAGTATATTAATGTTTTGATATGTACTTATAGGATTGATTAGCCAGAGCATGTATATATCTGGGATGTGACTTATTAAGTGCCTAATTAAAATCACAATTTATGTTTGATACTTGTTTCGAGACTTTTTTCTGGTTTGTATGCAACAAACGATCTTGGTTAGAGGGTAACACGATTGATAATTGCAGGCAAACATAACTTTATATAGGTAAACTGTTTAAATGTACATTCCATTTCTTAGGTAAAATTTCTCATCGAGTATATTAAACTAACTCGTTAATCCTTTTTTCCGATTCAGACTTTTGAAATGGAAAAACCATTTGTCTCTTTATCTTTATCAAATTTTTATTGTAGATTTCCATAATGATGTCTAGTGACCTTATCAGTTTAATTCAATTTTTCCTTTTAGCAGGTTATGTGAGAAAAAAAATTTACAAAATTTTTTGCTTACTTCTTTCTTCATAGTATTTACAATTGAATACAAAATAGACCATTTTGAAGTAGTCTTTAGATGGTCTTAAACACTAAAATAAAATATAATACAAATTAGAGTCGTTAAAATTTATTATCTGTAAATAAATCAACATAACCTTAAAAATTTTAATTTACCTTGCCTTTCGGGAACAATCGTTGAATTGGCACACATCTTTCAATTTATTGAAGACACAGTTCTTAATTAAACACATTTTTTTAAATAAGCACAATTAATATAATCTTACGTTTTTTTTGTATTTAATAGTAGAGGAGTGACACTAATGACAGTGACAATTTGTTTGATTTGATACAGTGTTACCAGAATATGTGTTTGTTATGTACCAGATTTGTCTAAAAAATGTACCAGATTCCTTAAATGTATCAGATTTTTCGAATTCTATTTGCAATGACATCTAATTCATTGAAAGGGAAAAAAGGGGGTCTTTATTGATAATGAACTCAAACAAGGAACACAATATATATATTTTACACGTGAACACTGATGCACGCAGAAAGTAATACATCTAGTACAATTGTGAATTGTACTAGACTGGCAACACTGGTTTGGCAACCTTGTTTGTGAGCGGTGCGCCAATTAATGTGTTCTTTGACAGTTTGAAGGATCTGTTGGCGTGTTGTCTTCTCTTTTTAGCTTTATGCATTTCGACATATCGTCTCACTCGTGTTAGGCTCACTCATCATAGTGCGCCACAGACATAGTATACAGAGGACAATGATATAACAAAAAATACAGATTAACACGTATGAAAATAAAAATATTAAAATTAAATTTATATTTTTATGTTATTTATATAATATTAAAATAATGTGTTTTTATGAAATTTAACTGGGTGTTCACTGCACAAATAAACCAATGGAGAAACCGCCCCTGGGAAAGGTTATAATTTAATTTGGAAAAATACTCATAACTCTGATTTGGTTTTACCAAATTTAGTGAACTTGGTACCGTTTAGAAGAGCTTTGTCAGCTGCATTTTTAGCTGTATAAACTGTAACTGCTCACTTTTCACGATCTGCGCTAGAGGGCGTTAAGCTACAAACTAACATATTTTACAATAATTTTCAAAAAATTGAAATACAACGATATATACCTTTTTAAATGCTTTTTTCTTTCTCTATGTTAAAAGGTATATAGTAACATATGTTAGTTTTTATCTTAACGCCCTGCATCAACATTTACATAAACAATTTATAGACTACAATTGATCGCTAGCATATTTATATATATATATATATATATATATATATATATTATGTATATAATAATGTATATACACTAACGATCAATTTTAATTTGAGCCCATAACCTGTTAGCAGAGCCCAATGTACCTATACAGAGTGGCCAATTTTTAATTATTGTGATTAGTCAATATTTCGGACAATTTAAACATTATCGGGCAAGTTTACTTACTGGTACGGAGTTTTTTATTTTATTATAATAAAGAAGTTGATGGTGCGCAAGTTCGTATAAAAGAAAAAATGAGTCTTTGTCTTTTTTTAAAAATAAACACTTTGTCAAATTTTTAAATCTATAGATAAATTAGTTTGGAAATAGTGATTAAATAAAGGTAACAATGTATAAATTTTTAAAACATCAACTTTGACACCTTGTAACTTCAAAACTTGTTTAAATTTCAACATGTGGTCTACAAAAATAAATTTGTATAGTTTTTATTAATATTTTTTCAAATTTTAAAAATTGTCGATTAATTAGTTTGGAAATAGTGATAAAATACAAATAACAATATGGATTTGTTTAAAAGTCCAACTTTGATACCGTATTCAAAACTTGTTTAAATTTCAAAATAAGGTTTTAAAAGTTATATTTCTACACATTTTTTCAAATTATAAAGTCTATAGATCAATTAGTTTGGAAATGGTGATAAAATAAAGATAAAGACAACAATATCAAATTGTAAAAAAAAATCCAGTTCAAGTTTGATACCTTGTAACTTCTAAACTTGTTAAAATTTCAAAATGTTGTCTTCAAAAATAAATTTCTATAGTTTTTGTTAATATTTTTTCAATATTTAAAGATTGTAGATTAATTAGTTTGGAAATAATTACTATGGTGACTAAGTGGTTTAAATCTAGAATCTATTGCATTTAGTGGCTGGTCAATTGTAAAATAAAAAAAAATCTATCTTAGGATTTTCGATTGGTTCATCCCGTGCTTTGTATGAGAAATTCCTTTATTTTTCTTACACGGTGTCGTAGTATTGTTGATTTAAAATTGACTTCAACGTCAATTTCGTCAGTTGGTTCTCTCGCATCAACAATAGTTTCATTAAAAGATTTATTTGATCGAAGATCCCGAAAAAACTTTTTGCAATTTTGCAAAAGATCAAGTGCAGATGCTAGATCATAATCTTTTGTCTGCAACAATTTGCTTATTGAATTAAGAGCAATCCAGTCCCTTCGGACGTCACACCGCACGGATCTAACTACCTCCCCTTAAAGTATTTGGAATATTGTTCGCTACATAAATTTGGCAATGTGTGTCGTACGCTGAAGAATAATCATATTGGGTAGGTAATCGTATTGGGTAGGGTCCGATTACATGAACACAGGTATGTCAGCAATTGGCGAAGTAATTCGTTGGCTATCGCCGCCTACGGTTTTGAAGTTTTTCACCAAATTGTACTGTAATATTTGCAATATTGATGTGTCCCACAAAATCTAAAAATCTTCTACTGGATCATTCATCTTCTTTTGCATCTACACTAAAATTTAACTTATAAGCATAATAATTAACAAATAATGGCTCTTGGAACTTACTTAGAGTAATCAGTAGAGAGCGGAATATATGCAAAATGCATATATATGCATTTTTTGCATATTTTACCAAAGTTCAGAAAATATTGCATATTTTTCCAAAATTCAGAAAAAATTGCATATTTTACCAAAGTTCAGAAAATTTAAGAAAATATTGCATATTTTCGAAAAAAAAAATGTATTACTATACTGTGGAAATCAAAAACTGTTTTAACAGATTATACAGATATATTTGAAATAGACCTTTTAAATTTTTGTATTTGTTTTTAAGTGTCACTTCTTGTAAATTCTTGTTAATTAGTTCTTGGAGGGTGGCATGCACTGGGTTTTTACCTTCTTAAGAGATTAAGCCCATTAAGGTAATTGTTAATAGACGGTATTTACACAGATAAAGTATTACCTACAATGCAATAAAACGGTTTATATAAAATTCTCAGTAATTTCTTGTAACCAATCTACCCTAACATCGGAATATTTTGAATTTTTTCATTCAGTTTAATAGTATCCTCGTTATTTGCCTAGTGAAAAGTCTTGTAATAATTTGTTGTTTTAAAAGTGTCCCAAAATGTCGAGATTTTCTTCGTGGATTATTAACTTTCCAAAGTTGGAAATCAATGGGGATAAAGTTTTTTGTAAAACTTGTGCCAAAATAGTGGTTTGCGAAAAAAAGTTCAAAGTGGTTCAACACGTGAAAACATCATTGCATAAAGCCAAATTGCAAAAAATGAAATCACAACCGGTTCAACAATGCGTTGTGAGGTCATTTCAAAACGCCGACAAAACAAAAAGTGACAAGTAGGTATTTAATCAGGACTTGTGCAAAGCTCTTGTTGCGGCAAATATTCCATTAAAGAAGTTACAAAACCTACATCCAAGAGAATTTTTACAAAAATATTGCAATCAAACCATTCCTGACGAATTTACACTCAAAAAAAAAATGTACATGCTATATATATAAATGTAATAGAAGAAATTAAAGTTTTACTGGATGATAGCAATTTTTACATCATTGTTGATGAAAGCACAGATGCTTGTGGAAGATATATGGTACATCTTATGATTGGAGCTTTAAAAAAAATGAACTAGGTACATCATATTTAATTGCATCAAAACAGTTAGAAAAAACTAACAATACAACTGTTACCCGATTTATTCAACAATCTCTAGCAGCATTTTTTTTACCAAATCAGAGAAGTTCTTAGTGTTTTTGTCTGACGCAGTACCATATATGATAAAAGTAGGACAAAACTTAAAAATATTTTATCCAAATATGGTCCACGTTACTTGTCTTCTGCATGGAATAAACTTAGTTGCAGAAACTGTGAGAACAGAATATCCCTTGGTTAACAAGCTAATTTCGAATGTGAAAAAAATATTTTTAAAAGCCCCTTTAAGAGTGCAGTTGTATAAAGAGAGAATGGTAGGGGTGTGTTTGCCCCCGGAACCCGTAATTACGCGATGGGGGACATGGATTAAAGCAGCTATTTTCTATGCAGAAAATTTTGAAGTAATTAAGGATTTAATTTTGGATATAGAAGACAATTCACAATGTGTAGTGCAAAGTAAAGAATTGTTAAAAAATCCCCTTGTGCCTAAGCAACTTGTGTTTATAATGGTTAATTTTAGTTTTTTACCTGATGTAATAACTTCATTGGAAAAGAAAAATTTAAGTTTAATCGAATCAACAAATTTTATTGCAACAGTTTCCGATAAATGTAACAATGTTCCTGGTGACATAGGCCTTAAGATTAGAAAAAAATTAAATACAACTTTATTAAAGAATGAAGGGTTCAATGAAATAAGGGAAGTGAAAAACATTTTTGAGGGAAAATTTTCCAAAGAAGTTTTACGTTGGCCCTGTACATTACTTCCAAAATTACGGTATTGTCCTATTACTTCGGTAGATGTTGAAAGGACCTTTTCTATATCAAAACATATTTTTACAGACAGAAGACAAAAATTTTTAATAGAAAATTTCGAAAAATATTTAATTATAAATTCCTATTATAATATTACTATTTAATATTTTTATACTATTCTATACTTAACTTCTACTAGTTTTTGTGTTTCGTTTGTTTTAAATAAATTTTTATATTACATATTTTCTTTTGTTTTTTTTTTTTTCGTGTAATGGCTTTGATAGCGTACCAAATTAGGAACAGCAATGTTAATTAGAACCCAACAGTGAATGGTCAAGTGGAAATATTCGCTAGGCATCAGAATTAATTTTTAAATAAATTAATTAATTTAAAAAATCGCGTCCCGGCTGGAATTTGAACCCGGGACCCCTAAGTCCACAGGCCAACGCACTAACCACTGAGCTACCCACCCCCTACTTTTTTAAGTATTTTTAACAAATATGCATTTTCATATTTAGGCATAATTGGACAAAATAACTGCATATTTTTGGTAAAAAGATGCATATATATGCGCATATTTTGTTATATTTTGATGCATATATTCCGCCCTCTAGTAATCAGTATAGCTATAAGGCTGGAAAGTTTGGAGACCCCTGGTATAGATGATATTTTAAAGTCTTTTGACCATAACAAAATATCAATATTAATTCTTCTTGACATATTATAGGTATTTTAAGGTTCCGGTAGTGACATAACATGTAGAGATTTTTCTAAAACGAAATATGAAGGTTAACAAGACTGAAACGTGACTCATTTTAACGACATTAAGCAAAATAAGACTTAAAATATAAGTGTAAATTAACAAAGATATACGTAGATATTCTAAGAAAAGATTTTTGATTAATTTGAAAAAAAAAAATAACATACACTGGTATGTATAATCTACGCCACGCCTTTCAGTCATTTTAAAATACTTAAAACCAATTCCACTACCGTTTGCGTTCTAAATCTACAAGAACCTTAGTCCGCTAAACGAAACAAAATCATAGTTTTAATTTGATCGCTATCTACATTTGAACCGAAGCATTAATTATATCGTCGAATGAGAAACAAGGTCTTGTCCACATATGAGTAGTTGGAATTTCATAAGCAGTGACCGTTAGGCTCTAATTACTTCTGTAATTGCTTTGTACTCGAAAACAAGGAAAACTACAAATTTAAACTTAAATTAGAAGAAAATATTATATACATTAATACGGTTTGAATGGCAAGGTTTTGATATATGACATCGTTTCTTTTATGGTGCTTTTTTTAATATGAGTAAATCTTTTACACAAACGAGGTAATTTTTTTATTAAGTTTAGGGCCAATCTTTTCACTTCTGAGTAAAGTTGAAAGTAACTACTTGCTGATAAAACTATAGGGCGTTAATCTGTCAAGTAAACCTCCATGTAACTTTACTCAGAGGTAAAAAGATCGGCCCTTATTCAAATAAATATTAACCATAAAATAATACAATATTATATAAGGTGTTTTAGAATGTAATGTACCTACGGTAACTGTGGGTTTAGCTCACTTGAATGATTCAAAATCATCCATTATTAATGGGTTTATCGTACCAGTTATATAAGAAGAAACGTCGAGTCTATTAAAATATAAAACCGTAAACGGCGCAAACTGTTAACTTTGCATTTATTATTATCATTAAAATTATATTATAAAAATTCATTCCAGCTTAGATTGTTGTAGAATAAAGTCATAAATAAAGTCTCTAATCTTCGAAAAGTAAATTTTTGTTTTTTTAAAAAATTATTTTCGAGTTAAATAAATTTAACTGGCGCAGTCGTAGTAGGATCGACACAGTATTTTCGCGAAAAGCCACAGCATCGGGTCCGATTTTCCGAAATTTACGTGAGTTTCAACTCTTTGGTGTCGAGAACTTTCCTGTGGGAATCTACCCTGGAGACGGAGGCCTGCTGAGCTGGAATCATCAGAAGAAGTTCAAGTAAGTACTGAGTACTCCTTTTATACTTCCTCTCATTTTACACTTAGTTTTTGCGAATTTTAGAATAGGTTAAGTGAATAAATAATTTTTTTTTGATCGAAAGAAAATAAAAAAAAAATATACTTAGATATAGATTTTTGTATGAACAATATAGATAATTTAATCGCAGATTTTAATAAAAAAATAAATATGGTGGATGGAAACCAATTAAATGCAAATCAAGCAAACGTAAATCAAATAAATGCAAATCAAGTAAATATTGATATGTTAAAATTACATGTCGATACCATTCCCATGTTTGATGGGGATGAAAATAATTTAGCAAAATTTTTAAATAGTTGTGACTTCGTAGTAAACACATATGCAAATGTAAATGATCCGGCAATTCAAAGTTATATTCTTCAGGTAATAAAATCGAGATTTGTAGATAGAGCAAATTTATTGGTCGGTTCGCGAAATGAATTAAATACTTGGAATTCTATTAGAGAATCATTACAACAATGCTTTGGAGATAGACGATCTTTAGAATGTCTTGAACAGGATTTGTTAACAGCACATCCACAAAGAAACGAACAACCAATAGATTTCGCCCGAAGGTTACAAATTTTGAGAAGTCACTTGATCGGTAGAATTAATAACTTTACAGATGCTGAAATTCCTTTACATACTAAAGAGTCATACAGAAGGCAATATAATCAAATGGCGTTGAGAACCTTGTTAAGAAATCTCTCTGGTAACTTACAAACTATCATTAGACTTAAAAATCCAATCAATATAGAACAAGCAATAACTTATATAATTGAAGAAGAAAATTTCGCATATTCACAGAATAACTTAAAACAGATTGAAACCCCTCAATACAGATCAAATTCCAATCGATTTAATGATCGTCAAAATTTTAATAATAATCACCAAAATTCTAATAACAATCGCCGACATTTTAGTAATAACCAGTATAGAAGCTTCCCTCAAATATTCCAAAATACTAGAAACCAGCCCGACAATGCTTATCAAAGAAATTTTGCCCCCATACAACTTCCCGTAACTTATCAAAATAACTCATTCCCCAGCCAACCAATTCCTGTACAACCACGTACGATTCATAGATATTATCCAACAAATAGACAGGTATTCGGGCCACCGAAAAATGCATTTGCCCCAACGGGCCAAATACCCCCAAACAGTCCAGTACCAATGTCGACTACTACTCGAAATACCTTCAGACCCAGACAAAATTTCCAAAATTATCAACAACCCATGTCGACAACCACCCAAAATACTTTTAGACCCAGACAAAACTATCAACAAAATTTTGCAACTCAACAACTATTTCAAACAGATAACATAGATTTTGAAAATCCATTTGAGGAAACTCCTATCGATCAAATCGAATACGAATTTGAAAGTTATTTACCGAATCATCAAATGAATTCAAACTCAGAAAATAATCAAATTCCTATAAATTCCGACCCTAGTAATTTTGAATATCAGCATGCCGAAAATTTTCGGAAAACAGCCAGAGTAAAACAAGGAACATAAACGAAATATTTTCCAATTCATATTCTGCGGATTTGCCATATATAGTTATACAAAATCCACCCTTAAAGCTGCTTATAGACACGGGTAGTATGTCTAGTATGTTAAGTCCAAATATCGTGGAGAAGTATTTCCCAGAAAATATTTACAACGACCCAACCTTAATAATTACAGCTATTGGTAAAAAACAAACCGAACATAAAGCTAAAATTCCTGCCTTTAAAGAATTTAATTCCAATATTAACTTAAACTTTATAGTATTTAAATTCCATAATCATTTTGACGGGCTACTAGGATTAAACGAATTACGTAACCTGAAGTTTACAGTAGATTTAGTAAAAAATGAATTAAAAAATGAAAATACAAAAATACCAATTTTATATAAAATAAATAGGGAACATTATACAATTTCTGTGGATGCATACGAAATCGTTGCTATGCAGGTGCCGGTAGATCACTCTAACGGCGAGGTAATTGTACCCGAAATGAAATACGGAGAGCTTGATTTCCGAGAAACATTGACTTTATCTTGTAACGGCCTTGCGAAAACAGAAATAGTTAACAATACAGATAAAAGAATTACTATTACGCTAACAGAACCTATTAAAGTTTTTCCACTTACAGAGGGAAACAAAAATAATTTAGAATTTTTTCATATAGAAAATATTTTACAAAATTTTAATAATGAACAATTAGATGAGGACATAGAAAACCTAATACGCACAAATCATTTAAATTCTGAAGAAAAAACCATTTTAATTAGTCTATGTAACGAATTTAACGAATTATTCTACAGGGAGAACCAAAAATTGAGTTTTACAAATCAAGTAAAACACGAAATAAAGACCACAGACGAAAGTCCGGTCTATGTCAAGTCATATCGTTATCCATTTGTATACAAGAACGAGGTTCAAAGACAAATTTCCAAGATGCTTGAAGATGGGATTATAAGGCCCAGTCAAAGTCCATGGAGTAGTCCAATATGGGTCGTCCAAAAGCGTCCAGACGCTAGCGGACGTAGGAAAGTTAGAATAGTGGTTGACTACAGAAAAGTAAACGAAAAGACTATAGAGGATAGATACCCTATCCCAAATATAACCGACATCCTAGATAAATTAGGACGATGCCAATACTTTACTACCCTGGATTTGGCATCCGGATTTCATCAGATCGAGATGGATCCGAAGTCTGTACAAAAAACTGCTTTCAACGTAGAAAGTGGCCACTATGAATACACCCGCATGCCCTTCGGTCTCAGGAATGCTCCAGCAACCTTTCAAAGGGTAATGGACAACGTTCTTAGGAATCTTCAAGGCAAAATTTGTCTCGTATACATGGACGATATCATTGTATTCAGTTCTTCCTTAGAACAACACATTCAAAATTTAAGATTAGTCTTTAATCGTTTACGAGAAACTAAACTAAAAGTCCAACTTGACAAATGTGAATTTTTAAGAAAAGAAGTAGAATTTCTCGGTCATGTAGTAACCCCGGACGGTGTAAAACCTAACCCTATTAAAATAGAAACAATAAAAGAATTTCCATTGCCAAAAACGGCCAAAGATATTAAATCATTTCTGGGGCTCGTGGGATATTACCGCCGATTCATCAAAAATTTCGCTATGTTAACGAAACCACTTACCAAATGTTTAAAGAAAGGGGCGAAAATTGAATATACCCAAGAATTCTTAAATGCTTTTAATATGTGTAAAACTGTTCTAACAAATTCACCCATACTTCAATATCCCGATTTTACAAAATCTTTTAACGTCACTACAGACGCATCTAACTTTGCCATCGGAGCGATACTTAGTCAAGGCAAAATCGGTAGCGATCTACCCATAGCCTATGCCTCAAGAACCTTAAATTCCGCTGAAATAAATTACAGCACCATTGAGAAAGAATTGTTAGCAATTATTTATGCCCTAAAAACGTTCCGCTGTTACCTGTTCGGTAGAAAGATAAATATAATTTCTGATCATAAACCCCTTAAATATCTTTTTAATATGAAAGAACCAAATTCAAAATTTATAAGATGGCGCCTAGCTCTCGCCGAATTCGATTATGAAATCCATTATAAACCCGGAACTTTAAATAAAAATGCAGACGCGCTTAGCAGAATCGAAATAAATGTTACGGAACAAAACCAAAACCTTTCAGATAACTCATCAATGTCAGGAGAACCAGGTGACATTAACCAAATAACAAAAAACTTTCTAGAAAATCTAATAGAGCCAATAGATGATGCAAATCATGAACTTGACGAATTATTAAGTACAATAAACTTGACAGACACAGACAGAGAGCAAGCGCGACAACACATAGGTATTAACGACGATCAAATAATAGTTACTCAACAAAATGAATTAGACAATCAAAATAACTCACCCGATGACGACATCGAAACAATTCATTCGTCAGCAGAAAACCCTATTCTAGAAATCCCATTTACCGAAAATCTAACAAATTCCTACAACAGACAAATAATAATTAAACAAGGGAAAACACATTTTCATGTTACCAATACGAAACATTTCGAAAATAAACTTCGCATCACGGCCTATCTCACCAACAACGAAATCAGTAGTCAGATAATTAATCTTTTCAAAAATTACATAGATCCAAAAAAACTTTACTGCCTACATGTTCATAGCACAATCACCATCGATCTAATACCATTATTAATAACGACTTTACAAAACACTTTTAAAAACCATAGTTACAATCTAGTTATATCAAGAAAATTCGTAACAGATGTACAAGAAGTGGATGAACGCGAAAATTTAATTAAATATCATCATGAAACCAAAACTTGCCACCGCGGAATTAACGAAACACAAACTGCTTTGAGAAACAAATACTATTGGCCAGACTTAAATTCAGATATCACACGGTATATAAATCTTTGCGATATATGTAATCAAGCGAAATACGACAGACATCCTCCAAAAGTTAAATTTTCACTCACAGTTACCCCCACAAAACCCTTCGAAACTATTCATATAGACGTTTTCCAAATTATGAAAACTAAATTTCTTACAATCCTCGACTCATTCTCAAAATACGGGCAGGCGTATGTTATTGAGCCAATTCTAAATTCTGCAACGATTATTGAATGTTTAAGTATCTTTGTATCACACTTCGGAATTCCATATTCAATCGTAAGCGATAGTGGAACAGAATTTAAAAGCGAATTACTACAGGAATTTTGCAAATTACATAAAATCAGAATCCATTTTACGACACCCCAAAATTCAAACAGTAACAGTCCGGTGGAACGATTTCATTCATCCCTCTTAGAAAACTGTAGAGTTTTAAAACTGCAACACCCTAATATGCATATAAAACAAATTGTACAGTTCGGTGTCATAGGTTACAATTCCTCGATACATAGCGTGACTGGACATCGACCATATGACATTATTCTAGGCAATACAAAAGCTCTTGACCCATTTGACTTAACGGACGAATATCTCATTAACGAATATATAAACGAAAGAAAAATTCGACTAAAAACACTTTATCAGCATATTTTCGACAAAACGGTACAACAAAAGGAAAAGGTCATCGGAAATCGCAACGAAACTCGCGAAAATCCAACGGTATATACTGAAGGACAAGAAATATTTGTAAAAAATAGAGAAGCTACCAGAAATAAATCAAAGCCTCGTTTCGTAAAACATTCAGTAAACAAAGACCTTGGAAATAAAATATTAATAACAAAAAATAGAACTATACACAAATCAAAGGTCAAAAAACCATATGCTAATATTAGACTTTCTTTACAGAACGATCGAAATGTGGACGATAATACCCCTGATCCTCAGCCTTCCACTTCCGGTTGTAATAAAAAGTAGCGATGTAGAAATATTAGAATTAAATACCCCTTTATTACCCTTAGATATAGGAAAAACAAAATTAATACAAACAAAACATACATTTTTTCATTACATTGAAACGGACTTATTAGTAACTCAATTGCGAAATATAGAACGTTTTTACGATAGGTTAGAATTCTCATTAAATTTTACAAAGTTCGAAGATGTGGGACTTGTAATAAATTTGTTCGAACACGCAAAATATTTGCTAAATACTACAAGATTAAAATTAAATAATTTTGTAACTTTCGAAAATAAAAATAATAATAATATTAGAAATAAAAGAGGCTTATTTGACGGAATCGGAACAGCCAGTAAATGGCTTTTTGGCACTCTAGACCATGAAGACGAAATTAAATATAACACTCAAATCCAAAACTTAATTAAAAATCAAAACTCATTTTCACATCAATTACAACTACAATCCTCTCTCAACACCCAGCTCATTAACCATTATAATCAGACAATAAATAACCTTTACAAAAACCAGTTACTGTTACAAGAGAGACTTAATGATATTTGCAACAAATCAAAAAATTTTACCGATCAAATGTTCATGTATATACGGTTACCCAATGCTCTTGATCAAATAATTTTGAATTGCCAAAATTTAATAAATTTCGTAGATAACTTGGAAAATGCTATTATATTTGCCCATTTAGGTAGCTTACACACTTCAATAATTCCTTCAAAACAATTGACAAATTTGATAGAACATGTTTCAATAATTCACGGCGAAACAAAAGTCATTAAATTTAAAAATCCATACAATTATTTCCAATTAGCAGGAATACAAGTAACATTCGAAAAATCAAAAATAATATTTGCTATTCACATTCCTATTTTAATTAACAGCGATTTCTTGACCTATCACATTATTCCTTTGCCCTATGAAAATTCCATAATCATAACACCCAGTCCCTTCCTCGTACTCAGTACCGAACTCCATCAATATGAAGATAAACCTTGCCCACAAATCGAGGGAATCTTTTTCTGCGAACACCATGAAGATGTCACAAACGACACCTGTGCCATAGCCCTGATTCGAGCCGAAAAATCAGTCTGCAAAGTCGAAAAAATAGTTCTATATCACCCCATAATAGAACAAATCAACAATAAATTCCTACTAGTACTACCTACCAAAATTCCCGTAAAAGTCTGGATAAACTGCGAAAGAAAGAAAATAGCCATAATCAACGTCAATACAATTATCAAAATTCCCAAGGGATGTAGTATTAAAATAGAAAATTCCCTATATGAAAACACAGAAGAAAATGTAATTGGAAACCCTCTAATATTGCCAAAAATGGAATGGAGTCCATCAAAATCAAATTCAATTTACCAGAACCTTCCTCTGAAATTACATTCAATAAACTTCAAAGCCATCCAAGAACTACAGAAGATAGCAAAATCCACCCAAATTCCACAAGAAATCCACCCCATAATTTGGAATGTGCCCAGCCTAACGATAGTAATTGCCTTGGTATCTACTATTATCTACGTATGGTACCGAAAGAAGAAATCCAAAAATCACCAAAATCTCTCGGAAGAAAACCACCAACCCGAAAACAACCCCATATCAGTATTGTTTTCGCCTAAGGAGGGAGGAGTTATATAAGAAGAAACGTCGAGTCTATTAAAATATAAAACCGTAAACGGCGCAAACTGTTAACTTTGCATTTATTATTATCATTAAAATTATATTATAAAAATTCATTCCAGCTTAGATTGTTGTAGAATAAAGTCATAAATAAAGTCTCTAATCTTCGAAAAGTAAATTTTTGTTTTTTTAAAAAATTATTTTCGAGTTAAATAAATTTAACTTACCTCTATACCTAGATACAGGGTGTTATATGAATTTCGCCTGAATTTGTTTATGGCAAAAACTCAACAACCACTTAGTATAAAAAATAAAAATTTAACAAGTAGGCTCATCTTAATATAACAAAAATATTGCCATAAAAATCATAATTAGAACCCAGGACCGGCTTAACAAAATTTGACCATTTCTTTCTGCTTCAAAAGCAACACCCTGTATAACAAAATTTAGCTTATCTAATTAAATATCTTAAAAAAGCAGAAAAAAGTTAATTTAGGTAGGTTTTTTTTTTAAATTTGCGTGTGTCGTTTTAAAAGCACTAATATTAACAAGTTTTTGAGTTTGGTATTTTCTTTGATGTAATAGAAGTATACACTTTTATGAAACATACTGTATAATAAATCGCGACGCTGTATTAAATATCTACGAAAAGATAACAAAAGGGCGCGGTTGATCCAGCAACAAAAATTTAAAATTTCTCTGAATTGCCAGAGGATAACAAATCATTTAGGAAGCGGTTTATGAATTTTCCATTTTTTGTTGAAATTTGCTACTGTCTCCTTTGTTTTGTTTAATATTAGTGTAAATAATGTACCGGATGTTTGATTATGGTTAAACACCGACTTTCGGCGGTTGGAAGATATGTACGTACAGATTAAATCCCAGAATCTAATGTTGGTCCAGGATTTAAAGCGTCTAATTATTTTGCAGATTAAAAAAAATATATAAAATAAAAAAACTCCAAACCAATTCCACAAAAAAAATCGAGACACGCTAAATTGGTTCCTTATTGGGACTATAGAGTCCTCCTAGAGTAAATTCGTGACATAAAAAAACGAGAAACAATTTGATTTTGGAGGTAATACCGAAAGACAATGAGAAGTATTAGGATTTGAATTTTCAGATTTGTAAAGCATTTGAATCACTAGGATTAAATCCATTTGTCTTTGGATTAGAAAAAAATGTAGCCAATTTTCCTGTTAAGCCTTTCCATGTGAAAATAATTGGTCTATTTTACCCTTACGTCTATCCATGTAATAACATTTGTCCTATTTATACCTTAAGCCTGTCCATGTAAAATCATATTAACAATAGAAATTTACACTAATAGAAATACTTATATTCTAATCGGAATCGGAGTCAATTGTCATTTGTGAAAATGATTTGAAAATAAATGTTAATTTTATTCATTTAAAAACAATTTTTGGGACGATTAACCGCGTATTGTACAACCTGCTGTTAATTTTTTTCTGAAAATATTATACATATTTTTTTTAAATTATGACCTTGTTTAGCACCTACTGCGCAAACTCAAAAAAAAACCAATTTTATTCCCCTTATAGGAACGTTTTTGTAAACTGTCAAATCCATTCTCCTAATTTCAGTTTTGTGGACACAACACACAGTGACACAATACAAGCAATGGACGCCTGGGATTCCCTAAAAGTTCCCAGGAAAGTTATAAAACACAGCTGGCTGCCCACTACGTTGCGTTCGAAAACGCACCAGGTAGACAGGTGACAAGACTCGTCCAAAGAATAGAGATGGGCGATACTTGTTTCTGTGACTTTTAAATATCAGTGATTTTAAGTCGTGATTCTGTGACAAAAGTGACAGTAAATGAGCAAACGTTTTCTACTACATAAAAATGAAATAAGGGTAGAAGTACCAATATTCTATAGAATCTAACCATTCTTCTTCATAGTTTTGTTGAACTACTATTGGTTCAAAACAAATTAAAAAGAAATTATTGACAAGTAAGAAAATGTATTGACACATAAAAATGCAACTGTTGGAATTGACATATGACAAGTGACATTATTGTTTTCAAAATGGTCGTTTATCTCTTATAGCTTCGATTAGTAAGATGTTAAGCATAAAATAGTATCCCCTACATAGGGGTATAAAGACATTACTCCCGTTTTTTTTATGGTTTTTATGTTTTTAAGTGTCACTGTTGTAACTGTGACAAAACTATACTCCCTACCAAAGAGTGTAATGCTGTGATTTTTTAATTTTCTTTTTTTTAATTCTAATGTGATTATAATTTTAAAAATATCGCAAAAAGAAAATAATAAAAAATAGTAATGGAAACTACCTTATTTCAGTAGAATACACATTGATATCTGTATAGCAGTAGACAAATAGTCAAATCAGTAGATCTACTGAAAAATCAGTAGACTTGGCAACACCGCACATAATATCCTGAATCTAAGAAAAGCGTATTTATAAACAACCCTGAAAACGTGTTAAATCTTGCATCGACAGCTGCAAATTGCGAATTCTAATAATTAGCAGGTCTTGTTTTGTTTATACCTATTTAAATAGATTAAGGTTTTAGGTGATTTGATATTGAGAATATATAGAGTGTCCGGGAAAATGTGGGTCCTTTAAAATCGGTAATGTCTGTACAATAACGCGTATGCGATGCTCTAGGACAGTGATCGCCAACCTGTCGATCGCGAGCTACCGGTAGCTCGCGGCTGCAATTCTGGTAGCTCTTACAACGATTTTAATTTAAAAAATACAAACTGCAAAATCAGAGAAGCTTCCGAAAATTCCACAAAAAAATCTAATTGTCATAATATTAAACATAAACAGCGGCAACGTTGCGGTGAGCGATCTGCCGCTGACGCCATCAAGCTAGAATCTGCTAGAACCGACCAGCCGGACCAGCGCGTTAGTGTTCGAGAACGATCAATATTGCTTTTAACGGGATAAATACGCACGGCGCGGCGACATTGCGCTTAGTTTAAAACTGAACGCGTTACCAACGTCCAGCGGTTGGGTTAGTAGAGAACAACAAATAATATTATGGCAAGCAGTTGTAAGAAAGTAAAGACATACCACTTTCATTCGGAATGGGAAGAACAATACTTTTTTACAGAAGTTAAACATAAAAATGTGTGTTTGTTATGTAATACTTAGGTCTCCGCTGCTAAAAAAGGAAATATTGAGAGACATCATAAAACTGTACATTCTAATTTTGAAAAATCATTCCCACTACATTCTGCCGCCAAAAAGGAGAAACTGAAACAGTTAAAAAAGCAGTTAATTGGACAACAATCAATGTATTTAAGAACAGTCGACAAAAATAAGGCTGCAACTGAAGCATCGTACCGTGTGTCCCAGATAATTGCACAAAAAAAAGAAATCTTATGAAGACGGGGAAATGATAAAACAGGCGTTTTTAAAAGCTGCTGATTCGTTATTTGCCAACTTTAGAAATAAAGACGAGATAGTTTCAGCTATAAAATCTATGCAACTTTCTGCTAATACAGTGATGAGACGTGTAGAAGTAATGAGCAATGATATTTTTTTACAGTTAAGAACTGACTTAGATAACTGTGTTTATTTTTCACTTCAACTGGATGAATCAACAGATGTCGTTGACACTGCCCAGATGGCCGTATTCGTCAGAATGGTTTTTAGTGATTTTACGATTTAAGAAGATCTTTTGAAGTTTATTCCACTGAAAGGACACACTACTGGACAAGAGTTGTTTTCTCATTTAAAAAATATTTCTTCCGAGAAAATTCCAATATCGAAAATAGTGCTCTAGCTTTGGTGGGTTGTGATAAGGGTCTGGTGGCGTTATGTCGTAAAGATGAAACTTTTCCGCAATTTCTCTGTTACCACTGCATTATCCATCAGCAAGCATTATGTGGAAATTTCCTGAAACTAAACAACGTTATGAAACTGGTGGTAAAAATTGTGAACAAGATTAGAGTTCAAGCGTTATAAAGAAGATTATTTAAAACCTTGGCCGATGAAGTTGACTGTCAATACGGGGACCTACTCCTTCACTCTGAAGTCCGATGGTTAAGTAGAGGACGGGTGCTGAAACGTTTTAATGATGTCCTATCTGGCATAGTTCAATTTTTCAAACAACGCGATGAACCGACTCCGGAACTAGAAAATTCAATTTGGCTTAGAGATTTTGGTTTTCTCGTGGATATTACAGAGAAATTAAACGAACTTAATTTGCAGCTTCAGGGGAGAGACAAAGAACTAGCGGAAATGATTTCTGATATAAAAGCATTTATCAAAAAGCTGGAGTTTTGGGAACAAAACCTAATTAACAGCGATGCCAAGCATTTTCCTATTCTTTCAGAAAGAATATCTCAAAATCCATTAGAACCCTATGACAGCAAATATCATGTAGAAATAGTTTCTACCCTGAAGAATTACTTCAAAAATCGTTTTAAGGATTTCAACGAAATGGCTTTAGTAGCGCAGTTTGTTGTTTCACCCTTTATGGAAATTGATATCCAACAGTTTGCAACTTGTGTTATGCAGAACTTTGGCGATGACATCGCTGCAACAGAAATGGAAGTAATTGAGTTTCAAAATGATTTAGCCTTAAAATCGTTAGTCTCAAGTACCAAATGTATCTGGCCTATTGTAAGTAAAGACAAATATTCAGTTCTATGCCGTGTTGCCTTGAAAGTGAAAGCATTATTCAGTTCAACCTATTTGTGTGAATCTTCTTTTTCCAATATGAAGTTTATTAAGAACAAATATCGCAATCGACTTACAGATGCACATTTGGAATAATTGTATTCGAATGGCCATATCAAAATATACTGTAAACATTAAAAAAATTATCGATGAGTCTGAGTGTCAGCCTTCTCATTGAACGTGTTTTTTTATTTTTCAATGTTTATGTTAATGATAGTGCGTTACTTTTTTGTTGTTATTATTAACTATTTTTAAATCTTATGTGACATGCTGTTGTGGCTGGATAAAAGTTTGTGTTTATTTTTCAAATACCTTCGTTTGGTAGGTAGGAATGTAGCTATGAACAAGTACGTACTAGTAATATTAGTTATTTTGTTATTAGTTTATTATTAGTACCTATGTGTTATGTATTACAAGTTAAATAGTAAAATAAATACATATAATGATAAATTAACTGTGGATTATTTCATTTACGTTGTGTTACGTGGCTTCCGTGTGGGTAGCTCGCTGTTTATTCCAAAATTAACAAAGTAGCTCAACACATTGAGAGGTTGGCGACCACTGCTCTAGGAATTACTGAAACCAAATCAAGAGGAGTATTACAAAATCACAATAGTGAACTGCCGAAAGAAGATCACCGCAAAACTCGCCCATCATTGAAAACGAAAGATATTCCAGATGGAAAGAAATTTGAAATTCGTGATACCATTTATCGAATGAGGGCCAATAAGGAACATGTGATCTTAAATACAATTCTCTCGGAATTAATAGATAGAAAATTTGTCGACATTGGCAGAACAAGTCTATGGCAAGTGATACATAACGTGGGTTTCAAATTTCAAAAGGAGGATAACGGAAAGGCCCTTTGTGAAAGAAGTTCTGTCGTGCACAAGAGAATTAACTTTCTAAGAAAATATTCTAAATTTAAAGAAGAAGGGGCGAATTTTATATATTTAGACGAAACATGGATATTTTCTAGGGGTGCAACCAAGAGAATATGGCAAGATGATAACGTAAAGTCCATCAAACATACCGATGGAGAAGAAAAGCGACACATAATTTTACATGCAGGAGGGAAATCGGGTTTTATAGAAGGTGCTGATTTAATATTTTCATCTAAATCAAAATCCAGTGACTATCACGATAATATGAACACAGAAATGTTTGTAAAATGGTTGCATGAAAAACTTCTCCCAGGTTTAAGTGAGCCCAGCGTAATTATTTTAGACAATGCACCTTACTATTCTGAAGTATTAAACAAAAGTCCAACGAATTATTGGAGTGTTGATAAAATTAAAGAATGGTTGACAAAGGAATATATACCATTTCCTCAATATATATTAAAATCAGAATTATTACGCTTGGCAAATATACACGCAAAACCAAAAACCTTTGTTGTGGATCAGATTATTGAAAGTTACGGTCATCAAGTTTTACGTCTGCCACCGCATCATTGTCAGTTTAATCCCATCGAATATATATGGGGAATAGCAAAACAATATTATGACAACCATATTAGGCCTAATGGTTATAGTGACGACGCAGTTCGGGAAACTTGGTGAAAAGCACTTTCAATTGCAACTCCAGAAGTGTGGCGGAACTGTATATCCAAGTGCGAGAAACTAATAGAAGATTGGTGGACTCGTGAAAATAAAATAAACGAAATAAGTCCAATCATAATACCAATTAATGGCGATGACAGTGATGATGACGATTATGATATTTTGGATGATAATGACTGATTTTCATTTTTGTTGGCAAGTTCAATTTTTTAATTTTTTATTTGAAATTCTCTACATGGAACAAATTTTTATGTTAGAAAATATTTTATTTGAGTTAAATAACCCTCTTATTATACATAGACCATATTTTCTGTGTGAAGTGTAATATAAAATTATTATTAGGTTTATAATAACCACATTGGACTCCATTAATGAAAAAGTTTAATTCTGCTATCAATTATAGAAAAGATTGTCCATTATTATTTAATTAAAAAGTTGTACATTATTTTTCATTTCATTTAACCAGTTGATATTTTCCCAAAGAACAGTTCAAACTTTCGGGTACTTACCTGGAAATACTCATCAAATTTTTAATCCGAAACCCGCGCAAGTATAGCGAACAGACTGTAGATTAGAGCCTGAACTTGTGTACTAGTCAAATATAAAAAATTATTTACACAAAATGATATTTATTTCTTCTAAAAACCAAATATTTTCACACAGTGCCTGTTTTTTCATTGTTTATGGAAAAAATTTTACAAAATTATAGAAATCGAAATGATTCCACATGCCATATATTTTTTTTTTAATCTGATATTTAATTTGGATTATTTTAAAAATATTGATTTAAAACTATCCAATCCTTCGTAAGATTTTGTTAAAGTTGTTCCACAAACAATACAGGAAACAGGTAGTGTTCAATATCATTTTTCTATATAATTTTTTATATTTATCAAGTATCAATATAATATCAGAGTAATCGGGCCCGAAATATTCTTCGAAATCTTTTTGTTAATGGATGCGGTTATTGGCCCTTAAGTTGTCTGTATATTAAAAGGATGTTTATTTGAAATACCATATCAGGGGCGACAATTTATATATCAAAAGTCGCACGAGCAATATTTCCCAATTACTTCGTTTTTACACTGATAACAATTGATAAAAAAATTGAGGTTTTCTCTTTGTATAATTTATAATACTTCCCAAATTTGTCAGTCTACTCAATTTGTTTACAAAAGTTATGTGTAATGCGTGTTTTGTATTTCGATTTGATGATGCGCAGTGATATTCGTGGAATTATTAAAAATTTGAATGTGATTGTAAAATGGTTGTTTTAATAAAGGTGAGATTTTAGAAATATATTTTTAAATATATCATTAATAATAAAATAAATATTAACAAATTTTAAACTAGTGTTTATACTTTGAATTCGACTGTAGATAAATAGGGTAAAAGCGATTTTGGTATTTTATATAAAAATTTCTTTTTACATCTACATGTATGTTTATTTATGTTTTGAATAAATTATAGAATATGTCGGATATATCAGTCTACTCAACAGTTTTTGTTTTAAATCCCGTGACACTTTTTTTTAATTTTAAAATAGTGACAATTCTGTCAAATTACTTTGCAGTTTATTTTTTAGTTATTGAGATAGATAAAATACAAGGCGTTTCATTGGGAATGGAAAATATTTTAAATATACTGTCTTTACAAAAACATACCACATTTTCCTTAGACCAAAATAAGTCGATGTAAGTAAAATTAGCTTAGTACAAAGTTGCTTCGTTTGGGCTCCAGAGGGCCTTGAAGTTACAATTTTTAAATCGTTTTTCCCATATAAATTTAAAACGGCATATGCGATTTTGCTGAAATTTGATATATTGGTAGAGTTTTATGTGGCAAACAAAATGGTATTAAAATTTTGTCCGATAATAATACATAGGCGTAGAACTTGATTTTTTAAATAATTGCACCTTTAAAAATTCTACGCCAATGGCAAAAAGGGTTTGAGTATGAAATTTGGATTGGGTACTCATTTACTACAAAAAAGTACCCTTGATAACACTCGATTTACTCTCATGGTTTTGACAAAGTTTGTATTTTAATAATTATTGTTTATGTTCTAAAATTACTAAAATGCAAATTTCGTCAAAACCATGAAAGTAATCGAGTCTTATCAAGAGTACCTTTTTTAAAGTAAATGAGTTACATATATAAAGGTCATCCAGGGATCATAAAAAATCATAAAATATGGGACTTGTGGCCTTTTTAACCGAGTTACAGAGTGTTCTTTGAATTTGGCCCATTTGGCTCCATAGCTTTTGAATCACTAAGTTATTTTTTTTTATATTTGGCATAGATAGTCTACAACTATAGGACAATTGATCGACATATTAAAAAATTTCAATATTCAGATCCGGCTTAACAAAAATTATTAAAATTTGACCCACCTTAAAATAACACCCTATACCTATATCAAATTTTTCAACATTAAATTTCAAATTTGAAAAGAACATCAAAAACTGAATATATTCATTATATTTTTATTTTTCCACATGTTAGTTTACTACCAAAATTTTAACTTTAAAATGTACATTGTAAGAATTTTAGTCTCTACAAAATGTAGTTGAAGGGGTTTAAATTATTTTTTCTTCTTTAAAATTAATTTTACATAATTTTTTCATGGAAATTTCTGAAATAAACTCATTGATTTTGAAGTAACATTGACAAAAAATAATAAAAATTACAATTACAGATGCGTACTTAACAAAATTTAAATGATTCATATTCATTTAATAATTAATTATTTAATTTTAACATTTTTACATGAAAAAATTATTAAAGATTTTTACATTAGGCATCTCCATTCAATAGACCTAATCCATACGAACTGGAAAAAATATATGAAACTTTTCCTACTGCTTTTCGGTTTAAAATACATATAACTAGACCTAGGAATATATGCACCCAAAAAGTAGTTAAATATGCGCATATACAGGGTGAGTCATGAGGAACCTTACAGACTTCTACCATATGTAGAGTCCCTTAAGGAGTATATCATATGAGCATTAAAAAGTGGCAACTCCCCTTCGTTATTAATATAAAAGTCTAAGTAAACTTGTCCTCTTAAATGACCATCAAAAAAGTGAGGTCCTATAAATTGGTTATCACACCAATCCACACGTTCACGGAAAACCTTAACTGAGACCGAAACTCTCGAACAGCATGGGGATTGTCTACTGCCCACACATGTAAATTACGGGAATTATTTATCCCATCCCTTGTAAACTGTGCTTAATCTGTAAACAATGTTCTATACAGTACTGGTCTATGATTTGCAATCCACCTACAAAATTCCAACCTATGGATTTCATCTCCAGGGTGTAGCCGCTGAACTAATTGAATATGATATGGGTGTAAATTATTTTTTCGTAAGACTCTAGTCACTTTTGATTGGGTAACATAAAGTTGTCGACTTACTTTCCTGGTGCTTATTGTGGGGTTCGCAATAACAGCATCAAGAATATTATCTTCCTGCTCATGATCTACATTTCGTTCTGTATTTGCTTTAGGGAATGTGCCATGTTCTCGCAAATAATTAAAAACTGATGCAAATGTTGAATGATAGGGAACTCGACGACCAGGAAATCTTCTATGATATTCTCTTGCTGCAGCTCTGCCATTCCCATTACAGAATCCGTACATAAAAATGATATCTGCATATTCTGCATTTGAAAACTTATGGGGCATTTTGAATAACAACACCAACAACAAAAATTCTAACACTATTGTAAAATAGATAAATCAAAGCGAAATATTATTTTACACGTATAAATAATGGTTGCAAATGACAAATAAATAAGAACAAACAAACGTCAAACTATCACAACCTACCTTGATACATAGGTACCTACTATGTATTTATAATAAAAATAATACCACATAATATCTTAGTTGCAAGAATAAAATGTGCAGTTTTTATTAGAGGTTAATAAATAGCATTTATAATTATTAATTAATAAGTGTGAATTTATTGTTCGTTATTGTTATTCGCTACAATTTATTTATTGATTATTGACATGTTTAATTTAGTTGAGTAGTTTCTATAGTCTACAAAAATAGGCCGATTTCTATTTAAAATTTAAAAATGAACTAATCCGGATCTGGAAATTGTCGAAAATGAATTTAACGATCTAGTAAGCTCACTAAAGGCTTATGTTTGGCTCGTTTAGTTCAAATGCATACAATTAACAATGTTTTCTTTATGTTATAACATAATTTATGTGACCCCTTAAGGTGATTTTTCAGTTTTACCCAAAATCGAACCTTAATAAAAAAAAGGTGACAAAAATGTCACATACACAGTTTTGATTGTCTATCTATGTACTTTAAAAATATCTTATTATAATTTAAAAAAATCTTATACAGGGCGAACTTTTTGATATGAATTGTCGAGATTAATTTTTCCTAAGCCAATCCTGGAATTTTTAACTTTTGATGATATAAATTAAATGCTAGACACCAGTGTAATGCTCCACCAAAAAATTAAAGAAATTTAGTAATCCTTGCAGATTTTACGGCCATATAAAGTTTTGTCAAAATTCACAAAACACCCCGTCTATTAATAACGAAGGGGAGTTGCCACTTTTTAATGCTCATATGATATACCCCTTAAGGGACTCTACATATGGTAGAAGTCTGTAAGGTTCCTCATGACTCACCCTGTATATGCCGCAAAATACTTCAATATATGCGTAAAAATTGAAAAATATGCAAAGCATATGCAATAAGAGTAATTTGTTATTTGATCGAAATAGTTTATTAATATTTATCTAATACCTAATATAATACTTAATAATTATTTAATTATTAACTAATTTTATTTACAAATCAACATTATTATAAAACGAATGAACAATTAGATGTTTTTCTAAATTATCTGTATTAAATGATTGTCTCCTATCAGTAAGTATGTACTTGTACAAAGAAAAACTCCTTTCGACATCTACAGAAGTAATAGGTGCAAACTTAAATTTTCCTGAAATATCTGGATGAATAGTATTAATATCTTCAAAGTTACCACAATAAATATTAGCAAGGTTTCTTAAAACAATAAATCCTTCATTTTTAAAAATTACATTTGAAAATTTATGAAAAATAGTCTTTCCAATATCGCCCTGGACATTTTTACACTCTGATTCAAACGTCTTAATTAAATTTACGGAAGTCACCAAAAGTAAATTTTTTTGTTATAAATCTAATATAATTTTGGGTACAAATGCATAATTTTTTAAAAACACTAATTGCTTTGGTAATATGTGATTTTTAAATAACTTCTTTGTATTAGATATTCCCTTAGATGAATCATCAAAATCTAATATGATTTCTTTAATTTTTTCATAATTATTTGCGTAAAAAAGGCAGCTTTAAGCCAAGTACCGCACCGAGTAATCACAGGTTCCGGTAGCATCTGTAATTCAGGAAATTTTTCTTTGTACAATTGAGTTCTTAGAGGAGCTTTAAGAAATATTTTTTTTACATTACTAATTAAATAATTTATTAAAGGAAAGTTAGACCTAATTTCTTCTGCAACTCTGTTAAGACCATGAGCCAAACATGTAACATGGATTAAGTTTTCATAAAACATTTTTAAATTTTGTGCGGCTTTTACCATGTACGGGGCAGCATCGGATAACAGCAATAAACATTTTTCTGTTGGAACGGCTTCCGGAAGAAAAAAGGAAGACAATTCTGTCTGGATAAAACGAGTTAATGTCAAGTTATTTGTTTTATCCTTAGATAAAAGAGACCAGAGATATAACATACACCGGTGTTTAACCTGCGCCAATTTCTAAAGAAAGGTTAACGGAGTGGGGGAACTGGGCGGCGACACGCGGCGACCCGAACTCTGTGGCGTGGACCGGACTTTGTTTATTAGCATCATAATGAACTATTAGATTTATTTAAAAGGTGTTTAATCGAATTTTGTATTAATGAAATAAAATTAACGTGATTTTTTAATATCAAACAGATGCCACGACGTTTTATGTAAAGAGAAGACCTTTTATAGAATATTTCGTTAGCGTTTATTTACTACGGACTTTTTTGCATGAGATTACAGTAAAATGTTAAAATAGAATATATTGTTAATAGAGCAAAAAATGTTACTCCTTGTCTACAAGTATTAGAAGAATAGCATGTGCGCAGGCGAATACTGCAAATCTAACCTTATGAGTTGAACATTATATTTTTTCTACGGCTATTACATAATAATAAAAATTAGTCAAAATCAGAAAATGCTGTTTTGTATTATAACGTCAGAAAAAGGTATATTAAGGCTTCTTTCTTTAGGAATATTAATTAATATAAAGGATGAGTCACATAAAACTCTAGAAATGCATATGTCTGAAACCAGATAACATTTTAAAATTTAAATCTATTAAAAGTCATTTGGTCGCTAGGGATGAGTGATTATCGAAATAAATTATTGATCATTGAAAATAATCGATTATTTTCAAACAATCTTTGAAAAATCAAAAATAATCGATAAATAAAAAGCCAATTAACCGATAAATAAGTGTTTACAAAATATAATAAAAAAAGAATTATCGTTTATTTTAAATAATCGATTATTTTCAAATAAACCATTTTTTTTCGTCCGTGGAAACAGATTATTCGATAATCTTTAAAAAATCGAAAATAATCGATTAATCAAAAATATTCGATTAATTAAAAAGTCGATTAACTGATAAATTAATTTTCAAAATAAAGAGAGAATTATCGAATATTTTAAATAATCGATTATTTTTCATCGATTAATTATTATCAATAATCTATTTTATTGCATATCCTTTAAAATCGATAATTCGATTATCTTTGAAATACCGAAAATAGTCGATAATTCCAAAATAATTGCCTAATCGAAAATAACCAATTAATTAAGAAGCCGATTCTGTGATAAATCGATTATTATCAATAATCTTATATTATTGTATATCCTTTAAAATCGATAATTCGATTATCTTTGAAATACCGAAAATAATCGATAATTCCAAAATAATTGCCTAATCGAAAATAACCAATTAATTAAGAAGCCGATTCTATGATAAATCGATTTTAATCAAGAAACTATTTTATTGCATATCCTTTAAAATCGATAATTCGATTATCTTTGAAATACCGAAAATAATCGCCTAATCGAAAATAACCAATTAATTAAGAAGCCGATTCTATGATAAATCGATTTTCCAAAAAATAAAACGAATTATTGATTATTTTCTAATAATCCTTTTTTTAATATTTCCTTTAAAATTGATTATTCAATTATCGAAAATAATCGATTATTAAAAAGCTGATTAACCAATAAATCGATAATTTTAAAAAAATAACCAAAATATCGGTTATATAAAATAACCGATTATATTCAATCGATTATTTTCATACAATCAAATAATGAAAAAACCGATTAAACGAAAATCGATTATTTTGAATAAATCTACTTTTTCTTGTATTTCCTTTAAAATCGATTAATACATTAGTTTAAGAAAACAAAAATAATTTATTAAAAACAGCGGATAAATCGATTTTCATAAAAAAAATATCAGAATTATCGATAAATCGATTATTTTTGTAACCCCTATCGGTCGCTTGCCTTTGTCTGAGCATTAAGCTCCAAAATTTAGAGATTCAAATTTTTTGATCCCGTTATCTTTGAAACTGCATTCGATTGTATAATAAATAATAAATATTGTTAAATTTTGGATTTTTTTAGTAAACGAAAATTTTGTTCGAGTTGTTTAGGGGTTTGTAATGTAACATTTATTAATGTGACCAACTCCCGTAACTTTAGTATTTTTTTTTTGCTTATACTAGATCATATGGTGCGTTTTATTTTGTTTTAAGACTGAAGATTCAAATGTCACTTTTCGATTTGACCGCAAATAAGATGAACCTTGAAATTTTAAGTAGGTCATCCTGTATTTAATCTAATATTCTTATAAAAATACCTTATAAAAATAAAATTTAGCTAGCAACTATGATTCTTTACTACTTTTTAAATACAAAATTTCGTTAGCAACAATGCCTCTTTACTTTTTATTTAAATTAATTGTTCAAAATTTTACCTTTTTGTAAATTTATGTAATATGAAATCTGATTTCTGATGCTTAATATTTATTGAAACCCCTTAATGCGGATCTGAAGTATTCAGCCCAGAGAATCATGGCGCATTATGTCAAAACGTTTATAAATATTTACCACTGAAAACGAATATATTCATAACATTAGTACTTGTATTTTAAGTACATACAATTTTTCAAGATACATCGTGGCATTTTGAACTTGAAATTGAATAACTAGAACACTTTAAATTGCTAAAATACCAACAAATAAATCAAAAAACAGCTGTCAATGGTGATTAAACTCAGGTGAAGGTGATCGATGAATGGAAAAATCGGAGCAATTCGGGTGGCGTCGTGCAAACAATGATTTTCAATTGGTGGGTTACTTTGGGTTAAAATAGACAACATGCGCAGTGTGCAATGTTACATCTTCGGTCTCTTTAATCTAAGGTTTTATCTAATTGCTTTGAAGCGATTAGATATGGACCAATTTTCATTTCTTCGCGTAATGAACCTATCATTAAATGGGCTATATATCGACCACAAGAGTCTGTTGTTTCATCCACAATAATATAGAAATGGTTTCCAACGGTAATCTCACGAATTTTTTCACGAGTCTCAATGTACAAACTGTCAACACCACGTTTGCGTAATATACTTTGCTCTGGAATATTAAATTTACAGTATTTTTGCAAAAATGATCAGAGATTTGGATTATTTAATCGTATTAAAGGGATATTCGAAGTCACTAAAGCTTTGCATAAATCTTCATTAAAAATAGCTTGTTCACTTCTAGACGATCCAGATTCTAAATATTGTTTCAAGGGAAGTTGACTTTGTCTGCGAGTGTCTTTAGATTTCTGCTTTGCTATGTGAGGGTGTTTTCGCGTGTTGGTCGATTTGAAACTTTTTTTTACATGGAATCTAAAACAAGTAAATTCCTGTAGATGTTGAAGTTTTAATTAAATTAAATAAATGCGTACGTTGTAAAGTTGCCCTACTTTTTTTTAAACTGTGTGTTGAAATAATATTTTACTATCGTTTGATTTACCATTGTGAAAGGTCAAAATAAAATATAAAAGTACTTACAATTTTAGAACATGTTTTACAAAACACCTAGTTATCACCTTCTACAACAAAATCTGAATAAGATTTTACCCACGACTCAATTGATTTTGCCATTTTTCCCACTGGTTAACACAACACAACAATAAAGACTGAAATGAAGTTGAAAGTAAACTAAGTCATTTAGAAATTTGAAGATATTAATACAACTACCAGGGCCTCAATTCTCGACTTTTTTTCCCATGGGAAAAAGATAATTTTCCTATGGGAATTTATATTTTGTATTCTCGACACATCCACTAGGAATATTTTCTCACGAAAAGTATGGGAGCAAACACACCTGGTATTTGGCATGGGAAAACAAATTTCCAATGGGAATCTGTCACCGGTGACATTTGCTAGTTACTTCAAATAATAATATTTATATATTATTATTACTCATGGTATATTATTACTAATATACCTTTCCTAAAATGGATGAAGCTATTTTACTTTCCCAATTAAACAATATAGAAGAGGCAGAAAGAAGAGCAATTAATGTCCCAAGAGATTTTTGGTCTAAGTGAAAAAATGAGGCAGGGGATCCCTTTGAATCCTTAAATGGTAGACAATTTCTCAAATATAATCAACGCAAGTTTTCTAGAATAAGCAATCCCAGAATATATTTTGTTTCATTATTAGGAATAGGCTATTTCAGAATAAATTATGTTTTATTACGCAAAATAAATAGCAACTGTTAATAACATAATGAGATGTTAAAAAAACTTGAAGCTAAAATATTGAACACTCTTAAAAATCCTTAAAATTCCTTTGTTTCTGCTATTTTTTCCAAGGCACAAATTATTCGTTCTTTTGCCAAAACATTTCTCTCTAATAACTTGAATTTTTTGTCATAATAATTTTCTTTATTAAAGTTTTTATTTTGTAACATGCGTTCAATATTTCGGCTAGTATTCAAGGTTTTAGTTAACTTTGTAGCAGCTACTCTTCGTTTTGGCTTTATTGTGCCCCTTGTACTAGGTTCAGCACATGATATATTTTCGCGTTATTTTCTAACAAAAGGGGGTTGATTGTTTTCTCTGACAAGACGGCAAGTGGCAAAACAAGAGTCAAAAGTTGACGATAGAATCAATGATCCCAACATTACTACTTGAAAGTATTGAAATATAATATTGATTATGATTGGTCAGTTTCCAATATTTACGTACTTAATACCGGACATACGTTAGACATACGAATAATCGAAATTCCCATAGGAAAAAGGTTCCTAACCTAGTCGAGAATACCATTTTATAATACCACTGGAATATAAGCATGGGAATATTTATCCATGGGAAAATTTTCCGGTGAAGTCAAGAATTGAGGCCGAAAGGATATTTAGCAAAATTTGTTGGTTTAAGGAGGGTGTTTATAATTTAATCCTCTCAAGTACCTACACCATTAACCGTAATTTATTACAGGGAAAAGTTAATCCTTCAAAATTTTAGGAAATGGACCTGTAAAGGCATTACACAAAATATTATTTTGGTCCAAAACTCATAATTTTAATATGTTCAGCCAATTAGTACGTCAGATATATGCCAAAAAATTTACAAAATGTCAATATATGCATTCAAAATCAAAAATTGTATTTATATGTAACATATGCAAAATATGGCGTTTTGCATATATTCCTAGCTCTATTTATAACAAACATGAAACACATCTTCAGATATTATTTCTTCCAGCCAATCCCGATCTTCTGAAGAGTCTTTGTTAGCGGTCTCACTGATTTCAAGACTTCTTTTTGCAATTAAAACATATTCCTTGGGGTTTGGGATTACGGTCTTTGTCACAATTCTGGACCTTAGAGCCAAAGAATGTTAAGTCCATTTTACAAAATTATACAGTAGAGCTTGTTGAAACTTTTGACTTGTGTTTATGCCATTTTTATTGCACAAATTCACTTGATCACTAACAATTCTGCGTGTAACAATCACAACAGTATACAAATAGAAATGTTAATCTTAACTAAAATAATTTACAATCTGCATAACACTTTCTCTGTCGATTAGAAATTGTAATTCTTTCTAAATTGAAGGATATTTAAATTAATCTTGAATTGTTACTGCAAATATATTTTTGTAAAAAGGTACTTGGAACCTTTTTGATATGTCTCTAATATTTACGAAATTGCACTGCTCTCTTAATTAAGGTTATGTAGGGAATGTTTTGATCGTATTTGTTATAGATTTAAATGAGCGAAGATACAGAAAAGCCATTTAGAATTTCATTTTTAAATATGTTCACTAGAGAGAAGTGCATAAAGGGTCCAACTGACATTTTTTTTCCAAAATCCAATATTCATCTTTAAAAGTAATATGTCAAAATGTACCTCTTCTATAGTCTATTTTTATGTATGAGAGAGTATTAAAATAATAAAGCGTTCGTAAGCCACAGGCGTAGCACTTCTTTTAGTAGACAGTTAAAATATTTTTTGAAGTTATTCCTCGAGTATACACTTATATTTTCACCTAATTAACCTGCTTATAACTTCTAAACAGCTGAAGGTAAAAAAGTGCTTTTTTTTCTAAAATGTTTTATTTTTCCACAAGGTATGTTAAGAACATTGGGTCAAACGGGTTATGTAAGTATAAGGGTTTAAACTTTGACTTTTAAACAACGTTACGTTCATAAATAATAATTTTATTATAAAAACTACTTCTTACCTACAAATCCAAATCAGAATCGAAATCAGAAGATGAACTGTCGCAACCAATATTTACAATGAGTGGCTCGATCATTTCATCAGTAATATTGTCCAACTTCCACATTTTCTCTTCTTCTTTAATCGTATGATTTACTGCCTTTTTCCAGTTTTCAGGCTTCACATTATTTACAGCCTCCAAAAACAACTGTTTAACATCACTCATTTTAAAAGAATTATTTCTTCTTGAAACTTCTCCCTTTATCTGTGCCCATATCAGTTCAATCGGATTTACTTCGCAATGATATGGTGGTGATCTAATCGGAGAGGCTAGCCGCGAGCTTAGTATGCATCCACTTACTCGCAACAGTTAAGCAGTGATCTCTCTGGTCACGTCGTGGATGGGTGACCGCTGATAGGTTCCACCATGGGCCGTGTCACCATGGGATTAATCCAACTAGCGTTTAACCATCGACGACGTGGAATGAATGAGGGTGTGAATGGGAAAGTACCTTCAAATGGTGGTACAATAAGCCGCAGGCTGCAGTACTGCCAGACTACAGACGGATTAGGGTGTAGCACGGGAGGTCTGAAGGGGGTAAAACTAAAAAAAAACCACAGTCATCCCACGATTTTTTGCAATTTCATCAATTTCATATTTTTTGAATTTCTCTTAATGAAGGGAACACAAATGATACAGTTCTTTTCTCACAGAACCGGGATGGAACTTAATATTCTTTGAATTTAGCCAATTCTGTAAATCTTTTTTTAACCACTTGGTTGTGGGCATTTTTTCTATAAGTCTCGAGTGATAACTTGCATTATCCATTACTATTATACAGTTCTGAGGAAGAAGATCTATAATTTGTTTGAACCACTCTTTAAAGACATCAGCATTCATGTCCTCATAGTAGTCACCGGTACGAGTAGATTCAAAAATCAATAAACCACCTTTAACAAAACCGTTTGAACTATTATTAGTCTGCGCCCCTTTCCTGATGGTGGATTTAAACCAGTAAATAACTTATTTAGAAAAGCCTGTCTTCGACTTGTAACAGTTTCATCTTGCCAAAATTTATTTGGTTTATGTCTCTCGTTGATCCATGTTTCATCTAAATAAAATATATTTCTTCTTTGGTTTCTCATTTCTTTTATAGTCCTTAGGTAATTTCTTCTCCATACTACAATATCTTTTAAAAGTTTCCATAGTGTGCTTTGACTCATTTCAGGGTAATCCTTATCATCTCGAACCGTGGCAAGAACTTTGTCTACTGTCGAAAATTCTTTTCTAAAGAAGAACGCATGCACTTTCCTTCGAAGTCTTTCAAAAGATTTTCTAATTGAAATTTTGGTTTTCCTGGAACTTTACGTACTGTTTGAAACTCGCCACATTTCTCTTCTTTAACAACTCTGTAAATCGTAGATTTCCCAACACCAAGCGTACTACTAACTAATTCCACTGTGTCATCAACACTTTTACATAAATGTTTGACTGTAAATGATTTAAAACAATTAAATATGAATGTTTTTTCATTAGCTGTTAAAGGACCGATTTTTTGTCGTTTACGCGGCCCTTTCAAATTTTCCATGATCACACTAGAATTCACACTGCACCTTGCAAGTTGCAACTAAACGACATTTAGTAAACTGTCAAGAATACACAACTTGGACCTCCTTACTAAATGGAAAATCTATAATCGCATTTTCAGTGAAATTTGTTGGGAAGGTATTTATCTACTTATAATTCGATTAATGTAAGAAATTCTTGGAATTGAAATAAAACAAAATTGGCAAATAGGTACTTATTGAAAATAATCTTAAGATACGGCTATGTAATCTTTAATACACAGGGCTTTTGGCTTGTCCAAACCTTTTTCTATTGTTCTGTACAGCTTATGTTTATAAAGGACCAATAAAAGACCCAAAACTTGTAATAGCTCAGGTACATTTATTACAATTTTAGGAAATATTTAGATTATTCTGTAAAAATATTTAAAATGACCGTACTAAATTTTGCATTAGAAATGCTGTTTTATTACTCTCTCATACATAAAAATGTTTGTTTGTACATAAACATGTAGACAAAAAAAGTACAAATAATTGGTGTTTTAAACAGTTTTGTATTTGGCGTTTGATCCATTTTCACCCTACATCAGCGATATTATTATTTAACCAATAATTTAATATTTTTTATCGTCCCTCGCCGCCCCCTTGACTTGCCGCCAGTGTGTTTCGTACCCCTTGCACCACCGGTTTGGAATGCCACTAAGCAGAACCCTCTTCCTCTTTACTCTCATTTTCACATTCGACTTCACTGGAAATGGGACTTATTGATGATGTGCATGATGATATTACCATTTCATTGTCTTCACTGGATGTGACTTCCATTAATTTATTTTTGTATCATCATGGATGTGGATGTGGAGAATAACCAAATTCCGCATTTTGATTTAAATCTTTTTGCTCAATTTTTATGCGGTTGTATGAAATACTTTTTCAATGCTTGTTTAGAGATTTCTTCTGTTCTTCTATTCTATGATTTAGTGAGCATTCGTTTTTTAAAACGTGTACGTTTTTAACATCCAAATAATATGTCTGGCATCACTGTAAACTGTGTCTATATCATTGAATTCAAATAAAGTGCACGCCATATTTATTTAATGATCATTTTTTTTCTAACCACACACGTATATAGATATTCAAGATAAATCGTTATTTTTTAGCGGAAAATAGCTATACGGGTGCAGTCAATGCAATCTAAAATCGTACGTCATAAAAAACCTAGTTTTTGTGGTACAAAATAAATTTAAATAATAACTTTTCTTATCTCTTTAATATTTTGTGGCCATTTTACAAACTGGTTAAAAAATTTGGATACAACGTGTGATTCAGAAGAACTTTGAACTACCACTTGCATGAAACCGCAAGCTAATTAATATATATAAATAAAATATATGAATTAATTAATAAATTCTTACACAGTAAAATATAAAAAATAATAATTTGATATCCAAATGTCACAAAAATGTAACGAGTGGTATTTTTCAAGGATTGAAATTTCAAAAATACTAATATATACCGCGAAATTGGTAGTATTGCATAAAACGTTTTTTTTTTTTCTTTTCAGAGTCCCCGTCTATCGGACTCGGACACTTCGGATAGCCACAGTGACAGCGAAGTGCCCACATCTTTATTACCTACCTCCAGGTTGCTCAACAACCACCACCATTACAGGTATGTTTACTTCTGGTCTAAAATACGTAAATTTAGTAAGTATACATCAAATTAATTACGGACAACCTAAAAAAGAAGACAATTGTTACAGTATGCAGCAAAGACAGTAACTTTTTGCACAATAAACAAGTTTATAAAACCGGAGTGGGCTTTATTTCATAATATATTTGTTACCTACTTGTTACAGGCTTAAATTAATACATTTACTATTGAAAAGTAATGTTAAACATAATTATTTAATTAATATTTAATTACTTAATAGTTAAATACTTACTTCAGGAAAAATCAAAAAGGATACATTTGTATTTTAACTGTTTATTACCTTTATAACCTAGTTCAGGGTTTACAATTGTTTATAACAGTGGTCGCCAACCTGTCGATCGCGAGCTACCGGTAGCTCGCGGAGGCAATTCTGGTAGCTCTCACAACGATTTTAATTTATAAAATACAAACTGCAAAAATCAGAGAAGCTTCCTAAAATTCCACAAAAAATCTAATTGTCATAATAGTGAACATAAACAGCGGCAACGTTGCGGTGAGCGATCTGCCGCTGACGCCATCAAGCTAGAATCGGCTAGAACCGACCAGCCGGACCAGCGCGTTAGTGTTCGAGAACGATCAGGATTGCTTTGAACGGGATAAATACGCACGGCGCGGCGACATGGCGCTTAGTTTAAAACTGAACGCGTAACCAACGTCCAGCGGTTGGGTTAGTAGAGAACAACAAAAAATAATATGGCAAGCAGTTGTAAGAAGGTAAAGACATACGACTTTCATTCGGAATGGGAAGAACAATACTTTTTTACAGAAGTTAAAGATAAAAATGTGTGTTTGTTATGTAATACTTCGGTCTCCGTTGCTAAAAAAGGAAATATTGAGAGACATAAAACTGTACATTCTAATTTTGAAAAATCATTCCCACTACATTTTGTCGCCAAAAAGGAGAAACTGAAACAGTTAAAAAAGCAGTTAATTGGACAACAATCAATATTTTTAAGAACAGTCGACAAAAATAAGGCTGCAACTGAAGCATCGTACCGTGTGTCCCAGATAATTGCACAAAAAAAGAAACCTTATGAAGACGGGGAAATGATAAAACAGGCGTTTTTAGAAGCTGCTAATACAGTGATGAGACGTGTAGAAGTAATGAGCAATGATATTTTTTTACAGTTAAGAACTGACTTAGATAACTGTGTTTATTTTTCACTTCAATTGGATGAATCAACAGATGTCGTTGACACTGCCCAGATGGGCGTGTTCGTCAGGATGGTTGTTAGTGATTTTACGATTAAAGAAGTTGTTTTGAAGTTTATTCCACTGAAAGGACACACTACTGGACAGGAGTTGTTTTCTCATTTAAAAAATATTATTTCTTCCGAGAAAATTCCAATATCGAAAACGTTAAGCTTGACAACCGATGGCGCTCCAGCTATGGTGGGTTGTGATAAGGGTCTGGTGGCGTTATGTCGTAAAGATGAAACTTTTCCGCAATTTCTCTGTTACCACTGCATTATCGATCAGCAAGCATTATGTGGAAATTTCCTGAAACTAAACAACGTTATGAAACTGGTGGTAAAAATTGTGAACAAGATTAGAGCTCAAGCGTTACAAAGAAGATTATTCAAAACTTTGGCCGATGAAGTTGACTGTCAATACGGGGACCTACTCGTTTACTCTGAAGTCTGATGGTTAAGTAGAGGACGGGTGCTGAAACGTTTTAATGATGTCCTATTTGGCATAGTTCAATTAGACTCCGGAACTGGAAAATTGAATCTTGCTTAGAGATTTTGGTTTTCTCGTGGACATTACAGAGAAATTAAACGAACTTAATTTGCAGCTTCAGGGGAGAGACAAAGAATTAGCGGAAATGATTTCTGATATAAAAGCATTTATCAAAAAGCTGGAGTTTTGGTAACAAAACCTAATTAACAGCGATGCCAAGGATTTTCCTATTCTTTTAGAAAAAATATCTCAAATCCATTAGAACCCTATGACAGCAAATATCATGTAGAAATAGTTTCTACCCTGAAGAATAACTTCAAAAATCGTTTTAAGGATTTCAAAGAAATGGCTTTAGTAGCGCAGTTTGTTGTTTCACCCTTTATGGAAATTGATATCCAACAGTTTGCAACTTGTGTTATGCAGAACTTTGGCGAAGACATCGCTGCAACAAAAATGGAAGTAATTGAGTTTCAAAATGATTTTGCCTTAAAATCGTTAGTCTCAAGTACCAAATGTATCTGGCCTATTGTAAGTAAAGACAAATATTCAGTTCTATGCCGTGTTGCCTTGAAAGTGAAAGCATTAATGAGTTCAGCCTATTTTTGTGAATCTTCTTTTTCCAATATGAAGTTTATTAAGAACAAATATCGCAATCGACTTACAGATGAACATTTGGATAATTGTATTCGAATGGCTGTATTAAATTATACTGCAAATATTAAAAAAAATATCGATGAGTCTGAGTGTCAGCCTTTTCATTGAACGTGCTTTTTTATTTTTCAATGTTTATGTTCATGATAGTGCGTTACGTTTTTGTTGTTATTATTAATTATTTTTAAATCTTACGTGACGTGCCGTTGTGGCTGGATAAAAGTTTGTGTTTATTTTTCAAACACCTTCGTTTGGTAGGTAGGAATGTAGCTATGAACAAGTACGTACTAGTAATATTAGTAATTTTTTATTAGTTTATTATTAGTACCTATGTATTATGTATTACCAGTTAAATAGTAAAATAAATACATATAATGATAAATTAACTGTGGATTATTTCATTTACGTTGCGTTACGTGGCTTCCGTGTGGGTAGCTCGCTGTTTATTTCAAAATTAACAAAGTAGCTCAACACATTGAGAGGTTGGCGACCACCGCCCTACAGGATGACGGTGTTTCAAATGAATACCACCAATATCGCCAATAACAATTTTAAACAATTATTAGTCGACTGACAAATTTAACGAATGAACACAAGAAAAGGAAAGTCGCCAATCTGAAATCAATCAACTGATAAATGTAACGAATCAATAATCTTGGAAATACTCACAGGAACAGTCAATCCCCAGGCACTTCCGTGGTACTTTTAGTAAGCAAATCCCACCTTTGATAATAATATTTTTTAATAAATAAGTCAAATAGCACAATGCGTGAGCATCAACTAACCTGACCTCACTATAGCACTCAAGGCGACCCATCATTTCGTTCTGCCTGGGAGAGTACAGTCGACGATTCGTTGACTGCCAATGTTCTTTACATTATATTACAATGAGTAATCACACAAAATTTATTTACCTGCTAACATATATTTAAAGGTAAAAATGATTTTTTTATGTCTCTAAGAGCATTTATATTGGGAAAACACTTTTTATGTAACGCATTAATAAAATGTAATATTAAGTATTTTCTTTCCGAGAGGTCCGAATCCAAACAGAGCGCTACCAGCTGTTGGGAAGTTACATCAGGGTGGGGCTGATAAGTACTTATGTCAACTCGAGATAATATAACAACGAATTCCCGTTCCTCTAGTGTTCTTGTGGCTAGTTATGTGGCGAGATCTTCAACGCGACGCTTTTTAGTTCTATGGGAAGCTTCCTCAAAAGGCTTAAGAGGCTTACCGCGACTAGTACTTGGCTGTGGATCACTAGTCACTTCTATTTGCTGAATAGAGTTGGCAATTATTTTTTCTTTGTTGATTCATTCCACATGACGTTTAAACAAAAAGTTTTCCATTTTTTGCCCAGAGCTAAACAATATACTTCAGAAACTTTGTTTAATATATTTAAAGTGGTTTCAGAATAGCTGGGTAAATTAAGAATTGCTTGAATTTTTTAAGTAACTCTACTTTTCTTTTCACCGGCCACACCGTTAATTTATTCCTCAATTATATCGGAATTTTTAATTTTCCGAAGATTTCCTTACAAAAAAATACCGCCCTTTTTATCAGATATTAGGTTTGTATTTTTTATTTATTTTTCAGATCTAATATTCAAAATCCAGTTCCACCGCAATTGGGAATGACAACGATAGAGAACAACATGATCGCTGCATCACTAGCAGCGGCAATTTCGGGGGGCCAAAGTCCCGTCGGAACCCCCAATTCCATTTTGCCCTTTTACAATCCTAGTTTACTGACACCCGATTTGTACCTGTCCAATGTCGTTCGAACGTTCCAAGCTGCCGCGGCGCTGAACGAAAAGAGCAACGGCAACAATGTCAGCGGGGAACAACCGTTGGATTTGAGCAAAGGGGCGGTGAATAACCACAGCGCGCCCAGCGGTGCTGAGCAGAGGATGGTGGCGGGGAATAACGTGAGGTTGCCCGCGTTGGAACCGAGGCATATATTCAAGTAAGTCTTTTTTTAGGTGTTAATGTCCGGTATACGGTCTAACGTTATTACCGTACATAAAAGTACGTTATTTAGATAAAAAGTACGGTAAACTTACGGTATTTTGAACAGAATTAGCAAATATTTCGAGGTGTGTAAAGATGTTAGCGGTTTTGTTTCGTTGTCATGTCTTTTTTTAGGTGCAGAGTTTCTAATAATTACCATACTCGGTTAATGTCCGGTCCAACGTCATTACCGTACATAAAAGTATGGTATTTACATAAAAAGTACGGTAAACTTACGGTATTTTGAACAGAATTAGCAAATATTTTGATTTGTGCAAGGATATTATCGGTTTTGCTTTGTTGTCAAGTCTTTTTTTAGGTGTAGGGTTTCCAATAATTGCCGTAGTCGGTTAATATCCGGTCCAACGTCATAACCGTACATAAAAATACGGTATTTACATAAAAAGTACGGTATTTACATAAAAAGTACGGTATTTACATAAAAAGTACGGTATTTACATAAAAAGTACGGTAAACTTACTGTATTTTGAACAGAATTATCAAATATTTTGAGTTGTGTAAGGATATTGGTTTTATTTTGTTGTCAAGAAAGTCTTTTTTCCCAATAATTAACGTACTCGGTTAATGTCCGGTCCAACGTCATTACCATACATAAAAGTACGGTATTTACATAAAAAGTACGGTAAAAGTACGCTATTTTGAACAAAATTAGCAAATATTTTGTGTTGTGTAAGAATATTATCGGTTTTGTTTTGTTGTCAAGTCTTTTTTTTTTAGATGCAGGGTTTCCAATAATTACCGTACTCGATTAATGTCCGGTCCAACGTCATTACCGTACATAAAAGTACGGTATTTACATAAAAAGTACGGTAAAAGTACGCTATTTTGAACAAAATTAGCAAATATTTTGAGTTGTGTAAGAATAATATCGGTTTTGTTTTGTTGTCAAGTCTTTTTTTTTAGGTGCAGGGTTTCCAATAATTACCGTACTCGGTTAATGTCCGGTCCAACGTCATTACCGTACATAAAAGTACGGTATTTACATAAAAAGTACGGTAAAAGTACGCTATTTTGAACAGAATTAGCAAATATTTCGAGTTGTGTAAGAATATTATCGGTTTTGTTTTGTTGTCAAGTCTTTTTTTTTAGGTGCAGGGTTTCCAATAATTACCTTACTCTGTTAATGTCCGGTCCAACGTCATTACCGTACATAAAAGTACGGTATTTACATAAAAAGTACGGTAAAAGTACGCTATTTTGAACAGAATTAGCAAATATTTCGAGTTGTGTAAGAATATTATCGGTTTTGTTTTGTTGTCAAGTCTTTTTTTTTAGGTGCAGGGTTTCCAATAATTACCTTACTCTGTTAATGTCCGGTCCAACGTCATTACCGTACATAAAAGTACGGTATTTACATAAAAAGTACGGTAAAAGTACGCTATTTTGAACAAAATTAGCAAATATTTTGAGTTGTGTAAGAATATTATCGGTTTTGTTTTGTTGTCAAGTCCTTTTTTTAGATGCAGGGTTTCCAATAATTACCGTACTCGGTTAATGTCCGGTCCAACGTCATTACCGTACATAAAAGTACGGTATTTACATAAAAAGTACGGTAAAAGTACGCTATTTTGAACAAAATTAGCAAATATTTTGAGTTGTGTAAGAATATTATCGGTTTTGTTTTGTTGTCAAGTCTTTTTTTTAGGTGCAGGGTTTCCAATAATTACCGTACTCGGTTAATGTCCGGTCCAACGTCATTACCGTACATAAAAGTACGGTATTTACATAAAAAGTACCGTAAAAGTACGCTATTTTGAACAAAATTAGCAAATATTTGAGTCGTGTAAGAATATTATCGGTTTTGTTTTGTTGTCAAGTCTTTTTTTTAGGTGCAGGGTTTCCAATAATTACCGTACTCGGTTAATGTCCGGTCCAACGTCATTACCGTACATAAAAGTACGGTATTTACATAAAAAGTACGGTAAAAGTACGCTATTTTGAACAAAATTAGCAAATATTTTGAGTTGTGTAAGAATATTATCGGTTTTGTTTTGTTGTCAAGTCTTTTTTTAGGTGCAGGGTTTTCAATAATTACCATACTCGGTTAATGTCCGGTCCAACGTCATTACCGTACATAAAATTGCGGTATTTACATAAAAAGTACGTTAAAAGTACTCTATTTTGAACAAAATTAGCAAATATTTTGAGTCGTATAAGGATATTATCGATTTTGTTTCGTTGTCAAGTCTTTTTTTTAGGTGCAGGGTTTCCAATAATTACCGTACTCGGTTAATGTCCGGTCCAACGTCATTACAGTACATAAAAGTACGGTATTTACATAAAAAGTACGGTAAAAGTACGCTATTTTGAACAAAATTAGCAAATATTTTGAGTTGTGTAAGAATATTATCGGTTTTGTTTTGTTGTTGTCTTTTTTTTTAGATGCAGGGTTTCCAATAATTACCGTACTCGGTTAATGTCCGGTCCAACGTCATAACCGTACATAAAAGTACGGTATTTACATAAAAAGTACGGTAAAAGTACGCTATTTTGAACAGAATTAGCAAATATTTCGAGTTGTGTTAGGATATTAACGGTTTTTTGTTGTCAATTTCACTTATCACTTCCATTCAGACGCTTCAGACTTCAGAGCCATCTATGAATGAACAGTACTACACTGCGTAGAAGACTGTTTCCCAGTTTTACTACAAAATAAAAGTTTACGGCAATTTGAATTGCGCGGTACGGTAAATGGAATTTGAAAAGTTGGCAACCTTGTTTAGTACCTACAAAACGCAGAATTTTTTGTAATTTGACGGATAAGAACAGTTCAAGCGAAGTCTATTGTTTAGTAATTTGAAAATTCGGGAACACACTTCAAAAAATTTCCTACAAATTAATAAAATCATTCTCAAACTTTAAAGGTTGTGCAATGGTAAAACTTTCCTCAGTTTTAAAGCTTGACGAAAACTGCGCATTTCAAATGATAAGTTTACCAAATATGTTAAAGGTTCAGAGAAAACATCTAATACTTGTTTTAGTACAAAACATGGTACGCCATTGATTCCAGAAGATCTTTTGTTTTTAATGTTCCTAAGTAATAAATTTAATAATTCTGTGTGCGAAAAAGAAGTGCGATAGAAAGAATCTTTATTTGATGTGATTCCTTCGATGTTACTAGTAGACTTTGTTATTATTTTTTCGATCATATTTAAAAAAAAAAAAACTTATTAAATTCTGTAGTTACCTCCCGTGAATCATTCAATAAAATTCCGTCCTTTTTTATTATATATAGTTTTGAAACACCAATATATTTTTAAGATAGCCAATATATAATGACAAACATGGCAAAAGGTTTGATAAAATTTCATATCAAAACAACTACAACACCAATTTTCTTTCATCCATGATCAGCACACAAAATAAATATTTCTTTTTTATCCTTACAAATACAAAACCAAATCCTAATTACAATACACATACACAAACATTCGCGAAATCTGATAATGTTATGCGCATTGTCAACGTAAACCAAACATTTTTAAATCAGATTAATAGAACGTCACTATAATAACGTAAGACTTGGTCACATTTCTAGTAACTGATTTAAAATCGCTTTATAGAGCGTGTCCCAAAAAATTTAAACACTTGAGAAAATAGTTTTTAAGAAACACTGTGTAATAGATTGTACGTCGTTTACAAAAATATTTGAACACTTTGCTGTTACACAGTGTGTTCCAAAAACTTTCATACACATGAGAAATAGTTTTATCCTTTTTTCTGTTTTAAATTTTTTGGAACACTCTATCTTCGAGCACGTCGTTAACAATAAAGTGTATTGGGAAGTTTTCATTAACAACGTGCTTCAAGAGCACGTCGGAATCTATTACAAAGCTTATCCCAAAATATTTAAACACATAAGAATATTATTTTTTGGAATACTCTGTATATTAAAATATAATGTGCTCTCCATGCACGTCCTTTACGAAAATATCTGAACACTTTGCTGTTAACCCGAAGAGCACGTCGCACTCTATTACACAGTGTGTTCCAAAAACTTTTATACACATGAGAAATAATTTTATCTTCTTTTCTGTGTTTAAAATTTTTTTGTAACACTCTATATAATTGATTACGACGTGTCGTTAACAATAAAGTGAATTAGGATGTTGTCAATAACAATGTGCTTCAAGAGCACGTCGGAATTTATTACAAAGCGTGTTCCAAAATATTTAAACACATAAGAATAATATTTTTTGGAATACTCTGTATATTAGATTATAATGTGCTATCCAAGCACGTCGTTAACAAAAATATCCGAACACTTTGCTGTTAACCCGAAGAGCACGTCGCACTCTATTACACAGTGTGTTCCAAAAATTTTTATACACATGAAAAATAGTTTTTTTTTTCTATGTATAAAACTTTTTGGAACACGCTATATAATGGATTGCGACGTGCTCTTCGAGCACGTCGTTAATATTAAAGTGTATTCGGATGTTGTCCTTAATAACGTGTTCCAAGAGCAAGTTACAATCTATTATAGAGCAAGTCCCAAAATATTTAAACACATAAGAATAATATTTTTTGGAATACACTATATATTAGATTGTAACGTGCTATCCAAGCACGTCGTTAACAAAAATACCTGAACACTTTGCTGTTAACGACGTGCTCGAAGAGCACGTCGCATTCTGTTATACAGTCTGTTCCAAAAAATTTTATACACATGAAAAATAGTTTTTTTTTTCTATGTATAAAACTTTTTGGAATACGCTATATAATGGATTGCGACGTTCTCTTTAAACAATAGTGTACTCAGATATTGGCCTTAAATGCGTGCTCCAAGAGTACGTCGCAATCTATTATAAAGCGGGTCCCAAAAAATTTAAATACATGAGAAAAACACTTTTTGGAACACACTATATATTAGATTGCAATCCGTTACATAGTTTGATGTTCAAAAAATGTATAAAACAAGAGAAAAAGTCTTATCTTTTCCTTGATAAAGTTTACGTTACAATCTACAGTGTGATCGAAAAATGTTTCTAAATCCATGATATTAAAAATAGAACAATTTTCTTTGTTTAATTTAAATATATCTCTATTATTATTGAAAAATATGGAAATTAGCATTACAATATTTGTTGTAGTAAAAACTTTTTAACTGTAATTTTATCCACTAATACTACAAATAAAATTATATGCAAAATAGTAAAAAAATTATTTTTTATACAAATAGATATGTTTTTCATTCTGATCACATTTAGATCTAGATAAATTTCTAAATATAAAGACTCGCCCAGTATATTTTAGATAGAATTTCATTCCAACAATAACTCGCCCATTTTATAGCAAAATCTGAGCCCTTTATACCCAGACCAAAAGAAATGAAATAGTTATAATATCACGTGCACTCTGAAATAAACCATAAAAATCCCAATTCCGGAAAATGGAGTCATAACGTCTAGATATTTCTCATTTATTGCACCATTTATCTTTACTCTTTTACTATATAATACGAAAACTAGATTTAGAGTTCTGTACACATCGGTACAGTAATGGTGGAATTATATATCCCCATTACAGAGTTGTTGTAACTACGTCGTTCATAACAAAGTTTGACAGGTCTCAGCTGTAAAATTCTAAATCTCAATTTACCGGCAGATACCTTTAGTTAGATATAATTTCGAATAATTTTCACTTGGTGCACAAGTTTACGTGTACGATGTTATTATTTTAAATTTACAATAGTTTCATATTATTTATTTTAAAAATTATTTATCATGTATTTACACCAGTGGTCGCCAACCTGTCGATCGCGAGCTACCGGTAGCTCGCGGAGGCAATTCTGGTAGCTCTCACAACGATTTTAATTTAAAAAATACAAACTGCAAAAATCAGAGAAGCTTCCGAAAATTCCACAAAAAAATCTAATTGTCATAATATTAAACATAAACAGCGGCAACGTTGCGGTGCGCGATCTGCCGCTGACGCGATCAAACTAGAATCGGATAGAACCGACCAGCCGGACCAGCGCGTTAGTGTTCGAGAACGATCAGGATTGCTTTAAACGTGATAAATACGCACGGCGCGGCGACATTGCGCTTAGTTTAAAACTGAACGCGTAACCAACGTCCAGCGGTTGGGTTAGTAGAGAACAACAAAAAATAATATTATGGCAAGCAGTTGTAAGAAGGTAAAGACATACCACTTTCATTCGGAATGGGAAGAACAATACTTTTTTACCGAAGTTAAAGAGAAAAATGTGTGTTTGTTATGTAATACTTCGGTCTCCGTTGCTAAAAAAGGAAATATTGAGAGACATCATAAAAGTGTACATTATAATTTTGAAAAATCATTCCCACTACATTCTGCCACCAGAAAGGAGAAACTGAAACGGTTAAAAAAGCAGTTAATTTGACAACAATCAATATTTTTAAGAACAGTCGACAAAAATAAGGCTGCAACTGAAGCATCGTACCGTGTGTCCCAGATAATTGCACAAAAAAAAGAAACCTTATGAAGACGGGGAAATGATAAAACAGGCGTTTTTAGAAGCTGCTGATTCGTTATTTGCCAACTTTAGAAATAAAGACGAGATAGTTTCAGCTATAAAATCTATGCAACTTTCTGCTAATACAGTGATGAGACGTGTAGAAGTAATGAGCAATGATATTTTTTTACAGTTAAGAACTGACTTAGATAACTGTGTTTATTTTTCACTTCAACTAGATGAATCAACAGATGTCGTTGACACTGCCCAGATGGCCGTGTTCGTCAGGATGGTTTTTAGTGATTTTACGATTAAAGAAGATCTTTTGATGTTTATTCCACTGAAAGGACACACTACTGGACAGGAGTTGTTTTCTCATTTAAAAAATATTATTTCTTCCAAGAAAATTCCAATGTCGAAAATGGTAGGCTTCACAACCGATGGCGCTCCAGCTATGGTGGATTGTGATAAGGGTCTTGTGGCGTTATGTCGTAAAGATGAAACTTTTCCGCAATTTCTCTGTTACCATTGCATTATCCATCAGCAAGCATTATGTGGAAATTTCCTGAAACTAAACAACGTTATGAAACTGGTGGTAAAAATTGTGAATAAGATTAGAGCTCAAGCGTTACAAAGAAGATTGTTCAAATCCTTGGCCGATGAAGTTGACTGTCAATACGGGGACCTACTCCTTTACTCTGAAGTCCAATGGTTAAGTAGAGGACGGGTGCTGAAACGTTTTAATGATGTCCTATCTGGCATAGTTCAATTTTTCAACCAACGCGATGAACCGACTCCGGAACTAGAAAATTCAATCTGGCTTAGAGATTTTGGTTTTTTCGTGGACATTACAGAGAAATTAAATGAACTTAATTTGCAGCTTCAGGGGAGAGACAAAGAACTAGCGGAAATGATTTCTGATATAAAAGCATTTATTAGAAAGCTGGAGTTTTGGGAACAAAACCTAATTAACAGCGATGCCAAGCATTTTCCTATTCTTTCAGAAAAAACATCTCAAAATCCATTAGAACTCTATGACAGCAAATATCATGTAGAAATAGTTTCTACCCTGAAGAATAACTTCATAAATCGTTTTAAGGATTTTAACGAAATGGCTTTAGTAGCGCAGTTTGTTGTTTCACCCTTTATGGAAATTGATATTCAACAGTTTGCAATTTGTATTATGCAGAACTTTGGCGAAGACATCGCTGCAACAGAAATGTAAGTAATTGAGTTTTAAAATGATTTAGCCTTAAAATCGTTAGTCTCAAGGCCCGTATTTATAAACAAAACTCAACTGAATCGGACTTGGGTAAGTCGTCCTTGAACGAAAATCGAAGTTCGGTTATATCGCGTGAATTTAGAGATAGGTAGTAACAAATCCGTAAATGAACATAACAGTTACAGATTTGCTAATAGCCATATCTCTAAATTTCAGTGTAACACCGGAACCACCTCGAACTATAGAGACGCTGTAACCGAACTTCGATTTTAGTTCAAGGACGACTTACCCAAGTCCGACTCACGTAAGTTCTGTTTATAAATACGGTCCCAAATGTATCTGGCCTATTATAAGTAAAGACAAATATTCAGTTCTATGCCGTGTTGCCTTGAAAGTGAAAGCATTATTCAGTTCAACCTATTTGTGTGAATCTTCTTTTTCCAATATGAAGTTTATTAAGAACAAATATCGCAATCGACTTACAGATGAACATTTGGATAATTGTATTCGAATGGCTGTATCAAATTATACTGCAAACATTAAAAAAATTATCGATGAGTCTGAGTGTCAGCCCTCTCATTGAACGTGCTTTTTTATTTTTCAATGTTTATGTTCATGATAGTGCGTTACTTTTTTGTTGTTGTTATTATTAACTATTTTTAAATCTTACGTGACATGCCGTTGTGGCTGGATAAAAGTTTGTGTTTATTTTTCAAACACCTTCGTTTGGTAGGTAGGAATGTAGCTATGAACAAGTACGTACTAGTAAATATTAGTTATTTTGTTATTAGTTTATTATTAGTAGGTACCTATGTATTATGTATTACCAGTTAAATAGTAAAATAAATACATATAATGATAAATTAACTGTGGATTATTTCATTTACGTTGCGTTACGTGGCTTCCGTGTGGGTAGCTCGCTGTTTATTCCAAAATTAACAAAGTAGCTCAACACATTGAGAGGTTCCGACCACTGATTTATACCAACACTAATTAATTTATTTATTACTTCAACACTGTTTATCACACTTCTAATTTATTTAACAATTCACCTAATTTGACAACATTTATGTTGAAACTTTCTGTATATAAACTTCAACTGACTGACTTCCTGTACAACACAGCTCATTTATATATAAATTGGTGTATGCGAGGGATTAGTCTTGTTTCCACCATTTATTAGACAGGCCTCTCCGTCTATTTCTCGAATTTACTTCTTTGATCATAATGATTCTTCTCATCCTCTTCATTGTTTTGGCCTTTGTAGGACACCACTTGTCCTTAAAACCAGGAATATACAGGGTGTCATTGAAATAGTGTAAAAAAATTCGGGAGGTGATAGTACTCCTAAAACTAGTAAAAAAATGTCCTATAACTATGGGTCGTTAAATGCATATTAAGGGATTTAGGGGAGTCAAAAGGGCAAACTTGGAAAGTGGTTTTTTTGAAATTGTAAGCTTAAAAAACACGATAAAACTTCGAAAAAAATCACTGCTGACATAAAATTTACTGCTGAATCTAATGGTAATATCGAAAAATTACTTATTTAATCAGAAAGGGTAGTTCTTGCAAGGGTAAGGGGTCGATTTATGATTAACTTTTTATGAGTTGATTTTTTTACAACATGGGTCTATTTTTTAAAAACTACTACCTTTTTTCCATAAAAAAGGTACTCTTATTGCAAGTCGCTTAAAGCAATGGTTTTCGAGAAAATTGAAGGCAAACATTTTACTGAACCCGTATTTGAAAAACAAATATGTATTTATTTTTTGATGGGTTGCTCACAGGTTAATCAACATAAATTTATGAAAATTATGGCGTGGTTATTTCAATTTAGAATTACCAAATCGCCCTGTTAAACAGGAGAAGCGCTGAAATTATTTTAAATAATAGAGTAAGAAATTAAAGTGAAAAATATTTTATTACTATTATGGAAAGTACCGTATTTTTAAGATAGTAGTTTTTATAAAATAGACCCACGTTGTAAAAAAATCAACCCCTAAAAAGTTAATCATAAATCGACCCCTTACCCTTGCAAGAACTATCCTTTCTGATAAAATAAGTAATTTTTCGATATTACCATTGGATTCAGCAGTAAATTTTATGTCAGTAGTGATTTTTTTCGAAGTTTTATCGTGTTTTTTAAGCTTACAATTTCAAAAAAATCACTTTCCAAGTTTGCCCTTTTGACGCCCCTAAATCCCTTAATATGCATTTAACGACCCATAGTTATAGGAACTTTTTTTACTAGTTTTAGGAGTACTATCACCTCCCGAATTTTTTACACTCTTTCAATGACACCCTGTATAACTATAGTATGGTCTGAATAAAAGAAGAGTGCAGTAAAAGTACAGATATAATGACACCAGTGGCGGTTCGTAATAATTTAAAATGAGTGTTCACTTTCTCCAATAATTGTATCATTTTATCAGCAACCACTATTGAAGAATCCACTTCAATATTACACATTCAAATGCCGATGGATCTGCAATTTTTATGTCTATAAGTCCCTTTAACAGGTGTGGAATTGGTAAAAAAACATGGGAATTCAACTAAACACAACAATTCTCCAAAAATATCATAAACCTGTTCTTCCACAATTAATCCTGGAGTATAATTTAAAAAACCCTTTAATAGGATAACTCAATGATTATAGAAAATATAGACTTGACAAAATTTGTCTGTCTTCACCTGTAAACCAGTACCTCACCGACAAAAATGGCACAATGTATTTACAAGCCGAGTGGATTCAGAAATTCATCCTTAAAAATTTATCAGCATATATTTTAGAGACCAGTGGCGGCTCGTGGTAATTTAAAATATTACACTAATTAGATTCGTAAAACTTTATTATAATTAAATTTCATTAGAAATCTTCACTTGTGGTTTGACTGTAAGTCTTCTACCATTCTGATGTGCCAGTATTCTTGTAACCCCTTACGATTACAAGAAGTAAATTTTGAACAATGACTAGATTATCTGTTGAGGCAGACTGAGTTTGAAGTCTAGGGAGTCCAATCTCTAATGGACTAACAACAACTTTAAAAATACTTTTATTTACCTTGCCTTAAAATTTTTTTCCGGGAACAGTCGTTGAATTGACACACATACTTTCAATTTATTAATGTCACAGTTTTTAATCAAACACATTTTTTTAAATGAGTACAAAATAAAATAATCTTAGTTTTATTAAAAGCGTTTTATAGTAGAGGAATGACCGTTTGTTTGATTTGGTACAGTGTTGCCAGAATATGTTTTTGTTATGTACCAGATTTATCTAAAAAACGTACCAGAAAGAATGAATTCCATTCCATGACACTGACAATTATCGTGTCCCGTCCACTTGACATTTAACGTCAAATATAACTAACCCAACAACTTGACTCCCCAAGTTGCAGCTGTGGTGAAATTTGAAGTTTAGCTCATATCTTAATGGAATGTAGTAATAATACTATAATATTCTAAGGCCCTCAATTAAATTATAATAATGATATCTTCAGGTTAACATTACATACGGCCAGTTTACTAAAAAAATTAAGGCTTCCAAAGCTTATCAATAATAAATAAAGTTTTACCTTTTTTCGTATATTTAAATAAAGTGAGTCAAATTTTCCCTAGTTATATTTTGAGCTGCTAAAAATGCACGTTACACTGACATCTAATTCATTGACGAGTAAAAAAGGGGGTTTTTGTAGATAAGAAACACAATATACAGGGTGTTTATTAAGTACTTGTACAAACTTTAAATGGTGAATCTTTGACTTATTTTAAGGCAAAACGTTCATATGAACACATGTCCTAAACCTCTTAACTTTTGAGCTACAGGGTGGTAAAGTTTTCAGAAAAAAATTTTTTTTTTTCTAATAACTAAGAATATTGCAGATATTTTTACGAACTTTGGTACACGTCTCCTACGCATTATGATGCATTTTTTAATGTACAAATAATTTTATTATTTCTACCAGTGGCGCCCGTACGGGTTTCGTATTAAATATTTTTGCCGAAAAAAATAGTACGCCACTGCTTCATCTTAAAATAACATATATGTTTGCAATCCTCATTTAGTTTTGAGCAAATTTGGTCTGATGAGTTTTTTTCTACGACGCATAGTTTTCGTCCGACGCATAGTATTCTGCATGGAACAAGTGAAAAATGTGTCTTTCATTGATCAATATTGTTATGTGATAAACTTACAGTTCATCAAATTTCTAGAGGCTTTCGACGGCTAGACAGAGAAAGCACTACTGAGAGGCATCGGTTGGCGGGGCCGACGGATTTACGCAATGAAAGTACACTCTGCGCATCAAGTATTTCACTATTTTATTCAGACGTAAATGTCAGATGTAAATTTCGCTAAAACATTTCTTTTATTTTCGTTTGTGTTTTTTGCTCATTACAGTTTAATAGAACCTAAGTATGGAGTTTAATAGCAAATTAAGAGGCCGCGTGATTAACAGTCAATCTCGCGAAATAGTAGCCAATGTTATAGAGTTTATGAGAAGAGAAGGAAACTTTAATTCACCTTTAATACCATTTAAAAATGTAAATGATCGTGTTGCTGCAGCCACAGGAGTATCTAAAAACACTGTCGTCCGCATTTCTGGAGAGAAAAAAAGAATCGATAACCGTGAGATATCGGAATTTTCATCACCAAGAAAAACCATTAAAAAACCAAAAACAGTTAATGATATAGATGAAGCTGACAAAGGTATTTTAAAAAGAATTATTCTGTTCATGTTAATCTCGGAAAATATTGTTCCAACATTAAAAACAATTCTGACTAAATTTAGAGAAGCTACAGGGTACAAAGGAAGCTATGAAAGTTTAAGAAAAATAATAAAGTCGCTAGGATTTCGTTGGCGGAAAACAAAAACAATCAAAAAAATATTAATGGAAAGGTTTGATATTCAAAAGCTACGTTTAGACTATCTGATTCGTTTAAAAAGTTATCGAGCAAAGGGCCGTCCAATTGTCTACTTAGATGAAACATACATTCATGCCTCCCACACACACCAGAAAGCTTGGAGTGATAATTCAAATGAGGGATTAAACAAACCAATTAATAAAGGTGATAGACTAATTATTGTCCATGCAGGAGGTGAAATGGGCTTTATTCCGAATGCCCGGTTAATTTTCAAATCTGGAACCAAAAGTGGAGACTACCACGATGAAATGAATTTTAATAATTTTTCTAAATGGTTGAAAGAAAAGCTGTTTCCGAACCTCCCTCCAAGAAGCGTCATTATTGTTGATAATGCTCCTTACCATAATGTCCAGGTAAATAAAGCAACAACGTCAACTTCTAAAAAAGCTGACATGCAGGATTGGTTAAGGAATCATAATATTGCTTACGAAGAGGATATGCTTAAAACGCAATTATACAGTTTAGTGCTATTGCATAAGTCACGATTTAAGAGGTATGCAATTGAAGAAATGATAAATGAACATGGTTTTAGTTGTTTGCGTTTGCCACCGTATCATCCCGATCTTAATCCGATCGAATTAGTGTGGGCATCATTGAAACAATATGTAGCTAGTAACAACACTACATTTAAGAGGCAAGACGTACAACTGTTGTGTGAAGACTTTTTTGATACGTTTTCTAAAGAGGAGTGGCAATCTCGTTGTAATAATGCTAAAATGTGGGAATCTAAATTTTATGACAGAGAAGTTACTTTGGATGAGGCAACTGATAGATTTATAATTAACTTAAACAGTGACAGTGAGAATGATTTTGAATCTGATATGGAAACTGAAGAAAGTTTTTCGAAAGACCATTAAAATTATATCTGTACCTAAGATCAAAAAAGTATTATCTATTTTTACAACGAAGATGCACAAGAATCAAATTTTATTTTTTTATTATTAGATAGCTATTTTTGTTTCTAAGTTGTGTTCATTTACAGGCTCAATTTTTTTCCGTTTCTCCTTTTTGATTTTATATAGGGTTTCAAGTTGTTTTTGACTTATTTCGACGTAAATCACAACAACACACTTTTTTAATAAAGCAAACAAGTGTTAAGAGGTATATGTACGTGTAAACTACAATTACAAAAAATTGATATGAAACCCATGAAACCACCAACAAAAATGTAAAGCTAGCTTCCGTACTAGAACATGGTGTCATTCGTCGAGATAATTTATCGTTTTGTTTAATAGATCAAGAAATGTAAATATTCCCCTGTTATTTTTTATAAAATTATAAGAGAAATAAATTTTTTTCTAAATAGTATAGTTTATTATTTTGTAGAAAAACAAAATTTCGAAAATTTTAGTAATGTTTCAGAAACAACCGTTATTAATAATAGGTACCATTTTCCTTAATAAGGTAGAAATAAAATATAAACTATTTCCACGATTTACAAAGGCCTACAAAAAAATTATAGGTATTTTCCGCTATCCTATAAAATTTATATTTTCTGACTCAATTTCAAAAGGTTGAAGGAATTCCAAAACACCTTTTATGGCATAATAATTATTTTCAATTCTACATACTATCTTTAGCTGCTTTTAAAAACGTTCTAAGAAAGTCCAATCAGACCAATTTAATCCCTAAACTATTCCACACTTTTAAAATTTAATTTACCTAAAAATATTAAAAACTATTTAAAATAACTTGTTTAGCAGACTGTACAATAGCTATCTTAGTCACACGTAGCGCGTTCTCTGTCTGGGCGTCGAACACCTCTAGAAATTTGATGAACTGTAGATTATTTACAGACTAAGACTAAACTACTTTTACAAATAAGTTAATAACATTTACAACAATTGCTGAAAATGCCCGCCGCCTACTGCAACGCATGCGTCAATTCGTCTTAACATTGATTGACGTACTCTTTCGAATATACCTGGTGTCTGATTAATATTGGCACACGATTCAAATATCCTGTTTCTTAGATCTTGCTCATTTTGAACGGATGTTTTGTAAACTAGTGTCTTTAAGTGACCCTACAGAAAAAAATCCAGAGGATTTAAATCTGGTGATCTGGGAGGCCAGGCTTGCGGTCCCGCTCTTCCTATCCAACGATTAGGATAATTCTCGTTCAGAAATTGACGTGCAGCCAAACAAAAGTGTGTCGGTGCGCCATCGTGTATGAACCACATCCTGTTTCTGGTAACCAAATCAATTTCTTCTAAATGTTCAGGAAGCTCGTGCTCCAAAAATCTTCTGTACTCTTCGCCATTTAGCCTAAGGTGATCCCCGATAATTCCGACCCAAATATTTAGAGAAAAACGATCTTGGAAATTATTTTCTATGATAGCATTGGAATTATCCTCAGACCAGATATGGTTGTTGTGGAAGTTCATGATGGCGTTTCGAGAAAAAGAAGCTTCGTCTGTAACAAGTACATGGCCTAAGAAATCCGGGGTTGTTAATAATTTATTTCGCAGCCAAACGCAGAAATCTACTCTGAGAGGAAAATCTCTAGGTAGTAGTGCCTGTACACGTTGAATATGATAAGGATAAAGTTGTTGAGATTTTAAAATTTGCCACACAATTGTATGCGTAATATTCAATTCATGAGCAATTTTCCTAGTACTAGTTTGCGGGTCTTCTTCAATTCTATTTAACACAGCTTCTTCAATTTCAACTGTTCGAACTGTCGCAGGCCTTCCTGGGATATCCATTGTTCTTTTAAAGCTGTCAGTTTCACAAAGTCGCGTGAATATTAATGAAAGTTTGGACATGTGGAACCACCCGTTGAGGAAATCGGGCTTGATACATTCTTTTTGCAGCTTGTGCATTACCGTGAGCCTTTCCGTAGACGAAATGAATGTCTGCCATTTCTGCATTGGTATATTCGTACATTTTGAACCCAATAATAGACAATAAATTATTACATACATACATTTTTAAATGACAAAAACCATGATCTTTTTTTAAATAAACTGTCATGACTGATTCCGCTACCATGGAAACCTCTCGGTTGTTTGCAAGGCTTGCTATACATGTATGTACAATTGTACATTTTAGCAATTTGACTCTGAAATAAAACGAATTTTATTCGAACGAAAAAACTCAGGAGATTAAATTTGTTTAAAAATAAATGAGGATTTCAAAAATAATTTTTGTTTTAAGATGAAGCAGTGGCATACTTTTTTTTTTCTGCAAAAATATTCAATACAAACCCCGTAGGTATGGACGCCACTGGTAGAAAACATAAATTTGTACATCAAAAAATGCATCTTAATGCATAGTATACGTGTACCAAATTTCGTAAAGATATCTACAATAGTCTCACAGTTATTGGAAAAAATAGATTTTTTTCTGAAAACTCTACCACCCTATAGCACAAAAGTCAAGAGGTTTAGGACACGTGTTCATATGAAATTTTTGCCTTAAAATTAGTCAAATATTCACTATTTAAAGTTTGTACAATTACTTAATAAACACCCTGTATATTTTACACGTAAACACTGTTACACGCCGAAGAAGAAAAAGTATTAGATTTTGCTTTGAGTGTCCTAGTGTACCAGATTCTTTGAAAATGTTTGGCAAAGTTCGTATTCCCTGCCCTATTTAGTGACGTCACAACTTGTTTGTGAGCGATGCACAAATTAATGTGTTTTTATGCATATTCACGGATCTACTGGCGTGTTGACCTCTCTTTTTAGCTATATACATTCGTAAAATCCTCTCGCTCGTCGTATACTGTGGCATGGTGCTATAGAGACGCGATCAGCTAGAGCGCAATAAGTGTACCATTAAAATAGAGACTAACACGTTTGAAAATAAAAATATTAAAATTAAATTTATGTTTTTGTTATTTTTGTAATTTTAAAATGTGTTTTTATGAAATTTAACTGGGTGTTCACTGCACCAATGAATCAATGGAGAAACCGCTCCTGGATTTGGGTTATTTCATTTAATTTTTGTTACACCTTGGTGGCATTTTACATTGTGTCTAGGGCGGTGAAACTGCTAGCGCCGGCTCTGCATAAACTACCGTAATTTTTACAATTTGTTTTTATTCAAATCAAGCAAGATTATTTAAAAAAAGGATATAAATGTAACCCACATTATATATAAAAAATTCCCAGAATATATATAATAAGAACCAAGACTCATTCACACAAATGAACGATAAGAGAAGTTGCGACCGATATGACATTCCAAGAAAAAATATTTAAAGTCACCGCATCTCTGAAATAATGCGTTTTATTTGTTATTGACCCCTTTACCATTAAAATATGCGAGTTCATTTAACTGAATGTTTTTTGTTTTTAACGAGAAAATGTTTAATTTTAACACAATAGTTCACTTGAAAGTACTTTGCCATTGATGATATGAGAAAATTAATTATTATCGCTGCTTGTTTTATTTTATATTTCTTCGGATGGATTAAAAATAAATATATTAGTTATTGTTCAGATATTCATGAGATCTTTTCATAAAATAATCTTTCGAAACGTATATACAGGAAGGTGCAAGTTCCATTAAAACAATTTTACCTAACCTAACCTTTCTAAATGAGACGAACGTCAAATAACGGCCTACAAAAAAAAAAGGTGTTTGTTGTTTATGAATAATGATAAGTAACTATTTACAAACAAACTATACAATGTAAACAAAACATACAAACGGTCAAAAAGACTTTTGATCAGTTAAAAACTGTTGTTCCTCAGAAGCCTGAATGAAAGTAAGACAAGAAGAATAGAAAAATAAAAATACGTGTACACGAATGAAACAAAAAAGTTCATTTATATATTTTATACGACAAATATGTTTTATGTTTATTTAAATTTTGCGTATATTAGGTCTTGATTATACTTGATGTACTAGACCAGTGGTCGCCAACCTGTCGATCGCGAGCTACCAGTAGCTCGCGGAGGCAATTCTGGTAGCTCTCACAACGATTTTAATTTAAAAAATACAAACTTCAAAAATCAGAGAAGCTTCCGAAAATTCCACAAAATCTAATTGTCATAATATTAAACATAAACAGCGGCAACGTTGCGGTGAGCGATCTGTCGCTGATGCTAGAATCGGCTAAAACCGACCAGCCGGACCAGCGCGTTAGTGTTCGAGAACGATCAGGATTGCTTTGAACGGGATAAATACGCACGGCGCGTCGACATTGCGCTTAGTTTAAAACTGAACGCGTAACCAACGTCCAGCGGTTGGGTTAGTAGAGAACAACAAAAAATAATATTATGGCAAGCAGTTGTAAGAAGGTAAAGACATACCACTTTCATTCGGAATGACAGAACAATACTTTTTTACAGAAGCTAAGGATAAAAATGTGTGTTTGTTATGTAATACTTCGGTCTCTGTTGCTAAAAAAGGAAATATTGAGAGACATCATAAAACTGTACATTCTAATTTTGAAAAATCATTCCCACTACATTCTGCCGCCAGAAAGGAGAAACTGAAACAGTTAAAAAAGCAGTTAATTGGACAACAATCAATATTTTTAAGAACAGTCGACAAAAATAAGGCTGCAACTGAAGCATCGTACCGTGTGTCCCAGATAATTGCACAAAAAAAGAAACCTTATGAAGACAGGGAAATGATAAAAAAGGCGTTTTTAGAAGCTGCTGATTCGTCATTTGACCACTTTAGAAATAAAGACGAGATAGTTTCAGCTATAAAATCTATGCAACTTTCTGCTAATACAGTGATGAGACGTGTAGAAGTAATGAGCAATGATATTTTTTTACAGTTAAGAACTGACTTAGATAACTGTGTTTATTTTTCACTTCAACTGGATGAATCAAGAGATGTCGTTGACACTGCCCAGATGGCCGTGTTCGTCAGAATGGTTTTTAGTAATTTTACGATTAAAGAAGACCTTTTGAAGTTTATTTCACTGAAAGGACACACTACTGGACAGGGGTTGTTTTCTCATTAAAAAAATATTATTTCTTCCGAGAAAATTCCAATATCGAAAATGGTAGGCTTGACAATCGATGGCGCCCCAGCTGTGGTGGGTTGTGATAAGGGTCTGGTGGCGTTATGTCGTAAATATAAAACTTTTCCGCAATTTCTGTTACTACTGCATTATCCATCAGCAAGCATCATGTGGAAATTTCCTGAAACTAAACAACGTTATGAAACTGGTGGTAAAAATTGTGAACAAGATTAGAGCTCAAGCGTTACAAAGAAGATTATTCAAAACCTTGGCCGATGAAGTTGACTGTCAATACGGGGACCTACTCCTTCACTCTGAAGTCCGATGGTTAAGTAGAGGACGGGTGCTGAAACGTTTTAATGATGTCCTATCTGGCATAGTTCAATTTTTCAAACAACGCGATGAACCGACTCCGGAACTAGAAAATTCAATCTGGCTTAGAGATTTTGGTTTTCTCGTGGACATTACAGAGAAATTAAACGAACTTAATTTGCAGCTTCAGGGGAGAGACAAAGAACTAGCGGAAATGATTTCTGATATGAAAGCATTTATCAAAAAGCTGGAGTTTTGGGAACAAAACCTAATTAACAGCGATGGCAAGCATTTTCATATTCTTTCAGAAAAAATATCTCAAAATCCATTAGAACCCTATGACAGCAAATATCATGTAGAAATAGTTTCTACCCTGAAGAATAACTTCAAAAATCGTTTTAAGGATTTCAACGAAATAGCTTTAGTAGCGCAGTTTGTTGTTTCACCCTTTATGGAAATTGATATCCAACAGTTTGCAGCTTGTGTTATGCAGAACTTTGGCGAAGACATCGCTGCAACAGAAATGGAAGTAATTGAGTTTCAAAATGATTTAGCCTTAAAATCGTTAGTCTCAAGTACCAAATGTATCTGGCCTATTGTAAGTAAAGACAAATATTCAGTTCTATGCCGTGTTGCCTTGAAAGTGAAAGCATTATTCAGTTCAATCTATTTGTGTGAATTTTCTTTTTTCAATATGAAGTTAATTAAGAACAAATATCGCAATCGACTTACAGATGAACATTTGGATAATTGTATTCGAATGGCTGTATTAAATTATACTGAAAACATTAAAAAAATTATCGATGAGTCTGAGTGTCAGCCTTCTCATTGAACGTGCTTTTTTATTTTTCAATGTTTATGTTCATGATAGTGCGTTACTTTTTTGTTGTTATTATTAACTATTTTTAAATCTTACGTGACATGCCGTTGTGGCTGGATAAAAGTTTGTGTTTATTTTTTAAACACCTTCGTTTGGTAGGTAGGAATGTAGCTATGAACAAGTACGTACTAGTAATATTAATTATTTTGTTATTAGTTTATTATGGCTTATCATTTTATGTGGCTTCCGTGTGGGTAGCTCGCTGTTTTATTCCAAAATTAACAAAGTAGCTCAACACATTGAGAGGTTGGCGACTGCTGACTAACCGGTAGTGCGTAAGCGACTAAACTCCTATAACGACCTGGGACCAGTGTTGCCAGTCTAGTACAATTGTTCTAGATCTAGTACATTATCTAAGAATCTGGTACTCTAGTATACTAAAAGCAAAATCTAGTACTATTTCTTTTTTCTGCATGTTTTTATTTAACCTGCAAAATATATTGTTGCCATTGGTGGGGTCTTCCTTGTTTGAGTTCGTTTTCGATAAAGCCTTTTTATGATATCTTCAATGAACCAAATCAACACAATTCGAAAAATTTGGTACAATTTATAGAATCTGGTACATTTTTATGGAATCTGGTATATTTTTTTAGACAAATCTGGTACATAACAAAAATATATTCTGGCAACACTGCCTGGGACTCATTGTAAACTCATCATTAACGTGGTCAGAGCACATATCAGCGGTATGTAAACGTTCGAACTCAATGCTCTACCTATTAAAAAAGTCCTTCACGCGTGTAAACTTTTAAACATTTTCTAAACTTTATACAACTTACGTTAGACCGTTGATGGAATATGTCGGAGATCTGCGTGGTGTCCTGATCTGGGTTCTGATCAAAACAGATTGGAAAATGTTCAACGCTACGCTACTCGAATACCTTTCGGCAGAATCAGACCATCGTATGAACAACGGCTTAACATGGCAAGTTTGTGTTCATTTGCCCACAGATGATTAAGAGCTGATTTAATTGTAAGTTACCAGAATTATTCATGTTACGTTTTCATCTAACCTCTCTGGTATACTGATTGGCGAGTTGCAAAGAATGTATCCAGACTATAATGTACGAATTGTAGTCCTAATTGTGGGTGTTTTAGGGGGAATCAAGGACAGAAAGCGGTAGTCCTTGGGTCCCTTCTTCTTTTGAGGCAATTTGGCCGAAGATCACTGACCGAGCGGATCTAAGGAGTAATCTTCTCAGCGACCAGGGCCTTTCGCGTAATGTACTGGGTGTGACGGAGCCCCAGGAACGTTGCGACGAATTTTTTTTACACATAATAATAATATTTGTCTATAATTTGTCTTTAAACTGTCCTAATATTTGTCTATTATTTGACTATTATTTGTCTATTATTTGCTTACTATTTTACCATTATTTTACCATTATTTTACCATTATTTTACCATTATTTTACCATTATTTTACCATTATTTTACCATTATTTTACCATTATTTTACCATTATTTTACCATTATTTTACCATTATTTTACCATTATTTTACCATTATTTTACCATTATTTTACCATTATTTTTACCATTATTTTTACCATTATTTTACCATTATTTTATCATTATTTTACCATTATTTTACTATTATTTTAGCATTATTTTTCTATTATTTATCTTCTATTTGTCTATTACCAATTTCGATTAGTTTTTAAATGATTTTATCAGACAAAAATTAATTTCTGTCTTCAGTACCTGATCTTCAGATTTTCCCATTTTAAATTAAATGCAAAAAAGACAAATTTATTTGTATAAATATAAATAAAATTAGCAACCAACAGGTTTTAATTGATAATAATATTTCCACACCAAAAGCCAAACACCCCAAACCGATATTTTTTACGACGTTTCAATTTTCCTTGGTTATTGCGAAAAAGAAATGATTTATGTGCCTTTTATATCGGCAAGAACACTATCATTGAGGTCAATCACCACCGGAGCACAGTGCATATGGTCTATTTGTTTTTTGTATCTCTGTATCACAATTGTTTACCGTCTATGTTTGACGAGAGGCGTACGTTGCGAAAATAATTCGATTTTTGTTTTTTCCACCACACACCAAATGTTAAGTGCGTTTTGATGGATAAAGTGCAGCTAGGACCGGTGCCGCTACATCATAGCCGTTCTTACTTTGGAATCGGTGAGTGCTTGGTGATGCTAAATTAGCGCGCTCTGTCGTGAAAGGTTTTACTTCCCCACTGCTTTCTACTTAAATCGGAATTAGATGCTCTTTTGTACTTTTTTTTACATAAAATTATTTACTTTAGATTAGGGTTGAAGCCTTAAAAAATGGTAAAAAGTGAAAAAAATAGTGGTAGGATAAAAAACCATTAGAAAGGGAAGAGAATATCACAAAAATGAAAGGAAAGATAATTTACGAGCGATCTGAGGATGGGAAGTGGATGGGGGGTGAATTTTTAAGGGTAAAAAACGGTTTATTTCGATTTCTTGAAAAACTACAAGTCCCATGGAAAAAATTTAAATATCAAAGTGTTATAGGTAACAAAAAGTTCTACCTTTTTTCTATTTACACTTTTTTTCACATAACCTCAAAATTTATGTGAAAAATTCAAATAATCTTCAAAGTTTTTGGTTTTTTATTATCTTTTACAAAAATGAAATATTGTTTTTTACGAAATTTGGTGAAAACTTACCTTCTTATGTCCCAAACACACTGTAATTTTTTTGATTTAAAATATTTATTTTTTTAACCTTATTTTGACTTAATATCGAAAAAGTACCCTAATTTTCAATCGAACTTTTCTCACGTCAATATATCTGCTTTTTTAAAAAAGTCGGTGGGCTTTTGTTCGTTGAAATCTCTACTTTCTGATGGTGTAAAAAAATATATACATTACTATGGTAAATGTTCTCAGAAAATGCAAAGAAACGAAAAGAACTTGAATCCGAAAATGTACAATTTTGAGCTATTTATTAAAATTTACACTTTAATTACTCGAAAAACGAAAGATTCCATGTTACACTGATAAACAAAAAAAATTCAAATCGAAATTTACTACTATAATTAACAACCAAATAAGTTTTTTTGTAGTTTTAAAGACTTGTATTTTGTGTTGTGAATTGTGAATTAAGGTGAGTTCATCTAAAATTTATTTTTTCATTTTAGATTTATTAAAACATTAAAAGCCAAAAACTTGCATCTTAAAATTCATTTTATATTTGATCTTTAAAATACATTAGAGGACTATCTTAAAGAAATCTGTTTAAATAATGACAGAAGTAAATTGACGAATAAGAAAATGTTTTTAAAGGCCGCCAATATTTTTAAAGGCCGTTAAATATAAGGGAATTGTTATAGAATAGACCCCCATAACGAATTCAAAAACAACAGAGATTGTATACCAACAAAAGCAGGGAAAAAAAACGCCGCGCGCAAATAGGAAAGAAACGGTCAAGTCGCTCTGTGTCGCTCGATTCACTAACCATTATTTACCTTTATTGTTTTCGAAAGCAGCAGTACTGCGATATCGATCAACAAGTGTACACATGTTTAATTGATTAGTCTTTTTTTTCGTTTGGTTTTTTAAAAATAATACGATATGATGTGTAGTAGTGATAGTAGTTCTAGTACCTTAGAATCTCCAACTACTTCGAAAGCTACTAAAAAGCGTAAGGTTTATGGTCGAATGACTGCAGCCAGGAAAAAAATTAACCTACAAAGTCATACTATGGGAAAAGACTGTAACTGCAGTTTAAAATGTTTCGAAAGGGTTTCGCTTGACAATAGGCATAAACTCTTAAGAAAATTTAATCTGATGGAATCACATCATGAACAAAATACTTATCCGGATTAATTAATGTTATTCCTGTACAGAGAAGAAGACCACGCAAGTCTGAAAGAGATGCTAAGTTTCGTGAAGCTACTTATAAATACAGAGTACGTATTGTTAATGAAAATAATGTAGTTGAAGATATTGAAGTGTGTAGAAATGCTTTTATTTCGACTCATGGGATAACAAAAAGTAAGATTGAATTTTTAGTAAAACAGTTAAAAGAGGATGGAACTGTGGCAAAGGACAAACGAGGTTTACATAAGAATCGACCTTGGAAACTTAATGAAACTAATCTTGATTCTATTCGATCATTTCCAGGACGCCAAAGTCATTACAGTCTAAGTAACTCATCAAAAATTTACCTCTCCGAAGAGCTCAATATACGAAAAATGTACAAGATGTATTGTCAACTACAAAATTCAAAAAATGTATCATTATTTAATAAAGAGTTTAATATTTCGTTTGGCTATCCGCGTACTGACACATGCAGTACATGTGATGAATTTTTAGCAAAAATAAGATGCTTGGAGACAGAGAAACGATAACAGAAAAATGCCGAAGATGTTATAAAAATTAAGAAGAAAATTAAAGATTTAAGAACTGAAAATAAAGTACACAAAATAAAAGCGGCCACTTTTTATGAAAGAAAAAGAAAAGCTGCAAAATCAAAAAGTATTGAAGCAATTTGTCTAGATTTTGGTAAGAACCTTCCTCTTCCAAACATACCGACTAACGATGTCTACTATAAAAGGCAACTTTCGATGTACATTTTTAATATCCATGTGCTGTCATCAGCTGAAAGTACTTTTTACATATACCCAGAAACCATTGCTAAAAAGGGAAGTGATGGTGTTTGTTCCATGTTACATGACTTTGCATACAACTACCTAAGCCCGGACGTTCAAGAGCTAAACATATTTTGCGAATCTTGCAGCGTCCAAAACAAAAATTTCACGTTTTTTAGATTTGTACACAGTTTGGTCCATGAAGAGAAACGGCTCCAGACAGTTACAGTAACTTTTCCTATTCGGGGGCACTCGTACCTGCGACAAAAACATGGGGTTGGTAAATCAAAAAATTAGAACAGAGGTTCCTGCTGATTTGATAGAGGTGTTTAAAGAGGCTCGAGTAAAACCGTCACCTTTTCGTGTATTGGAATGCAGTCAAAGCATGTTTAGAAAATGGACGGAGCATCTTGTGACTTTCTACAAAAAGAAGGCATTATTTCAAACCCGACCAATTAGAGAGTACAGAGTTAGTCGTGAACACCCTTGTCTTGTTTCCTATCGTCATTTAATGGAGCCTGGGAAACTGCTGAAATTAGAGGTCCATCATACAAGTATCGTCAGGGTCTAACTGAAAAAGAATTTCGTCTACCTGCACTCTCATATAAAGGTAACTAAAATATTTTTATCTCAATAATTGAACCTAAAAAATTCATGAAAACTAGATTAAAATGTTAATTCTGGAAATTCTTTACAGGGTTGCTTCCAATATATCTTGCAAAGTATAAAAACCTGCAGGAATTAAAAAAATTTTGTGGTGCTGAAGCTCAAACATTTTTTTCAACATTGCCTTATAAGAAGCCATAATTTTTTTAACTGTAATCAATACTGAACAATGTTTGATTTAAATATTTTTAGTTTGTTTGTAACGTATTATTGTGGTTTGTAATAATAAAGTATTATTTTCATTCTTCTTTCTTTGAAACAGGAAAAGAAAGAGCTAAGTCCTGGACTTAGCTGTTTTTTTTTTACCTTTCAATTGTGTTGTTCGCATAGAAAACTGTACCTTGTTTAAAGTAAAAGCAAAATTATAATAAGCGACCGATATAAACTGTACTAGAAATGTCTAACAAACAATAAAAAAAATATATTAACATCCAGTTCTATTTATAGTAAAAGTTTCTATACTTTAAACCTTTAAATCGGTTTTTCTCGGTTTTATAAAATTGTGACTTAGCCGGTTCTTTTCCTGTACCCTTCATATATTTAAATAATAGACGTTTTTATTTGCCAGAAAAAAACGCATCATCCTGTATATCCTAAACTATTTTTAAAATCCGTATAAGATTTATTTGAAACTTGTTTATGTATTAATAACACAAATTGAAAGATTGCACAATTACGCACTAATGGGACACCTTATAAATATTTTTATATATGACAGAAATTTCATAATTTTGACAGATTATCATCCACTATCGTGACTTTTTAATTATAAAAACTTTAATGTTGACACTTTGTCATTTAAACCAATTTCTAAATTTAAAACAAGAAAATTATCAAGAATTTATCAAACATCATTACGAAAATAGAAAAATTATTGATATTCCAATAATAAAAGAAAACATATTCACAAAATTTCTTAAAATTTAGATGAAAATAACAGTAGAAATTGAAAGGGTTAAAAAAAATCAATAAAAAATATTTATATTCGGTTGTAACAACTTTTATCAAAAAATGAACAATAAAAATGTACCTATTATACCGGGTGTTCAAATTAAAGTGTTACAGTTAAATACCGCCGAAAATATGCATTTTAGAAAAAAAAGTTTCAAACAAAAGTTTTATAGTTTTTTGGGGGAAACATTTTGGCCAAATTCATTTTTTATAGTTGACCATAATATGGCCATATCGAGGTGGACTTTGTGTTTTTAAATGGGAATCCCATTTTTTTTACATATTCTTAAAGTACATAAAAAAATAAGAAACTTTTGATGAACTGGACTTTTACTTTTTGAGTATAGTCCTTCCAATATCAATTGCAGAACACAGTTATGTGGGGAATCATCAATATTTAATATATACGCACGGTACTCATGCCAAATTTAGAAACGAAAAATAATGTTTAATCCCCTTATACAATGCGGTAAATATTAAAGGAACAGTCAGTCCACGTGTACTTGATATATATGTGTCAAAATCCATCATCTCCATTTTTAACCAATGAAAACATCGAATCGTAAACTTAAATGCACTGTATTGGCCGAAGGTTTACGAAGGGGAGGAGTGTTCGAAAATATTCCTGGAAGACAGTCTGCGATATCAGTGGAGTACTGTCGTGCGGTGTGTTTTGTATGTGTGGTTGGTTTAATTTAAATTTCTTTTAATAAATATAAATATGACGTTCTTTAGACCGTGGGCGAATGAAGAAAATGAAATTGCACAATGTAGTGAGATTAAAGACAGGTATGACTTTAACAATATGGATTTAGATATACAAATACAACAAGTTATTTTAAATATATTCGAATGTTTAAAAAAGGAAAATATTCAGCAGTCTGATAATGCGATCATAATAAGATATGTTGAATTAACTAAAGTAAATACATTTTCCATTTATCGGGTAGTCACAAAAGAGGTTGCTGTGGATCATTCACAAAACCGAAAAACATGTAAAGAAAAACTGAAATCAGTTGACAGAGCTACCCAAGATTTTATACGAAGGAGAATTTATAGTTTATATAAGGAGAACAGGGTTCCAACATTGGAAGTGATACAGCAAAAGGTAGCAGATTTTCCAGGATACACTTATACCAGTTTGGAAACATTGCGTCAAGTTTTGTCAGCATGTGGTTTTAAACCTTAGATTATACAAACCTTAGATGGAACATAAGACACTGCGCATAATCCCATTTCAAAATGATTCACACCCACCAATCACAGTTGAGAACATCACATGTCAGACCGTTGTCCATCCAAATTTAATGTGTCAACGAGAATTAATTTGGCATTTTAGTGACTTAAATTTTGGAAATTAACGTTGAAAATGCCAAGATGTGTTGTAAAAAGCTTTCTTTATAATAAACCTGTGAAATGTGACGGAGATAAAAGAAACTTATATTTATTTCGGTGAGATATTTAATTTTTAAAGATTCTGTCGACGTCCATATTTGTTGATTTGAAAATAAACAGAATCGGACTTGGTCATTGGTACATGTTATAAGTAGCAAATAAAGGTTATTATTATAAACTGTTTACTATTTCTTGTTTCATAGGGAATCTTTTTTTAGGAAGTGAGAAACATACAATCAAATACAAAAATATCAATTTCATTGCCAATTTATTCGTTTCAAACTTCACAACTGGTTTCGATAGTTATCTCAAAACTATTTATTTAGTAATTATCTATAACAGTGTTACTCAAAGTGTAAAGCCAAAGTTTCCGCGAAGAAAATAATCACAATAAAAAAAACAGTACTATCGCCACAAAATGGAGGGACCTGGCTTGAGGACCGTTTTTTGGGAAGTAATTTTTTTAAGTCACTAACAGGAAGGAGGATATGATTTTGCGTTAGGACTTTTTTTTAATTAATTTTTTATGGGTGAAATGGATTTGGGATAATTTTTGCAAGGAATCTTTGGAATAAATCAAAACTAAATGATGCTCTTGTGCATTTTCAGCCTGAGTTGCCGATTAAATTATTCGTAGATGCATCAAATGTGGGAATAAGGGCCATGATATGTCATGTTTTTAAAAAAATAAAAATATTGAAAAATGTATAGCTTCTGCTTCGCGTACCTTATCAAAGTCCGAACAAAAATATTCCCAAATTGAAAGAAAGGTCCTTGCAATAATTTTTGGCTTAAATAAATTTAAAGAATATTTATATGGACATTTGCATAAAGTAGAACATTATGCAACTGATTACGAAAAGTTGATTATGTCACCAGTTACGAAATGAAAATAAATAAAACTGCCTCTTTTTTGGTTTCTAAGTTGAAAAATCGAAAAATCGTGAAATCGAGAAATTGAGAAATCGAAAAATCGAGAAATCGAAAAATCTAAAAATAAAAAATAGAAAAATCCAAAAAACGAAAAATCGAAAAAACCAAATATCGAAAAAGAGGCAATGAATAGTGACATTTCACATTTGAAAATATGACATTACGTTTAAAAACAAAAAAGAAAACAAAAAAAGAAAAGCTGTAAATTGCGATTAATTTTTAAAATAACACCGTTATTGAAAACTGCCCAGAAATGTTGGGGGTAAAATTTTGACGTACTTCTTTAAGGATAATGGGTAAAAATGTTTTTTTTTTCAAATTTCTCGCGGGTAATGTCAAAAATTAGATCGGCAACACTGCACATGTCCCTTATTTTTATTATTACTATTGAAAAAAAAAACGTCGTAGGGCAATCAAATACAACAATTTTCTAAAATATTTGATTGGAAGTACCTACACAAGAATGATGGTGAATCATTTTTCAACACAATTTTATAAATAATCAAGTCAAAATTAGAAAAAATATTGTATAGAAACACGTTACGAAATGCCGTTTTGTGTAAGTCGTTCATGTTGCGGGAACTCGCTCCGCTCGTTTTGCAAATATTTACTCGTTACACAAAATAAGGCATTTCGTAACTGGTTACATAAATAACTATTAATTGACTTTCTAATATTTTCTAATATTTTCCGTAAATAATTAAATCATAAATATTTACTAGGATATAAGTACCAAAACATTTTTTTCTCTTAGAACAGTAGGCCTATGTCAAATAAACTTAAAATATTATAACGAACGAAAAGGTAACCTATTTCTAATAAAATTTAGTTATTTATTTTATTTTGGTGTGATCGTAGAAAAAATCTTGTGTGTAATTCGAGCAAAAAGTACTTATAAACTTTTACTTAGGGTCGATTTCACCGTTTTGTTAAACGAAGTTTAAAATACTAAACGAAGATTAAAATGACATTTTTATATTAACAAAAACGAAGTTTAAATTACTAAATGGAGTTTAAAATGACATTTTTACGTTAACAATGTCATTTTAATCTTCTTTTAATAATTTAAACTTCGTTTAACACAACGGTGGAATTGGCCCTTAGCTAGTTATATATTGATAAAGTGTTATTGCCCTCGTCATACATGAATCGTGCTAACAAATAAAGTCAAACAAACGTCTCATAATTTTTCATCTTTTAATTATCCAACAAAATGAGGTACTACAATACAAATATTTAAGTCCGGCCCAGAACATCTCCCTACTCCTTCCACCCAGTTTTTCGGTTTTGGCAAAATTCGCGCAGCGAGAAATGCTTCCTATGTTACCTCTACCCTTTCTAACCTCTTTGTTTTAAACACAAAAAAATGAATAAACGGATGGCAATCACCGAATCGTCAAGGATAGTTCAATGACGACAAGATTATTTGAGTCAGATAAAAGAGTACAGAAGTTCTAATAGACACATAATTTATCTAGATGAAACATGGTTTGACAGTCACGATGTAGTAAATTTCGGTTGGTTTGACAGTAGTAAAAATTGCTGTTTGAATGGGCCATGTTCTAAAGGGAAACGTATTATAATAGTACACGCTGAAAGCAAAGACGGTTTCGTGCCTAATGCTTTATTATTATCTGTTGAACAAACTAAAAACTGTGCAGCTGATTATCATGAAGATATGACAGCAGAATTATTTGAAAAATGGTTTAATGAACAGCTCTTACCTAACATTCCACCAGTCAGTAATCGTTATGGACATCGCATCCTACCACTCACGGCAACTCCTTAAAATACCAAATAGTAGCAGTAACAAAGCTCAAATTTTACCGTTTATGTATGAAAAAAATATTCCTATTTCTGCCAGTGATCGTAAAAAAGGCCCAACAAACAAAGAATTGCTTACTGTTATTAAAGGCATGAAGTTGGAAAAAATTTATTATATTGACAAGCTGTGCAAAGAACACGGTCATACTTTTCTCAGACTACCTCCTTACTATTGCATATTTAACCTTATAAAGTTAATATGGGCAAACGTAAAATCAGAATTACGAAAATGTAATCAGTCTCCAGAACTGAGTAAAGAAATTGTAGAACTCGTAAAGAAAGTTCTAGCAGCAGATCGCCAAGAGCTTTGGAAAAAACCTGCGTCGAACATGTTATTAAAGAAGAAGATGAGTATGTAGTATTACCCTCTTTACAACCCATCATAATTCAACCAAATGATGACTCTAGTTCAAAGGATTCAGACTGCCATGATTATTTATAAAGATACTTTAGAATTGAATTGTTTTTTTTCTTTTGTTTTATTTGCAAAGAATTTATTTTCCTTTATGGTTTTGAAATTTCGTTTTCCAGAAAAAAAAAACTAATGGGGTACAAAAACGGCTCAGTTCACGTCTGGTACCCTGTTTAAACCAAACGCCCTTACAGGCAGGTACACTTTACTCGCTTTTTTACGTTTTATAATTTAATATTCAGTTGTAGCAAGTTAACGAGCTATAATGATTTTTTTTAAGTCCAAGTTAGACTACAATTAAGTGCATCTGTCTAAATCAAGGCGTATAATAACGTCCAATTTATAATGATTCGATTTCCTTTTAACGAATACTTTCTTGCATATGATATATATTAAAAGTATTTATAAAATAAATTTATAAAATGAGGTAGGTATCTACGCCTATGGCAGATCAAACAAAATTATTGTCGGTAAAGGTTCCGAACGAGTTTTTATGTTCTGCAATTGATAATGGAAGAACTATAACAGCTACTTGAAAATTTTGTTAAGCGAAAAAAAAGTTGACTATACCGGGTGTCCCAGATTTTTTTGCCCAGCGGATATCTCGGTTATTTAATGATATAAAATTGTAAAAAAAAATATGAATAATATTTGTCTAGTAGCCTTTTAAATTCCACTATATAAAGTTATATTCATCAATCCACCCCATAGGAACAACCCCTAACTTTTTTCTTTCAAATGTCACCCCTATATTTTTTTTCGCTGATATAAATACTCAATTTGTCCCGAATACAACGATATGATTTTTGATATACTTTACAGAGTCATAAAGCCGGTAAAGACTAAAAACCAATGTTGTGGTTAAAGTCATTAATAATTAGTTTACATTTTATCATTTTATTATATTAAAAAATAACAAATCCAATGAATAGGTAAACCTCTTAATATGTTTTTTAAATAATTGAATATTTACAAAAATTGTTCGAAATGGCCCCCATTACTTGCCAAACATGCTTCAAAACGTCGAATGAGTTCACGAGTACATGACGCTGTAATCATTTCTGGTGTAATGTTATTGCAGGCTTGTACTATTTTATTTTGCAAATCTTCTAAATTCAATGGCTGTGTTTCAAATACCACGGTCTTCAGATATCCCCATAAAAAAAAATCTAGAGGCGATAAATCTGGTGAACGCGCAGGCCACCTCAAAGGGCCGCTGTTTCCGATCCACTGATTTTCAATGCGTTCGTTTAAAAATTGGGTAACTAAATTACTATTATGTGGAGGAGCTCCATCTTGTTGCCACCACATAGCACCTCTTTCTTGTATTGGAATTTCTTCAAGAAGTTCTGGAAGGTCATTTTCAAGAAAGTGTAAGTACCTAGCACCAGTTAACGTACCTTGAAAAAAATAGGGACCTATCAGTCGTCCCTGAAATAATCCACACCACACATTTACTCCCCAGATGGTCTGAAAGTTAGTTTCCCTAACCCAGTGAGGGTTTTCAGGAGACCAATAATGCATATTGTGACGATTTACAGTAGCATTATTGTGAAACCTTGATTCGTCACTCCACAATATCTGGTTCAAAATGTTGGGATTTCGTTCCATTAAATCTTCAAAATGTGCTATTAATGTTATCCTTCTTTCGAAATCTCCAGCTCTAAGTTCCTGATGCAAATGAATTTTAAACGGATGAAAATTATAGGATTTTAGGATTCTTTGTACTGACGACTTACTAATATGAACCTCGTTAGCTAGGTTTCGCGTCCATATCTGGGGATGTACTTGCACATAAGCTAATACATTAATGCACATTTCTTCAGTTCTTACAGCAGCAGCATGTTGACGATGTTTGTCTTTTCCTGGAAATGACCCTTCTCTCATCCTAGTCTCAACATAAGAATATGTTTTACGTGATGGTTGTCGGCGCTCAGGAAACCTCTGTTGATACAAGTGTACAGCAGCACGAGAATTTTTTTGGCACTCACCAAAAATTAAAAGCATATCAACATATTCGTTTGGAGTGAATGTAAAGGGCATTTTGTCTGTTGTTTATAGCTAGCGAACAATTTCAGAAATGGTCTAAGCATATCGTTAGTTAGTTATAGGTAACAAAAAAAAAACAAAAACGAAGCAATTCTAATCAAAATAAAAAGAAAATACCAGGTGATACAAAATTAATGACTTTAACCACAACATTGGTTTTTAGTCTTTACCGGCTTTATGACTCTGTAAAGTATATCAAATATCATATCGTTGCATTCGGGACAAATTGAGTATTTATATCAGCGAAAAAAAATATAGGGGTGACATTTGAAAAAAAAAAGTTAGGGGTTGTTCCTATGGGGTGGATTGATGAATATAACTTTATGTAGTGGAATTTAAAAGGCTACTAGACAAATATTATTCATATTTTTTTTTACAATTTTATATCATTAAATAACCGAGATATCCGCTGGGCAAAAAAATCTGGGACACCCGGTATTATGGTTAGCTATAAAAAACGATTTTGACCAAAAATTTTTCCCTACAAAACTATAAAACTTTTGTCTGAAACGTTTTTTTTTTTTATAAAAGGCGATATACAGCTGTAACACTTTAATTTGAACACCCGGTATAGTGCAAATTTTTGTGACTGTTTATAGTAAATTTAAATATAAATTATACATTTTTTATTAAATTTAATAAAATAAAGACAAGCCGGTATTCATAGTAATCTCATACTGGTTCTTATTACAAGAAGCCCGTCAAGGTGACAAACAGTTGCTGGAACAAAAACGATGTAGCCATAGCCAAGTGTCGGTTCCGGTTTCTATAATATATTTCGTGGTATTTAGGTACTATCAAAAGTTTAATTTTTTATCTTTGGTTTCCTCTGATTTTAATTTGTCGTTCTCAGAAATGTAATTGATTATGGTAACACTAAATATTCTAAAAACCAAGATGATTTCAATATTTCCAAAAAAAGTTATTTTAATCTTAATATATCAAATCTACATTAGGAATGAATAACAGTAATATTTAGGAATGAAAATGTATTAAAACACACCCCTGGAATATGTTGGTAGTAATTTATTTACTTATTTCCAAGTACTTAAGAGCAAACATGACGGGCGCTCCTCCGCCAAAAATCAATTTTACATATGAGGCAGTTAAAAGAAATTGTAAAAAAAAATGGTTCAGGCCAATCGTTCTAAAAATGAACCAAGAATGACGCTAAACCGCGAAAAACTTATATTTTTAAACAAATATCTTAACTATTTTCTAAATAACTTTTTTTCAAAAAGATTACCAATTTTAAACAGGACCGAAGATTAACATAGTTTTCATTCCGATACTAATTCTATTAAAACAATGATACCAGTGAATATGGCAACGCTGCTAGTCTATGAAGCCCGTGATTAAAAGGGTAGCTGCTGTTTAGTTAAATTTGTTAATTCCTGTGTCGAAAAATTGGTAGTTGTTTTTGAAGAGGTGCGAAATTATTGTGATCGTCTTAGTTTGTTGTTGACGGTGTTCTCGAATTGAGGACCACTACCTGCACAGACCAAGTAAGTGCACCGAATTGCGGACCGTACTAAGGATTAGGGATTAAGGTGGTAATGAGGGTTCATTGCGTTAACTAGATTACTGAGAGAGATTTTTGTACCTGGAAATATGACACGAATTGAGGAACAAACTTCTCAATAATTGAAGTATCTTATCACTATACCCATTTATAATATTATTATTTGTCTTCTGATGGATTTGCAAAATTTGAAGAAAAGTACGAATTCAGATAAAAATAGATATTTATTGCACAATTTACAATTTATAATTAATTTTTTAAACATATACATATTATTTACATTTAATACACTTTATGATAATTTGATGCGAATTTTACAAAATCTATTCGTTTTATAGAACCATTTTTATATTCTAACATTTTTGAAGTTAACATATTTAATCTTCGTCTAACAATTTTGTTGTTACATTTAACAGACTCCTTAAGGCTGTTAATACGAATATAAGTATCTGTTTGAAAATTGTTCAAAACATTTACAAATAAATACAATGAAGGGTGCATTGAATAGAAATTTGAATTAAATCTAGAATGAAAGGACTCGCATGCATTGGTAGAATTTTCTGTAGTTACAACAGCTTCAGCCCAAATTGTTGGTGGAAATAAAGAATTTTCTTCAATATAATTCTTTACTAAATAGTCAGCTAAATTTACCACAGCTTTATGCATATGATCGGGCTGAGATTCAGCCAAATCCAAAGCAAAACATTCTCCAACTTCTTCGGGTTTTAAAAAAGACAATCCAAAAAGATACCTCATCCATTTTCCAGTTGCACTTTTTTCATCTTGGTATTCTTTAGCCAATCCCAAACTCTGTATTTTTCTGTACCAAGCTTGGCCAAGATGAAACCTACATCCAATGATCTTTGTGGTGGGCCATTGCGCAGAAATTGCTTTGTGAATAGCTAGTTCATAATCAGCTACAATAATTTTTGGAATAAATATTAAATTAGCATTACAACACTTTTCTTTAAGAATAACGAAAAGTCTTTCGTATGTTAAACGAAGTTTATTCGGTAATAAACAAAAAGCTACTGGTATATAATGGCCGTTTTCTACGATATGAAGTGTGAACAACTGTAAAAAATGTTTCGTACAATATCGAAATGTTCCATCAAGATACACTTTGTCACTACTACACAAAAATTTTAAATTAGTATAGCACGAAAATACTACAATATTGTTAATATTATCAGTGGCCAAGAGAAATGGTTCATTTTTAATTGTTGTCAAATTTAATGTTGGTAAAATATCGAAAACATCTGATACATTGCTTGGTAAACGTGCTTGGACTTGACGTCTTTTGTAATACATATTATTTCTTATGTATGTAATGTCTTTTCTTGTCAAAGCGTCCATTGTATCACTGTTTTCCCTTAAAACAGAGTGTATGATTTTCGATGGCCGTTCTGTGATATCTTCTACAGCTTTCCGTTTGCTTGCTACACTCAAAATTTGTCTATTTAATTTCTTTATGTCATTTTCATGATTGTGCACTTTTTCTTTTCGAGAAATTATATTATCTGAACCTAGCGTAAATACTTTTGCGTTACATTTACTTACAGTACAAGTCCAAAACTTTTCACCACTTTTAAGAACCTTTTTTTCACGAAACTTATAATCATCCCACACAAGTAACGACTTTCCCTTTTCACTTAAGATCATTTTAATTTCACTCATTTTTACAAGACTGCTCAAAATAAACTAAACACAAAACACTCACTTCAAATATATATTAGAATTTCGAAAGTAAAGTAATAAAATGCTCGTTAACGCAATGAATCATCATTACAACCTTAGTCCCTAATCCGCAATTCGGTGCACTTACTATAATTATTTCTCAGAAGCCTGGTCCTCAATTCGTGTCATATTTTCAGGTACAAAAATAAACCCTTCTTAATATTTTCATTTTGGTTCTCAATTCGTGTCTGCCCGTTGTTGAGGCGTTAGGTTTTTGTTTAATTTAGTTTTTAGTTAATTTATGAAATGAAAAATTCTGGAAGGCAAAAATGCACAGCTGACAAATTTATATTTTATTTGTTTGCTGCCAGAGTTAGTAAATCCTAGAGAAATACGACATGTGCCAATTAGGGAAAAGAGATTGTTAAGAATTTTGCCCGTTTAAAAAAATTTGTAATATACAAGGTGTTTCTAAATACATGCGACAAAATTCAGGAACTGATTGCTCGTATGAAATTAAGATGGGTCTTTCCTATAACAACATTTCCTCAGCCCACCCCTTTTCGAAATATCACCCTTAAAAAGTGGTGACTAAAATTGAGTTTTTATTTTTTTTCTAAAATTTCAGTAAAGCTAGAAACTTGAAATTCTGTAATCGCACAGGACTAACCACGGGTATTTTTTCAATATTTCTGTTACATTATAGGAAGGTGAAATTAGCAACACTTACTTTATTTCATATCAAAACTTTTTTTCGAGATGAACTTTTATGAAATCCTTGTTTTATTTAATTTTTTTTTATTCTTGAATTTTTTTCCCAAAACCAATAGCTTTAGAGAAAAAAAATTGACACCCTAATTTATCTTTTTTTTTTCTATGGAGGTATTGGTTTTGGGAAAAAATTCTTAAATAAAACAAGTATTTCAAGTTACAAAATAATTTCATAAAACTTCATCTCGAAAAAAAGTTTTGATATGAAATAAAGTAAGGGTTGCTAATTTCACCCCCCTATAATGTAACAGGAATATTGAAAAAATAACCGTGGTTAGTCCTTTGCGAGTGCACGAAAATTACAAAATTTCAAGTTTCTAGCTTTACTGAAATTTTAGAAAAAAAATAGAAACTCAATTTTAGTCACCACCTCTTAAGGGTGATATCTCGGAAAGGGGTGGGCTGAGGAAATTTTGTTATAGGAAACACCTATCTTAATTTCAAACGAGCAATCACCTCCTGAAATTTGTCCCATGAATTTTGAAACACCCTGTATGTTGGTATATTAAGGTGAATGCAGCAGCCTTTATAATTTTCGGACAAGGATATTTCAAAAAGTAATTTTGTTTAAAAATTAAAATTTTGGCAAAATAAATAAGATAATATTAACTAGATATACCTAATATTTTAAAGTTTTAATTCCTTTCAGTTTCCGAGGAAAAAAAATCAAATATGATAATGAAAATAAATGCATTCTTCAACAGCACCATTCTTAATATAATCCCGAAATTTAAACTCTTAATGTCTTGGTAATGATTTTTTAAAATTCGCCAAAATTAGTGGCTAAAACGCCTCGTTATGTGCTGCCTTCTGGTGTAACGCGCTTGTAACTATCGTAACGTACACTCTGTCATTATTCGTTTCTTGCAACAATGTACACCAGTTTATACCAGAAGATAGCACTTAACGAAGCGTTTTAGCTACTAATTTTGGCGAATTTTAAGAAATCATTAACAAGACATTAGAAACTTAAATTTGGGGATTATATTAAGAATAGTGCTGTGGAGGAATGCATTTATTTTCATTATGATATTTCAAGATTAAAGCCCTTTTAGTTTTTTTTGGGAAACTGGAAGGAATTAAAACATTAAAATATATGCATATTATAGATAATATTGCCTAATTTATTTTGCCAAAATTTAAATATTTTGAGATATTCTTGTCCGAAAATTATAAGGGGTATGATCACCTTAAGATTGAAAGAGAATTAGCTTTAATTCATGAGATGCAAAGCATCATAATTGTCACGTCACAAAAACCACCTGCTGCCAAGAGAAAATTTTGATTCAACAGTATTGTATATTTTGTGTTGTAATAAAAGAGAAAAAATTAACATTTCGTGTTTTAATAGTTATTTTTTTAATTTAATAATCTATGAAAAAAAAAATTTTTAATACAGACTTAAAAAAATTGTTATATTAATATACTTATTTAATTGTACTTATATTTGTTGTTCATTTAATACAATAAATACAATTTACCTATCTCCAATTCATCACTTTCCGTATCCATATACCTATGGTCGAATTTCCAATATACACCCTGTATACTCCCGAAATTAGACGGTCATATTTTAACAGCGTAATCTACATCCTACAAGTATTAGAAATTCAAAATTTAAAAAAACCCAATTCAAAGACGTGCAGATGCCGTCACCACATTTTAACCAAATTTATATAGGATGACCCCTGAGGTACCCCCTTACTACCAAAAAAAGAATCATATAAATAGGACAAGGTGGTAAAGCATTATCGCTAAACATACATAAAAAATGAAGAGTTTGAGGATTTTCTCATGGGCCCAATTATTAGATTTTGACTAAATTTATATGGAACCATCCCTGAAGTACCCCCTTTCTAACAAAAAAAGAATCATTGAAATCGGACACCGTGTTAAAGAATTATCGCTGAACATACATAAAACAAAAATTAAAAAAAATATTGCGACGAATTGAGAACCTCCTCTTTTTTTGAAGTCGGTTAAAAATGGGAGTAAAAGTTTATATAAACATAGGTCCGAAAACGTTTCGTTTTCGAGATACAGGGTGTTACAAGTGAAGTCCAGATAGAACATTTTGTAAATGAAGAGGTTGAGTGGTGTGTACACACTGGGTAATAAGAAATGAATCGAAAGTATTTAAAGTGTGTAGGTAGAGTTTTATTAATAAAACTCAGTCTGAGCACTTTCAGCTTGTTAGGCTATCATCAGAGACACTACAAAGAGAGAGAAAACGGAGCTATAACAATATAATCAAATCGTGATATTTCTGAACATTGAATAAAAAATAAAACATCCTGAAAACTTACTCGTCAATAAATGTAGAAGAAGCTAGAAAATTAATATATAACTAGATTAAAAAGGGCTGCCACAATACGGTCCCTGTTTACCACCATAACTTGAGGCTTGAGTCGTAAGAAATAACAGAACCACTCCTAAAAGTTTTTTGCAATTTAAGAAAAAACGTGGGGGCTCACGTGTTGGGATGAGCCCCCACGTTTTTTCAACATTTGAACTTATAACGTTCATTATACCTAATCATAACAGAAATATAGTTATACAGCACTAATCAGAAAATTACTTAATACATGTAAATAATTATTAATCATTCAACTAATCTACGTCTTTTGTATGAACCAAATTAATGTAAACATTTAATTCGTTATCAATAAACCACTAAAATTTCGTCGGAATCAAAATACACATTCGTTGATAACGTAGAGTTGACTAACCTATCCCACTTGAAAATATATTGCGCTGCAATTTTTTGGCGTACACATACAAAACCCGTAAACAATTACTGTGACGGTTTTGAAATGAAAATAACCGAGTAAGTGATAAATTGAATGCGTGTTCGGATATTAACAGTTCAATTATTTTGGCTATTGATGAGTTTTATCAAAAAAAATTTAAAGCATTTTGAGTATTTGGGGATTTTGTGTTATTATTTACAAAAGGGAGGATTGATTGAGTGGTTTCTAGTTATTTGAAAAGTTTAAAACATTTTTAAACACTTCTATGTTAAATACAATATAAAAAATGTTGTTTTTTAGTTATAGTATACAGGGTGCTCGATAAGTACGGTACATAACTTCAGGAGAGTATTCTGAAGCTAAAATAAAGGGATTTTTGTCGTATACACTATGTCTCAAAAATGCTTCGTTACAAAAATACAGGGTGTGAAAGTTTTCAGCTATTACCTCGTCCGCACGCCACTGGTTAAACAAAAGCCACTGTGTTCACACTAAAACGCGCAACGTTGCTAACTCTCAAAAGCTGCAAAAATTTAATTAAAATATCTCAAGTGGTTTTGGAAATATTTAAAAAATTGTATTTTTTTTATGAAACTTTCACACCCTGTATTTCCGTAACGAAGCATTTTTGAGATAAAAATACCTTTATTTTAGCTCCAGAAAGCGCTCCTGAAGTTATGTACCGTACTTATCGAACACCCTGTAGAATATAACTATTATAGAAATATTTTGGTTATAAATTATATGAGCAATTTTTTAAAAGCTGTAGATACTAATAAAAATCATTTAAGGACACAGTAGAACACTCCATTTGTAACACTAACTAATTTTGATAGATGTCGTTTATGTGTCATATTTGAGAACCCTAATGTTCCACAAATGGAGCAGTAGTCCATATTTTAATAACAAATGGCGTAATAATATTCTATTTATTATTTATCCTGTATAGTTTGAATATCTAATCGACATGACAACACTGTACAGTTAAACAGTAACTTTTTTAAAATAATTTCATTACACTGTGCCTCTCTGTTATAGGAAACGATATTATTGATCTTATAAAATATTGTTGCGCAGATTTTTGGTAACTCAATTTATTTAACCTCAACTTTTACAATAATTAAACTATATTACTGATAACATGAATTCAGGATCATTGACTTATATAGCTCGCCTTAACCTTCTAGAAACTTCTCCAAATATCCCGAAATCCTACTGAGTCCAGTACCCTTTAATATTTCCACTATAATTGGCTAACTCTTGCCATGTAGGTCTTACTCCATTTTTAAGCCATTCTCAGACAACCTTCAAGTCATTGTCTTTTAAGTCTTTCTAAGGCTTTCAATAGTGATTCGTCTTCGCCATCCTCTGGCTTGATAGTGGTAGCCTGAAGACTTACTTCTTCAACCAGCTCTTCTCGTTCTTCAAGTCTTTTACAGCACCGCCATTGTTGTTCTAAACATGGTCGCCTGGAAAGAATGTCTGCTTTGCTATGGAGACGGCCTCTTCGATGCATATCTTAAAGTTATATTGTTACAGTCTTTCTATCCATCTAAGAACTTGTCCTTTAGGTTTTTTAAAAACTTAATAAAGTGTTTAATGAGTCGAGGGAGTGGATAGCTGTCTTTTTGCGCTATCTGATTTAATATTCTACAGTCTACATAGAAACGAGTAGTTATTAGGACTACAGGTGAGTGTCCCAAGGACCAGAAGCTCCATCATGACCTGTATTTGCTATTTCTTCCTGTTTAGCAAATGGAAGTCTTCTAGGTGCTTGCCGTATTGGCCTTGCTTCGCCGGCATAAATTCTATGCTGGACAAGACTGGTACGTTGCGTAGATTTTTCTGTTTCGAAAATGTTACAGTTGGTATTGATAAATTCTTTGACTGTTCTAAGTTCTTCAACTGTCAGGTGGTTATCTTTTTAACTATATAACTGTTTAACAAAGCTGGCGTCAACTGAGTAACTTCTAGTGGTATTCCACGTAGAACCGTCTTTATATTTGATTATTTTTTATACCGGTGTACAGAATGAATACAGAATGAATGTTCTTCTCAATAAATTGACAACTCTTACTAAAATGAAATCAGTTGATCAACGTTAACGAGACATCTAGCTACTAGAATTCCTTCAGGCATGTTGGAACAGACCTATTGTATTTACCGACAAGTCAACTTTTTCACTGTACAATCAACAAATCAAAGACATTGTGCTCGAAAAAAATAAACATTTAAGTATTCCAACATTCACACACTATCCTCATAAATTAAATAGTTGAACTGGTATTTTACGGGACCACTTTATTGGCCCCTTTTTCATTGATGGTAAACTTAATGGTGAAAAAAATTAAGATTCAATTTAAAATCAAGTTATTATTTTTCACGATATCTACAATAATTTGTGCATTACTAATTCGGAACTTTCCATGAGCTTGCATGCTCCCTGTTTGTACACAAAATATAGAGATGGATTTTCACTCGCAGAGCCTATAGCATATAGCTCGTATAATTTTTTCCTAATCTGTATAAAGAAGATAAACGATAGGAGGTAGACGAAACAAGTTTACAAGACGAGTGTTGATGGAAGAGTTGGAAAGGGTCGTTCTCGGCGAACATACTTCAATCAGATAGAGGACGCTTTTAGAAAAGGCCAGCTCAGATTAGATTATTTGTCGTTTTCAGATCTATTATGGGACTCCGTTTGTTTTAGAGTATGTCGTCTATTATTATCACGTCTACAACAGTTGCGGTCTCTTTATTTGGAATGGCGTAGACTTCCACCCATTTCGTAAAATAATCCATAACCACCATTATGTATTTAATACCAACCTCGGTCATGGAAAATGATCCATCAATATCTAAGACAATCCTCTCAAATGGGCTACCAACGTTGTACTGCTTTTTTGGGCATTTCTTTTTCGGTAGGATCCATTACTTATAGCACCAACTTTGATCACTCTGTTTTTAAAATCCAACTAGAAACCATGTAAGTTCATTACATCCATTCCAAGTATAAGATCTTCTTCGATATCAGCGACAATAATAGTGTGAGTGAACTTTTCTTTACCAATTCCTAATTGAACCTGGATTTTCCCATGGATGTTGGCACTTTCTTGCGGTTATTTATGATTGTTGGTCGTATAATGGTTCTAGTTCAGTGGTCGCCAAACTCTCAATGTGTTGAGCTACTTTGTTAATTTTAGAATAAACAGCGAGCTACCCACACGGAAGCCACGTAACGCAACGTAAATGAAATAATCCACAGTTAATTTATCATTATATGTATTTATTTTACTATTTAACTGGTAATACATAATACATAATACATAGGTACTAATAATAAACTAATAACAAAATAACTAATATTACTAGTACGTACTTGTTCATAGAAATAAAAAAGCACGTTCAATGAGAAGGCTGATACTCAGACTCATCGATAATTTTTTTAATGTTTGCAGTATAATTTGATACAGCCATTCCAATACAATTATCCAAATGTTCATCTGTAAGTCGATTGGGATATTTGTTCTTAATAAACTGTATATTGGAAAAAGAAGATTCATACAAATAGGTTGAACTGAATAATGCTTTCACTTTCAAGGCAACACGGCATAGAACTGAATATTTGTCTTTACTTACAATAGGCCAGATACATTTGGTACTTGAGACTAACGATTTTAAGGCTAAATCATTTTGAAACTCAATTACTTCCATTTCTGTTGCAGCGATGTCTTCGCCAAAGTTCTGCATAACACAAGTTGCAAACTGTTGGATATCAATTTCCATACAGGGTGAATCAACAAACTGCGCTACTAAAGCCATTTCGTTGAAATCTTTAACGATTTTTGAAGTTATTCTTCAGGGTAGAAACTATTTCTACATGATATTTGCTGTCATAGGGTTTTGAGATATTTTTTCTGAAAGAATAGGAAAATGCTTGACATCGCTGATAATTAGGTTTTGTTCCCAAAACTCCAGCTTTTTGATAAATGCTTTTATATCAGAAATCATTTCCGCTAGTTCTTTGTCTCTCCTCTGAAGCTGCAAATTAAGTTCGTTTAATTTCTCTGTAATGTCCACGAGAAAACCAAAATCTCTAAGCCAGATTGAATTTTCTAGTTCTGGATTCGGTTCATCGCGTTGTTTGAAAAATTGAACTATGCCAGATAGGACATCATTAAAACGTTTCAGCACCCGTCCTCTACTTAACCATCGGACTTCAGAGTGAAGAAGTAGGTCCCCGTATTGACAGTCAACTTCATCTTCCAAGGTTTTGAATAATCTTCTTTGCAACGCTTGAGCTCTAATCTTGTTCACAATTTTTACCACCACTTTCATAACGTTGTTTAGTTTCAGGAAATTTACACATAATGCTTGCTGATGGATAATGCAGTGGTAACAGAGAAATTGCGGAAAAGTTTCATCTTTACGACATAACGTCACCAGACCCTTATCACAACCCACCATAGCTGGAGCGCCATCGGTTGTCAAGCCTACCATTTTCGTTATTGGAATTTTCTCGGAAGAAATAATATTTTTTAAATGAGAAAACAACTCCTGTCCAGTAGTGTGTCCTTTCAGTGGAATAAATTTCAAAAGATCTTCTTTAATCGTAAAATCACTAAAAACCATCCTGACGAACACGGCCATCTGGGCAGTGTCAACGACATCTGTTGATTCATCCAGTTGAAGTGAAAAATAAACACAGTTATCTAAGTCAGTTCTTAACTGTAAAAAAATATCATTGCTCATTATTTCTACACGTCTCATCACTGTATTAGCAGAAAGTTGCATAGATTTTATAGCTGAAACTATCTCGTCTTTATTTCTAAAGTTGGCAAATAACGAATCAGCAGCTTCTAAAAACGCCTGTTTTACCATTTCCCCGTCTTCATAAGGTTTCTTTTTTTGTGCAATTATCTGGGACACACGGTACGATGCTTCAATTGCAGCATTGTTTTTGTCGACGTTGGTTACGCGTTCAGTTTTAAACTAAGCGCAATGTCGCCGCGCCGTGCGTATTTATTCCGTTCAAAGCAATCCTGATCGTTCTCGAACACTAACGCGCTGGTCCGGCTGGTCGGTTCTAGCCGATTCTAGCATGGCGTCAGCGGCAGATCGCTCACCGCAACGTTGCCGCTGTTTATGTTTAATATTATGACAATTAGATTTTTTTGTGGAATTTTCGGAAGCTTCTCTGATTTTTTCAGTTTGTATTTTTTAAATTAAAATCGTTGCTACCGGTAGCTCGCGATCGACAGGTTGGCGACCACTGTTCTAGTTGCTCCAGTATCCACTAACGGTGTATAATTTTTACCATTTACTTCGCCGTCTACGTATACACTAACATCGCGACATTTCAAAGCGACAATCAGTTCTTGGATTTCCGGTACCAACAATTTTTTTTTATTTTCTTGGCCTGCATTATTTTTGGCATTTTTAAATTCAAATTTTAGTTCCTTTATTGAGCAGTGTAATTATCTGACTCTGGTGCGTAATAGTGATGTGATATTTCTCTTACCATTACCCATATTGCCCCTATCAGTAATAAAACACAAACGGTAGTAACCAATTAAATTGCAGCAAATCGATAAATCATCGACTGAAATTCAAGGAAATTTGTTATACACAATTCAAGATTTAATTTTTAGCATTGGTTTTAATGGCTAATGCGAAATTGTTGGCAACGATGAGGTACAATTATTTTAGACAGTGCTTAAAATTGTTGGTTTGGAATTAGTGTCAATGCATTCTCTCATAGAGGCGAATTTTAAGTGGGACAAGGGCACAATTGCATTATCTCTCGACACATTGGACTATTAGGTACACCGACCGTATTTAGCATTAAAGCTGCCAGAGGCGGCGAAGCGAATTGTATTCCCAGCTAGTAGAATAATTCAATGGTAATAAAAAAGAAATTAAAATTCTAAATATAACATTACGGAGTTTTATTATTAAAAAAAGTTAAAGTTACAAACTTTATACGCAAGTTTTCATTCGTTTAGTTTTTGGTATTTTGTCTATTACCACGTTTATTACCATGTTAGACATGCTGTATGTACATAGCATTAAAAAAACTGGCAAAGTGCGAGTCGGACTCACGCATGAAGGGTTCCACACCATCGTAAAAGATTTAATACTATGTACAGGCATTGCATCCTAATTTGTCAGTAGTAATTTTCTAGGATTTTTAAAACGATCATGGTTAGATTAATCACAAAATTTTAAGAAAATTACCTAAAATTTTAATCCTTAATAACGGTCAAATCGAGTCGGCCCTCGTGTCTAAGAATGTTTTATCAACAGTGACTATCATTTAATGGTATTATAGGAAATACCAGATTATCTACACAATAGATCAAACAAAATAAACATAAAAAACTTCAGAGTTCTAAAAAATCGTCATCAAAATCATCACTATCACTAGAAATATCACTGCTGTCTTCATTATCATTAATATTAACTGTAGGAATTACAACGTCATCCATTATAAATTATAATTTCGCGATCTAAATATTTATCTTCAACAGCTATTACATGTGCACATCTTTTTTCCAGTCTTCTTGAGTTACTGATTTAAATTCAATTTCAGCTAACATTTGTACATGTGCTAATTTAAAATGGATATTCTTTATAGCTACATTTAAGTCTGGGTGGTATGGTGGTAATCTCAAAACTGCACGACCGTGTTCGGAGAATAATCTATCAAATTTGTATTGCTTAAATCTATTTTTATGCTGTTTGATTAATATGTTCAGCTGTGGTCGTAATAAGGAAGGTTAAAATTCAATATTGTTGGACGTCAAGCAGTTTATCATTTCAGCTTTTCTTGAATTTAATTTCGGATTAGGATTTTCTATAACATTGTGATACGGTACATTATCCACAACTATAATAGCATTTGGTGGTAAATTTGGTATTAACAGTTTTCTTAGCCACTTTTCATAATTTTCTTGATTCATATCATTATAATAATCACCAGATTTGGCCCCAGATACAAACATTAATAAACTCTTAGGAATAAAGCCCATGTTACCACCAGCATAAACTATAAGTCTCTTTCCTTTCGAAATGGTGGAAAACAAACTTTTTGCATTAATCGTCACCCCAATTATGTGATGAAGTATGGCTACTATGTATATAAGTTTCATCAATATATACAATGGGACGGTTTGGAGAACGAAAATATCTAATTTTTTTAATATAATCTATTCTTTTTCCCCACATAAATACACATTCTGTAAAAATTTTAACTACCTACCTAGTTTGGATCATGAGATACATCCTGCTGATAGATAAACTGACGGACAGCGGAGTCTTAGTAATAGAGTCCTGTTGGTTACCCTTCAGCTACGAAACCTTTAAAAGTAATGTCAAATTAAAAAATATAAAAGACATATTGTTAAAACAGATTTATTGCAATATAAAACCGATACCAGCTTACAGACAAGCAGTAGACCAGTGGTCGCCAACCTGTCGATCGCGAACTACCGGTAGCTCGCGGAGGCAATTCTGGTAGCTCTCACAACGATATTAATTTAAAAAATACAAACTGCAAAAATCAGAGAAGCTTCCGAAAATTCCACAAAAATATCTAATTGTCATAATATTAAACATAAACAGCGGCAACGTTGCGGTGAGCGATCTGCCGCTGACGCCATCAAGCTAGAATCGGCTAGAACCGACCAGCCGGACCAGCGCGTTAGTGTTCGAGAACGATCAGGATTGCTTTGAACAGGATAAATACGCACGGCGCGGCGACATTGCGCTTAGTTTAAAATTGAACGCGTAACCAACGTGTAGCGGTTGGGTTAGTAGAGAACAACAAAAAATAATATTATGGCAAGCAGTTGTAAGAAGGTAAAGACATACCACTTTCATTCGGAATGGGAAGAACAATACTTTTTTACAGAAGTTAAAGATAAAAATGTGTGTTTCTTATGTAATACTTCGGTCTCCGTTGCTAATAAAGGAAATATTGAGAGACATCATAAAACTGTACATTCTAATTTTGAAAAATCATTCCCACTACATTCTGCCGCCAGAAAGGAGAAACTGAAATAGTTAAAAAAGCAGTTAATTGGACCACAATCAATATTTTTAAGAACAGTCCTCAAAAATAAGGCTGCAACTGAAGCATGGTAGATAATCGCAGATAATTGCACAAAAAGAGAAACCTTATGAAGACGGGGAAATGATAAAACAAGCGTTTTTAGAAGCTGCTGATTCGTTATTTGCCAACTTTAGAAATAAAGACGAGATAGTTTCAGCTATAAAATATATGCAACTTTCTGCTAATACAGTGATGAGACGTGTAGAAGTAATGAGCAATGATATTTTTTACAGTTAAGAACTGACTTAGATAACTGTGTTTATTTTTCACTTCAACTGGATGAATCAACAGATGTCGTTGACACTGCCCAGATGGCCGTGTTCGTCAGGATGGTTTTTAGTGATTTTACGATTAAAGAAGATTTTTTGAAGTTTATTCCACTGAAAGGACACACTACTGGACAGTAATTGTTTTCTCATTTAAAAAGTATTATTTCTTCCGAGAAAATTCCAATATCGAAAATGGTAGGCTTGACAACCGATGGCGCTCCAGCTATGGTGGGTTGTGATAAGGGTCTTGTAAGCGTTATGTCGTAAAGATGAAACTTTTCCGCAATTTCTCTGTTACCACTGCATTATCCATCAGCAAGCATTATGTGGAAATGTCCTGAAACTAAACAACGTTATGAAACTGGTGGTAAAAATTGTGAACAAGATTAGAGCTCAAGCGTTACAAAGAAGATTATTCAAAACCTTGGCCGATGAAGTTGACTGTCAATACGGAGACCTACTCCTTCACTCTGAAGTCCGATGGTTAAGTAGAGAACGGGTGCTGAAACGTTTTAATGATGTCCTGTCTGGGATAGTTCAATTTTTCAAACAACGCGATGAACCGACTCCGGAACTAGAAAATTCAATCTGGCTTAGAGATTTTGGTTTTCTCGTGGACATTACAGAGAAATTAAACGAACTTAATTTGCAGCTTCAGGGGAGAGACAAAGAACTAGCGGAAATGATTTCTGATATAAAAGAATTTATCAAAAAGCTGGAGTTTTGGGAATAAAACCTAATTAACAACAATGCCAAGCATTTTCCTATTCTTTCAAAAAAATCTCAAAATCCATTAGAACCCTATGACAGCAAATATCATGTAGAAATAGTTTCTACCCTGAAGAATAACTTCAAAAATCGTTTTAAGGATTTCAACGAAATGGCTTTAGTAGCGCAGTTTGTTGTTTCACCCTTTATGGAAATTGATATCCAACAGTTTGAAACTTGTGTTATGCAGAACTTTGGCGAAAACATCGCGGCAACAGAAATGGAAGTAATTGAGTTTCAAAATGATTTAGCCTTAAAATCGTTAGTCTCAAATACCAAATGTATCTGGCCTATTGTAAGTAAAGACAAATATTCAGTTCTATGCCATGTTGCCTTGAAAGTGAAATCATTATTCAGTTCAACCTATTTGTGTGAATCTTCTTTTTTTAATATGAAGTTTATTAAGAACAAATATCGTAATCAACCTACAGATGAACATTTGGATAATTGTATTCGAATGGCTGTATCAAATTATACTGCAAACATTAAAAAAAATTTCGATGAGTCTTCTCGTGCTTTTTCATTTTTCAATGTTTATGTTTCTGATAGTGCGTTACTTTTTTGTTGTTATTAATAACTATTTTTAAATCTTACGTGACATGCCGTTGTGGCTGGATAAAAGTTTGTGTTTATTTTTCAAACACCTTCGTTTGGTAGGTAGGAATGTAGCTATGAACAAGTACGTACTAGTAATATTTGTTATTTTGTTATTAGTTTATTATTAGTACCTATGTATTACGTATTACCAGTTAAATAGTAAAATAAATACATATAATGATAAATTAACTGTGGATTATTTCATTTACGTTGCGTTACGTGGCTTCCGTGTGGGTAGCTCTCGGTTTATTCCAAAATTAACAAAGTAGCTCAACACATTAAGAGGTTGGCGACCACTTATCTAGATCATAATGAAACTAACTAAGTAGTCTGCATGTCTTCAGTCTTCAATAATAACAATAAAAAATCATTTAACTATTATTTGGCTATTAAAACTATATAAAGGTAATATTCAAAGAAATGTAGCCACAAAATTAGGAAATTCCAACATTTAAAAAAACATTTCTAATTTGGTCATACCTAATTTGCATTTCTTATAAATAAAATTAAATAATTTATCAAAAAAAGCATACAAGACTTATTTAAAAACAAATACAATATTATTTTTGTGCTTTATTTAGCAATAAACAAATTTATTTGTACTATTTTTAAAATTATAAAAATTCCCATAAGAAGCCATGTATTTTTAACATCACTTCCAACACCAGCGTCCCAGCAGTCAATTGTAACAGCTTGATTAGCATTCGTTTTTTGGTATGTTGATTCGTCTTTTTCTCTCTAGTCTTAATAACCTATTTTATAAAAAGGAACATGAATATGTTACCTCCGAGCAATTACTAATAGAGGGAGCGTGAAAACGAGTTTGTAGGCGATTGTTGTGTTAGCAACATCTATAGAGGAAGTGAGGAAGCGGGCACAAGGGGGAAGGTAAACATCCTTCTTGTTCAGTGGCGTATCATTTATCTATAAAAACACACATTGTCCAAACGTTTTAATTGTAAAAAAAAACTAAAAAATTTGCTAATTTTACTATATTTAAAAAGAATACCGTCTTATATGTGTCTAATGCAGGAAATGAAACAAAATCACTGTAACGGTCTAATTTTTTCAATTGAAGAATAAAACCTTAAAATCAATTTTATTATAAATAAATACAGTAGCGACTAGTTTCGGCCTTACAGAAACATCTTCAGGCCTGTATACAATAATCTTTAATTATTATAATAGGTTGGTCACTTACGAATAACATTAAATAGTATAAACCACAAAAATGGATCCATATTGTAGCGTTACAGCATTATAGAATTAAAGCTGTGAAAATAAAAGAGCAGTGCAAACGTAACTAAAAATAAGAAAACTGAGTACGGAATCTACAAGAGATGAGAATGAACAATTACGAATGCATTTAAATTGCTCGGGATAACAAATAAAGCTGATAATGTAGTGGTATAGTCCCCGTCAAAGAAGGTCTAGATATGTTAAAGAGGACGGCGTTTTCTCTGTAAATCTGGAGAATGTAAGGATGAAGGAAGACGAATCTTGCTGGCTCAGGTGTAGATGAAAGCTCCAGTAAATATCGTCACTTTCGTCTAATTTTTTATTCTCTCTCACCGGTACCGTTTCGGCTTTATCTTCGAAATTCATTTTTAAAAGGAAATAAAAGTAATCATTCATACAAGCATATAATAAAACAATATGAATTCATTATATTTAATAAGCTAATAAACGTTTGTTTCAATGAAAAAAAACATATATGGGAATATAAGAAATATATAATTAGATAAGATTAATATCAAAATCAATTTGAAAATACAACAGATAATGAAATAAATTAATACAAGTACAAATGGAAAGTTAATAACATACCTTCTAAAAGTAACACATTTTAAGTAGATATATGTTTAAAGAGTTTATTCCTGAACATAACTAATCTAACGTTTTTTCCTCTTTTTAATATTATGAGGGTTTTTGTAGTTGAAATGAAAATTATAATTTATTTTGGTCCTAATAAAAATTTAAACATAGGTTATCAAAGAGTAAAATACATAATAAAACTTCATAATCTTAAATCGTTATCAAAAATTATTAATGGTAAAACTTCAAACAATAATTATATTCTTAAACAAATTTCTAGTTTTTGTTTTGCAAAAGACTTTTTTGCCTTTATCGGTTGCCTCTGCCACTTTTCTTTTAGTAGTTTCGAGGAGAAATTTCCTATGGAAACTAGTAGAACCATCAATTGATTGGTAAAATTTTGATATTTTGAGTCTGGTAAGTCTTGTTAAATTTTCTTCTTAGGAAGCTGTAACCTAATGGAGAACAAAAATTTAATGTTAGATCAAAACCTCTTAATTGAGAATTATATTTGCAAAGGCCGTTTTAATAATATATTCAAAAGTTCTTGGAATCGTTGTTAACAGAAAGCTGCAAAAAATATATCATTTTATTCCTAAAACATAAGATATCACACAATGCACATTCATATAATATCATTGTGCTAGAAAAATACTAGGTAGGTACTGAGACAATTTAAAAAAAAGTATTTCGAGAAACTCAACTTTTAATGTCATCATTGTACTTAACTTTTTTATTGCTAAATTATTAATAATGTCGTTTTGTGTAGTTCGTTGTGATTTGTATAATATATATTATAAAAACCTATCGTCAAAGTTAATGTGCCAAGTTTTTTAATAATTATGTTCTTGTTATAGTAAAAACACATTTTTAAAGTTTTCTGGATTTATGCTTTAAATTATTGTACAATTGAACTGACTAATTTTGTGTTTAAGTAAAGGTATATCTCTTTTTTGTTATAACAGTCTTCGTATATTGTTCTAACTTTTAAGATAATCAGAGAAAACAGTAAGACATCTTAATATATCCTATTTCACAAACAAAAATGTAGAATAATTAATCTCATATCAAACGAAAAAAGTCATTTTAGGATGTCCTAATAGGTTTTAACTTAAAAACTAAATAAAATGTATATTGCAACTGTGTTTAAATAAATGAATGTTTTTATACCTGACTATAGTACCAGACAAACATTTTTTTAGATCATAATGATCTGCATAACTCAAAATAGTCAAAATCCACATTATTTAAGTTGTTCTAGTATTGTTTTAGCATAACGATGTAAACTCCAATAATAAATATTCACATTATTTTGGGACGTTTTTTAAGGAAATTAAAAAAAAAACATGAATAATGTGATATTCTTGTTTAGTATTGTACTATATAATATAGTTCATTAGGTAGTGATTTAGAAGCAAATTATGTTCTATTTATAGAATAAAAAATCACTAATAATATCTAAATATTTATACCTATTTATATTTTGGACAGGAAGACTATTTTATGTTTTTGGCTCTGAATAGTTTTCTTAAGAATTTTAAAACCTTCCTTAGATCTTTTGGGATATTCCATGCATATCTTAGAAGTTCATTTTGTTTAAACCTAAAACAAATTAAGTACAAAAAATGAAAATTTAAACAATACACAAAATTAGTCTTTTAGATTATTTAAAAAAAATGTCAACAAAAAAATGGCTATGCCTTTTTCCTTAAACATTCTTTTTGAAATAAACTTACTTGCTGTTTTAGTATTTTAGTAGCAGATGAATATAGTGTAGAAGTAGTGACAGGATTGATTATTATACTTCATTCGTCGTTGCATTTTTCTTTAATATTTTCCTCCCCTGAGGTCTATAATAAAAATGTTCATTAGCATAAAAAGTTATTCAGGTGGTCACTTCTTGAATTCCTATATTTTGGAACCATGTATTTCTTTCTCATATCAAGAAAAGGAAACCTAAAAAAATAACAATAAACTTTACAAAGATGTGCTATTAAAATAATAAGTAATTAACCTTTACTATAATCATTATGAGACAGAAGGATGAAGACGAACTTAGCTGGAGTTTACTTGCTCTTAATTTTAATTTTTCGATAAGCAAATAAGAAAGTTTAATTGCAAATTAAAGGTGATTGCCTGATGCACCGCCTCTGATAATTAGGTTGTGCCTGTACTTACTTATGATATTATCTTGAAGAAGCATTTTCAACAGGCCTTTTACACATAACGCATGTTTTTACCATATTATTAGAGATAATAAATCTTAAATATACATTTACAACCCTTACAACGTTATAAATAATAATATTTTCCGTAAAATACAAATAAGCAAATTGACATGTATTTGAAAGTGTCAGAACTGGCGCTCACAGAACACTTCTGGCGCTGTCAAACTTGGCAACGCTGATTAAATAAGCCAATTACAGAAGAGGTATTTTCCCCCTCGGGGGGAGTAGATGTTGCTAACAAAATTTAGCGCGGGGAAGGGGGGAAGACTCCCTCTAGTAGTAATTGCTCGGAGTATGTTACAAATTGTTATCGATTGACAAAACAGAGAACCTTGACTCAGATTAGAGATAGGAGCCTAGAGGTGGAAAACAAAGAACTGTTATCATATTAATTAATATGTTTCTACATTACGCTCGCTGTTCTTAATATTACTCTATATTTTATTGTGTTTAAACTATTAGACGTTCAAAAATATCCAATATTTTGGAACAACACCTCATGGCTCTATAATTTTAGTTCTGATTCCAGAGCCAAGCCTAGAATGTCGACCGTGGCCGGCAGGCGGACCTACACCGAAGACGAGCTTCAAGCAGCCTTGAGAGACATCCAATCGGGAAAACTAGGCACCAGGAGAGCGGCTGTGATCTATGGTATCCCTAGATCCACACTTCGTAACAAAGTATACAAATTAGCCTTAGAACGTGAAAGGGAATCTCACCTCAACAGTTCTACGCCCATGGAGGACGAAGTAATGGAGGACGAGAATAACCTTTCGGGGACGGAGGAGGAAAAGGAAGTGGAGAAAGCTCTGCAAGGTCCTTTGCTTTCTGTTGCTGATTTGTTCCGAATGACCGGTAGAGACGTAAGTTACTGTTGACAAATGATTTGTATTTGCTTCAGTTTGATTGGGATTTAATAATAATGAAGTAATTGAGTACTGGTTTGTTTTGGTTCAAACAGAATTGTTAATTCCAGTTTTCAAAAAAAGCTTTACAAGTTTATGGGTGTCACTTTAGATTAATGCTTTTTTGGAGAGCCTATTGTAAAATTTTAAGTAAATTAAACTCTACATATTCAATTATATAAGATGTATTTAGGAAAATAAACAGTCTATATTTTTGCACTTTTTATATACTTACACTTAATCTTAACCATATTGATTCAGTTACAAAACAAAATTCATCTAAGAACTTTCTCCTTGTTTATTAGATTATTAATCGATTATTAATCGATTATAAATCGATTATAAATCTATTTTAAATCGATTATTCGTGATTTGTAGATTCCGGAAGCTCTGAAAGTCATTCTACAAAAGGGCAAAGAAGGGCAGGATCAATTCGGGGGTCTGGACCACGGCGAAATGGGTTCGTACCTCCATTTTCTTGCGTCTCAGAACATGCTGAGTCAAAAGCCGCCAGACGGATCGATGGCAAACAACATGATACCCGAATTGATGAAGCGGATGCTGACGGACGATCAATTGAAGAATCAAAACAACGGTGATAGCGAAAAAATCACCAGGCCGAGCCCCAGTAATTCCGTAATAATTAAACACGAGCGTACCAAATCCGAGTCGGATATGGAAACCGATGATTCTCCATCGAATGTGATACTAAAAATTCCGTCCTTTAAGCCGACGACGTCGAGTAAAAATGGATGCGATAATTTAAGAAGCCAAGCGGAACCCACAGGTGCGTACTAATTTGAAAAGTTCATGTTTTACTTGTTCTCTTAAGAGCTGTATGAAAATTATTAACATTAACATTCAACATTAACATTCAACATTAACATTCAACATTAACATTCAACATTAACATTCAACATTAACATTCAACATTAACATTCAACATTAACATTCAACATTAACATTCAACATTAACATTCAACATTAACATTCAACATTAACATTCAACATTAACATTCAACATTAACATTCAACATTAACATTCAACATTAACATTCAACATTAACATTCAACATTAACATTCAACATTAACATTCAACATTAACATTCAACATTAACATTCAACATTAACATTCAACATTAACATTCAACATTAACATTCAACATTAACATTCAACATTAACATTCAACATTAACATTCAACATTAACATTCAACATTAACATTCAACATTAACATTCAACATTAACATTCAACATTAACATTCAACATTAACATTCAACATTAACATTCAACATTAACATTCAACATTAACATTCAACATTAACATTCAACATTAACATTCAACATTAACATTCAACATTAACATTCAACATTAACATTCAACATTAACATTCAACATTAACATTCAACATTAACATTCAACATTAACATTCAACATTAACATTCAACATTAACATTCAACATTAACATTCAACATTAACATTCAACATTAACATTCAACATTAACATTCAACATTCAACATTCAACATTAACATTCAACATTAACATTCAACATTAACATTCAACATTAACATTCAACATTAACATTCAACATTAACATTCAACATTAACATTCAACATTAACATTCAACATTAACATTCAACATTAACATTCAACATTAACATTCAACATTAACATTCAACATTAACATTCAACATTAACATTCAACATTAACATTCAACATTAACATTCAACATTAACATTCAACATTAACATTCAACATTAACATTCAACATTAACATTCAACATTAACATTCAACATTAACATTCAACATTAACATTCAACATTAACATTCAACATTAACATTCAACATTAACATTCAACATTAACATTCAACATTAACATTCAACATTAACATTCAACATTAACATTCAACATTAACATTCAACATTAACATTCAACATTAACATTCAACATTAACATTCAACATTAACATTCAACATTAACATTCAACATTAACATTCAACATTAACATTCAACATTAACATTCAACATTAACATTCAACATTAACATTCAACATTAACATTCAACATTAACATTCAACATTAACATTCAACATTAACATTCAACATTAACATTCAACATTAACATTCAACATTAACATTCAACATTAACATTCAACATTAACATTCAACATTAACATTCAACATTAACATTCAACATTAACATTCAACATTAACATTCAACATTAACATTCAACATTAACATTCAACATTAACATTCAACATTAACATTCAACATTAACATTCAACATTAACATTCAACATTAACATTCAACATTAACATTCAACATTAACATTCAACATTAACATTCAACATTAACATTCAACATTAACATTCAACATTAACATTCAACATTAACATTCAACATTAACATTCAACATTAACATTCAACATTAACAATCAACATTAACATTCAACATTAACAATCAACATTAACATTCAACATTAACATTCAACATTAACATTCAACATTAACATTCAACATTAACATTCAACATTAACATTCAACATTAACATTCAACATTAACATTCAACATTAACATTCAACATTAACATTCAACATTAACATTCAACATTAACATTCAACATTAACATTCAACATTAACATTCAACATTAACATTCAACATTAACATTCAACATTAACATTCAACATTAACATTCAACATTAACATTCAACATTAACATTCAACATTAACATTCAACATTAACATTCAACATTAACATTCAACATTAACATTCAACATTAACATTCAACATTAACATTCAACATTAACATTCAACATTAACATTCAACATTAACATTCAACATTAACATTCAACATTAACATTCAACATTAACATTCAACATTAACATTCAACATTAACATTCAACATTAACATTCAACATTAACATTCAACATTAACATTCAACATTAACATTCAACATTAACATTCAACATTAACATTCAACATTAACATTCAACATTAACATTCAACATTAACATTCAACATTTTATATTCTTTCTAGAATTGATATAAAATTATGTATATCCGTTCAGTAGACTATTTATTCTCTGCTAAGCGATAGCGATAAAATTTGTTTTACGCGATTTCTATGACACCGCTGTACTCTTTCTTTACTATTACAACAGAGTCTACGGATAATAATACTATGTATATTCTTACAGGTAGTATAATGTCCCCGCCAGTAACAAGCGAATCAGGATCACCTCCGATATTACCAACAAAAGGGTTGAACATTATGAAAGACGTAAAGGATGTCATAGCTCAAAGCATCAGTCAGAAGTTTCATCAACCAGTGGAACCGAGACGGCAAATAATTGACATCGATTTCAAACGGGGAGGATTCACGCCTCCTCTTGGAAGTGGAATATCGGTAATCAAAACGCAGGACCTCAACAGGCAGTTTCAACATCAACAACAATCGCCGAAACCTCAACAGAGTTCGAACAGTGCTCCTACTGGTGGAAAAGGTACGTATTTGTTTCGGTTTAAAATACACAACACAAATCAACAAAAAAACAACAAAAAACAACAAAGACAAAACAAAGAACATCAAGAAACAATACACAACAATAAAAAAAAAACAAAAAACAACAAAAAACAACAAAGACAAAACAAAGAACATCAAAAAACAATACACAACAATAAAAAAAAACAAAAAACAATAAAAAAAAAAACAAAAAACAACAAAAAAACAACAAAAAACAACAAAAAACAACAAAAAACAACAAAAAAACAACAAAAAACAACAAAAGTAACTGAAAACAACAATAATTAAAAAACAAGATCAAAAAACAATAAAACAAAAAAAAAATAACAAAAAAAAAAAAAACAACAAAAACAAAATACTGCGAAACAAGACAAAATAAAACAATAAAAAAAATACAAAAAAAACAAATATAATAAAAAACAAAAACAACAAAAAAGCAACAATAAAATACAGCAAAACAAAACAACAAGAAACAACAAAATACACCAAAACAAAACAAAACAATTAAAAAACACAAAAAAACAAAAAACAAGAAAACAACAACAAATACCCCAAAAAAAACAACAACAAAAATAAAAGTAAAAGAACTAAAAACAACCAAAAACAAAGATCTGAAAAGAAAACAGCCATAAACAAACAAAAGAAAACAAAATGCAGCCATAACAAAATACGGCAAAATAAGACAATAAAAAACACAAAAATACACAAAAAAAAACACGAAAAAACAAATATTTACAAAAAAAAAACAAAAACAACCCAACAAGTAAAATAACAAAATACAACAAAAATACACAAAAAACAAAAACACAAAAAACAACAAAAAAACAAAAAATATATAAAAAATAAAAGAATCAACAAGGGAGGTAGGTGGCTCAGTAGTAGAGTCTCTGCTTGCGGATCAAAGGGTCCCAGGTTCGAATCCCACCATTGGCCGGGATTTTTTAAATTTATTTATTTAAAATTAATTCTGATGCCTGGTAGGATTCCTCACTCGACCATTCGCTGGGAAATAGTAACAAAGCCTACACAGAACACGAGGCGAAATAACCTTAGCAGTTGTCCCACAATAGATCTGAAAAGGTCGCGGTGGACAAGGACAAATAACATCCAACTCCTAATCTAATCTAATCTTAGCAGTTGAAGCCGATGACACAAAAAAAAACAAATAAAACAAAAAAAAAACAAAAAAAAAAAAATAAAAAATATATAAAAAATGAAAGAACATCCAAAAACAACTAAAAAACCAAAAACAAAACAACAAATAAAATAACAAAAGAACAAAAAAACAGAAAAAACGAAAGGAAACAAAAAAATAAATAACGAAACAACCAAAAACAACCGAAAACAATTAATGGAACAAAAAACAAAGATCCAAAAACAAAACAAACACAAAAACAAAAACTAAGAAACAAAAAATATAAAAAATAAAAGAACAACTAAAAACAACCAAAAACAAAACAACAAAAAGCAACAAATAAAACAACAGAAGAACAATAAACAACAGAAAAAAAAACAAAAGAAAACAAAACAAATTAAAAAACATCAACAAATAAAACAACAAGTCAAAAAAACAACAAAAAACCACCAAAGAAACACCGAACAAAAAAACCAAAAATAACCAGAAACAATCAAAAACAACGCAATTCATTATACAGTGTGTTCCAAAAACATTTTTTCTCGTGTGTATAATAATTTTTGGGACACACTGTACAATAGATTACGACTTGCTCTTTGAGTACATCGTTAAGAATAATATCTGAATATACTTTGTGGTTAACAACGTGCGTCGCAATCCATTACACAGTGTGTTCCAAAAAGCTTTTTTCTCGTGTGTATAAGAATTTTTGGGACACACTGTATAGTATATTGCGACTTGCTCTTTGAGCACGTCGTTAAGAATAATATCTGAATATACGTTGTGGTTAACGACGTGCTCGAAGAGTACGTCGCAATCCATTACATAGTGTGTTCCAAACAGTGTTTTTCTTATGTGTATAATTTTTTTGGGACACACTATAGTAATAAATTGCGACGTGCTCTTTGAGTACGTCGTTAACCACACTATTTAAATACATTTCATTGTTAACGACGTGCTCAAAGAGCACGTCGCAATCCATTACACGTGTGTTTCAAAAAAGTTTTTTTTCATGTGTATAAAAATTTTTGGGAGACACTGTATAACAGATTGTAACGTGCTCTACTACTTCCATAATTATAGTAATACTTTCGCGGATAATTCTATTATTTCTTTTTTATATTTATTAACAGAAAAACTATAAATATTCAAAATTATCAAGGATAATAAACCAAGACTTTAATAATAGTCAGCTATTTTTGTTGAATCTAAATCTCGAAAATATTTTAATATCAATTTGATCAGACATTATTTTTGGCATTAATTAATTGATTATTAATGCCAAAATTATGTAGAATCAAATTGTAAAATGTTTGAGAAATTTAGCAACAAAAATAGCAAAATATTATTCAAGGTCGTGTTATATTTTGGAACGACTATTTCCCTAGACCAAATATTGACTATTTCTCTAGAGAAATAATCTAGGACAGTCTCAAAGTGTGCTCTGGCCCTGGGGCACCGCAAAAGTGTTTGTGGGAGCTTCACAAAGAAAAAAGTTAGAATAAAAAAGAAGCAATACCATCGCCACAAAAGGGAGGGACCTGGTTTGTGGACTTTTTTTTAGAAGGATTTATATTTTGCTTGAAGACCTTTTTTTTAGAAATTACTGCGAGGGCGGATTATATGATTTTGACTTTTTTGACTTTGACCTTTTATTGACTTTTTATTTTTTGACTTTTTTGACTTTTTTGACTTTTTTGACTTTTTGACTTTTTTTTTACTTTTTTTGACTTTTTTGACTGTTTTGACTGTTTTGGACTTTTTTGACTTTTTTTTACTTTTTTGACTTTTTTTTTACTTTTTTGACTTTTTTTTTACTTTTTTGACTTTTTTTTTACTTTTTTGACTTTTTTGACTTTTTTTGACTTTTTGACTTTTTTTTTACTTTTTTGACTTTTTTACTTTTTGACTTTTTGACTTTTTTGACTTTTTTGACTTTTTTTTATAGACCTGTGAGTTTAGATAGTAAGTAAATTAATAAATTTGTTATTATTTCAGGTACAAGACCAAAACGAGGGAAGTACAGAAATTACGACAGAGACAGTTTAGTAGAAGCAGTACGGGCAGTTCAACGAGGCGAAATGTCAGTCCACAGAGCGGGTAGTTACTACGGAGTGCCTCATTCCACACTAGAATACAAAGTGAAAGAAAGACATTTAATGCGACCTCGTAAACGCGACCCAAAACCAAACCCCGTAGACGAAAAAATCGCCAGTTTAAAACAAAACGACATTCGCAATTCACAAGAAAAAATGAAATCCATCATGAAACCACCGCAGAAATATACTCCAACGTCGCCGAATGGAATGAAATTATCTTTATTCGAAAGCGGAATGGCGCCTCTTGCCGGCTATAACGGCCCGTTTCCATTTTGGGCGCCTCCTGGTTTCACGCATCTTCCCCTAGACTACGCTAGGAACCCGGCGTCCTTTCCCGGACCGAACCCGGACTTCTTCGCGTCGCAAATGATGCAAAAACTCCAGGAGGAGTCCAGCAGAGCTGTACCTCCTCAGTCGCCAGGAAGTGGTGGTCCGACTTTATCGAAAAACGCCAGACAGCGAGCGGAATCTTTATTAGAAACGACGGCACCTAACGGTTCCTTTCTGGACGGGATTATAAGGTCGAGTTTGGAATCCGGTGTTCCGAGTAGCGAGGAGAAATCGTTGATGAACGAAGATAAGAACGTGGCGCCGGAGAATATGTCGAATAAGGCGTTGTTGGATCAGTTGTGTCGGAATAGCAGATTGCCGCCGCTATCGAAAGCGCCCGCTTCGGAAGGGAATCACAGTTCGGAAGACGAATCTTGTCGGAAGAGTGTTAGTCCTTTGAATTTTGCGACAGGTAAATATTGTTAAATATTATTTCTTTTTTACACCAACTAAGTTAAAGTTTTTCATCAATGTATTACCAAAGTAAAAGATCAGGATTTCCGGTAACACAAAAACATTATGAATTGATATTAAGAGACAGGGGCTGAATGGATCTGGGTGAATCGATATGGAAGTATCGATTTTTGTTTTTAAAATAGGGACGTGAATATTGGAAATATAGTTACTTGTCACAAATAAAAAAATAACTAGTTTCAGGTTTTTTGATTTTTTTAATTTTAGGGGGTAAAGGGGGGTGAAAGTTAGTAGAAAAGTTTTTTAGAGGTAATAACTTGAACATTGGTATATCTATTCATCGCAAATACATAATGACAAATTTCAGAGTTTTTGGATTTTCATATTTTAAAGGGTGGGGTGAAAGTTTGTATAGGGTATCCATTTTTTAAAGGTAGGAACTTAAAAATTAGAAAATGAACAAACAAAAAACAAAAGCAATATAAAAAACAACAAAAATAACAACAAAAAAATAAAATACAGCAACAAAACAAAATAAAATACAGTAAAACAAAAAAATCTAAACACAAAAACACAAAAAACAAAAAATAAAAAACAAAAAACAACAAAAAACAACAAAAAACAACAAAAAACAACAAAAAACAACAAAAAACAATAAAAAACAATAAAAAACAATAAAAAACAATAAAAAACAATAAAAAACAATACAAAACAACAAAAAAAAACAACAAAAAACAACAAAAAACTACAAAAAACAACAAAAAAACAACAAAAAAAACAACAAAAAACAACAAAAGAAAACAGAAATTAAAGAAAATAAAAGACCAACAAAAACACCAAAAAACAACAAAAACAATGTAAAAAAATAAAAAATACAAAACAAACAAAAAACAACCAAAAACAATTAAAAACAAAGATCCAAAAACAAAAACAACAAAAAAATAAAATAATAAAAACCAACAAAGAAAAACAAACAACGAAAAAGGAAACGTGAATATCGGTAATCAAAACGCAAGACCTCAAAGGCAATTTTAATATCAACAACAATCGCTGAAACCTCAACAGAGTTTGAATAGTGCTCCCACTGGTGGAAAAGGTACGCATTGTTTCGGTTTAAAATACAACAAATTCAACAAAACACATTCACTGCAATTGTGTTGCAGTTTGTTAAATATTGATTGACAACAAGAAAACAACAACAAACAACAACAAACAACAACAAACAACAACAAACAACAACAAACAACAACAAACAACAACAAACAACAACAAACAACAACAAACAACAACAAACAACAACAAACAACAACAAACAACAACAAACAACAACAAACAACAACAAACAACAACAAACAACAACAAACAACAACAAACAACAACAAACAACAACAAACAACAACAAACAACAACAAACAACAACAAACAACAACAAACAACAACAAACAACAACAAACAACAACAACAAACAACAACAAAAACAAAGAAACGAAAAACAAACAACATAAAACAGCAAAAAAAGCAAAAAACAACAAAAACAACAAAAAACATCAAGAAAATACAGCAAAACAAAACAACAAAAAACAAAATCCAGCAAAACAAAACAACAAAAAACAAAATCCAGCAAAATATTGCAACAAAAAAACAAAATACAGAAGAAAACAACAACAAAATTTAAAAAACAACAAATGACAATAAAGTATAAAAAATAAGAAAAGAAAAATAATTTAAGAAACAAAAAATAAAAACAATATAAAAAATAAAAAAAACAAACAATTTAAAAAACAATAAAAAAACAACAACAAAAAACAGAATACAGCAATAAAACAAAAACACAAAAACACAAAAACACAAAGACACAAAGACACAAAGACACAAAAACAAAAACACAAGAACATAAACACAAAAACAAACCACAAAAAACAAAAAAAAACGCAAAAAAAGAAAATAATGAAAATTAAAAAAAAAAACAAAAATCCAAAACAAAACACAAAAAACAATATCACAACCAAAAAACAACAAAAACAAAAGCGAAGAAACAAAAACAATAAAAAAACAAAAATTCAACAAAAAACAAAGCAACAAAAACAAAACAATGCAACAAAAAACAAAAAAAATATAAAACAGAAAATAATAAAAACAAAAAAAAATAACAAAAACAACCAAAAAACGATCAAAAAAGTTAAAAAAAAACAATAAAATATAAAAAATAAAAAACAAAAACAATTTAAAAAACAACAACAAAACAACAAATTGTAGCTACTCATAATAGTACGAGATCCCGCTGCAAAATCACTACGTTCATTAAGTTTTGAGTGAAACACAAATTTTTACATGATTTTATGAATAGGAGAATACACTGATAACACCGCAGCCAGTCAAAAGTGGCCGCAAGTAATTTTAATTAAATGAATGTTAATTAATATTCCAAAAAAAATTTCGTTTACTTTTCTTTAAAATAAAATATCCACATCATAACAATGCATGTAAAGAATTCTAAAATCCTTAAGTGCCGTTCCATACTCGGCCGCAACTACCTCGCAGCCAGGTGTAAGCAGGTAATATTTTGATCTATCTATACGTTCGTGACTTACACGGATGTTTTTTATATCAAATTAAAGCTAATATTTTTTCTAACATGATGATATATTGCTGCCTATGAAAAAATAGCCGCAAATTAGGAGTGCAATCAGTTAAAAACGCGAGATATCTGATATCAAATGAGAGAGAGTTAGTGCGCAACGCCATTTGTTAGATGAGGATAGTGAATCGCATGCGCAATAGCTTCAAATACTCACACAGTTGGCATTCACCATCCTCATCTAACAAGTGGCGTTGCGCGCTAACGTCAGATTTTTTATAAAAACATTTTCCACTTATTTCACCTTTTTAATAACATCTTGCCGTTCCTTTGGCTTAACACATTTAAGTTTATTCTTAATTAACTCTATCACTTTGTAGTGAAATTTTGAAAAAAAAATCGAATTTTGCACTTTTTGTCTAATTTCTCGAATACGGCTCATTTTAAGAAAAATATGTTTATGACAAAAATTATAGAGAATAACATTTCAAGCAACTTTTATTTGAGAAATTTTCTTTTATAAGCGCAAATAGCAGAAATATTCCTTAAAGTAAAAAACGACACCTTTTAAAGTATCCCTCAGATGCTTCGACTATGCTCAAAATTTAATCAACCCTCCGTAGCATAAAATTTTGTAGTTTTCTCTTAATTCTGTTTTCTCGACTACTATACATTTTATTTAAAGAATTTTCCTGTATAGAATAAATAACATATATTTCATCAAGTACTCTATAAAGTACCCCCCAGATGTTCCGACTATGTACAAAATCCAATCATCCTATTAACAGGTTAAATTTAAAATTATCGAGTATAGAGATACACAAACATCATCGCGAAAACGTAAAAATCCGCCAAAAACTCGAGGTCGAAAAAAATCATAATTCCCATACTTAGTTGTATACAGACAGGAAAGTAAAAATTTGTTTTGTCATGAATTTTCCGAAATATGCTTGATATTTTTAAACGCGTCACGATAAGTCTAATAAATTTTCGTCGCGGAATCTTCTTGTAACATATTTGAAATAACCGAATCGAAATAATGTAAAATATTCGATTTTATGATTTTGCATTATAAGTAAAATTTTACATATTTATTTTGTAACATTCTTTTTGAAATTTGTCTATTTTACTCACTCGTAATTAAAATATTAGTTTGTGCAACAAAAGTGGCTTTGAAGAATTGAATAAAAAACAACTAACGATTTTCCTATTCAAAATAAAACGATTAAACAGAACATGTTTGTTAAAATATTATTTTTATCCACTCTACGTGGTGTTTTAAACATTCAGTATAATTTTACTAAAATCAGAAAACGTTTTTTGTTTTCAAGTTTTCAAATTTTTTGCGGGTTTTAAGTAGAAATAATTTATTTTTTCGAGTTGTATGTCAAAATAATCTATTTTTCAAAATTGTAAGTCAGAAAAATTGCGTTTTTGGAATTCTAAGTCGAAATAATCTATTTTTCCGAGTTCTAAGTCAGATAAATCAATTTTTCTGACTTGCAAGTTGGAATAATCAATTTTTTTTTAGTTGTAAGTCGGAATAATCTATTTTTCCAAATTGCAAGTCAGGAAAATTTATTTTTTCAAGTTATAAGTCAGAAAAATTAATTTTTTCGAGTTGTAAGTCATAAAAATCCATTTTCCCGAGTTCTAAATCAGAACAATCGTTTTTTTCGAGTTATAAGTTAGAGAAATCGACTTTTTCGAGTTCTATGTCAGAAAAATCAATTTTTCCGAGTTGCAAGTCGGAATAATCTATTTTTTCAAAGGTCTAAGCTAGAAAAATCTATTTTTCCGACTTATATGTAGAAAAAAAAACTGTTTTCAAGTTTTAAGTCAGAAAAATTAATTTTTTTGCGAGTTTTAAGTAGAAAAAATTCATTTTTTCGAGTTGTATGTCAAAATAATCTATTTTTCCAAATTGCAAGTCAGAAAAATTTATTTTTTTGAGTTATAAGTCAGAAAAATCGATTTTACGGAGTTCTAAGTCGAAATGATGTAGTTTTTCCGAGTTTGTCGGAAAAAATCGATTTTTTCCGAATTCTAAGCAAAAATAATCTATTTGTTCGAGTTTTAAGTCAAAAAAATTATTTTTCCAAGTTTGCAAGTTTAGTTTTTTACGAGCTTCGGTCCCTATAAACGATAAACGTTTCTATGATATTTCAGACAAAATTTTTAAATTTCAACTTTATAATCTTAAGGTTTTTAAATATTCGTATAATTTATAGGTCACCAAAATTTCTTTTAGATCAGAAAAGCTATTAAAATGACAATTACTAACTTAAAAATCTTATTCTAACATTTTAGACCGAATATCAAAGGGCACGATTTAAGATTTCTTCATTTTTTTTGTTTCTTATTTTCAGTTCAATGTATTATACATTTTCTAAATTCTTTTTCTTCAATATAAACAATGTTATCCTCAGGTATAAATATTTGTCTTTGAATTCCGTATGTTCATCAACTATTTCTTCCTCTGGTAAATATAATCTATAACCTTTTCCACAATAACCTACAAAAACAGCTTTTTTGCTCTAGATTCCAATTTATTTTCTTCTGTTAATAAAGTATACTAAATATTTTTACTTTACTCACATCATTCCTCCTCCCATGCCAATATTCTGAAGGATTTTTACACCTTAGGTATATTCTAATCAACCATTTTGGTTCTTACCTTTCATTTAGGAACTATAGAGCATTATGTGTTCTAATTTTAATACCCTTATTACTATTATCTAGTCAAAAACACTCTACCTCAACAGCATGTTGTCCCTCCATCTCTGTGATACGAGGTTGGGCTGAAAAATAATCGGTCTAGGCAAGAAAACACAACTTTTTTTGGCAAAACTCAATTTATTTCTCAACATAGCTCTATACACTTTGTCCAACGATTCTCCAATTTTTCGATGCCCTTCGAATAATACGATTTCTCGAAGTCCTTAAAATAAGCATCTGTCGCAGCGATGACCTCCCCATTCGACTCAAATCTCTTACTACCGAGCCATTTTTTCAAGTCTGGAAACAGATAATAGTCGCTGGGTGCCAAATCTGGGGAGTATGGCGGATGAGGAACCAATTCGTAACGCAATTTATAGAGTTTTGCCATTGCGACTGCATATTTGTGCGTCGGTACGTTGTCCTAGTGGAAGAGCACTTTCTTCTTTGCTAAATGCGGTCGTTTTTTGCTTCAAATCGTCGTCGAATCGGTCCAACAGCTTTGAGTAATAATCGCCGGTGATGGTTTTGCCCTTTTCAAGGTAATCGATATGAATATTACCGTGCGCATCCCAAAAAACTGTGGTTATGACCTTGTTGGCAGACAGACCTACCTTGGCTTTCTTTGGCTTTGACTCGCCCTGAGAAACCCACTGCTTTGACTGTTCCTTCGTCTCTAGCGTATTGTGATAAATCCATGTTTCATCTACGGTTACAAAACGTCGCAAAAAGTCCTTCTTATTGTGGTTAAACATTGCCAGACACTCCTTTGAAGTTGTCACACGGTTTCGCTTGTTGTCGGCATTGAGCAAACGCGGCACCCATCTGGCAACGAGCTTCGTCATTCCCAAATAATAGTGCAATATATTCTCCACTCATTCACGTGAGATGCCCACAGTCTCAGCAATCTCACACACTCTTACCCGTCGATGGTCAGTTACCATACCATGGATTTTATCGACCACTTCTGGTCTTGGACGGCTTGGACGCTCATCATCAAAAATTATCGTACGACCGCGTTTAAATTCGACAGTTCAATATTTTATTGTTGATAACGAAGGTGCAGAGTCCCCATACACATCATCCAGTTCGATTTTGATCTTATCGTTCGTTTTCTTTTTTAAAAACAAGAATCTAATCACTGCGCGATATTCGATTTTATTTATTTTTGTAAAAATACCAAATCTGTTTGCCTTCAATCACTGTCAAGTACAAACTAAGTGACGCACCTCGCTGAAAATTTGACAGAAGTCACTTGAAAGATAGTATTTACCTCCATCCATGGTACATTATAGGATCAGTTCACCTATAGCATTTGTGCATCTTTCGTTTATTGTAAAAGAACACCTAGTTGCTTTTCTATCTACACATGTAGAAGTCCAACTGTGAATATCTATTCTAGAATGGCCTGATCTTCTGTGCCAAATATTTTCGCCTAGCGTTACATGGCTGCTTTCATTGAAACCATTTTCATTTTGACAAGTTAATTCAAAGTTATGTCTATTGATTGTTTTCCAAAATAGGGTCTTTTTGAGGTTAACTTTGATGTTTAATTTTTGGTACTATCAGCCTCAAGAATACACATAGTTTGATCTTGACGTTTAGGTTGATTTGTCTTTAAAATTTCACAATTTGCAATTTGTATGGAATACAGGGTTTGGCAATGTTTTAACATCAATTTTCTAGTATTGCATTTAAATTTATTAAATACGTTTGCAGCATATAATAATATTGGTTGCGCTTCTTTATTTACTTGATGGTATTGATTTGCTGATATTGTGATTTATTTGTAATTATTATTTCTTCGTCTAGACACTGTTTGAAAACATCTACATGTAAAACAGCCTTTTACTACTTTAAAATTCAATTTTGTGTTAGTTAATTTTAATTTCTTCTCCAACAATCTAGACTATACAAAATCTACTTTAACATATGTGACCGTTTCTAGTGTTATGCGTCATATTTAGATGTAAAAGACAATAATAAGTGACAAACTCTATCACCTTCATCTATGTTTGATCCCAAAGCTTTTATTTCTCTTATTAGTATCAAATTTCGGGAAATGGTCTTCCAGCTTTTTATTTGTTCCAGACTTTATAGAGAGTTTAATAATGAAATGCTGCTTTTAGGGAATTTAATTGTAATTTTGGAGTTATACAATCATTCAGTATATCTGAATATTTGTCTGAACCAACCTTGCACTTCAGCTCTAGCTGTCGCAATTGATACAGACTCTAGAGCAGGAATTCCCAAACTATTTTAGACAAGATAAATAAAAGTTTGCCCGATGTTATTTTAGAACTTTTCGTCAGTTTAGAAAATAAAACTGGACCCATAACCTGATGAATAATTTTAGGGATTAAATAAATGTATTTAAATAACGACTGTTTAATAAGTTTTCAGTACAAAATGAGTTATACCTGTCGCATCTATTAATCAATTGCATAAATGATTGACAATTGACATAAAACAAAATGAAAGTGACATTAAATTACTATTTAGACATTGACAAATATAGGGGAGAGTCTTATTTAATTACAAATTATATTTAATTTATATTTTTTCTATTAGATGTATCTTATGACACCAAAAACGTTTACCGAATTTAATAAAATTGAGTAATACAAAAGTTATAGGTAATATTGATGTAATCTCTAATTTCCTCTGTTCCCCATGCTTTTACCAGTTGAGCTATCAAAACAATGATTTCGACATCCAAACTCGTTGATTTAAAATTCTAATCCCATCCCAGCTCTCTCACTTCTTCTTAAAGTCACTTTTGTGACATCGTATAGAAGGACGACAATCTAATTGTACTAGAATACATTTCTAAGATTCTTTGGATCACTTTTTCCGGTTTTAACCGATTTTGCTCTTTTAACTTTCTTTCATTAAATTTATTGCAGCTGAAACTTCACAAGAAGACATCGACGACGACTCGTCGTCTCGATTCGATAAAGACAGTTCAGAGGTTCATACAATTGAACTCTCGAACGACTCCAATGCGTCAAGCGAAAAAAAAGTGACAGACGAAGAAAGGAAACATCCCAGACTGTTTGTGAAACAGGACTTAGCTAAACCTGAAAATTTGAAACCGGAAATGTTGGTGCGCTTTCGGGAAATCCTGCCGGATATGGACCATAATGGTGAGAATTTTTGTGCATTTGATTTAAATTAGTTTAATTATTCATTTAAAACAAACTGTTTATACAGGGTTGATATTTTTTTAATGCTGTAAGAAGATAAATAGAAATCAAAAAATGAATTTTTTCGAACGAAATATAGAAGAAAAAAATGTTAATTTTGATTATAACGTCTCCATTTTGAACAATATTTATAAAAAACGATAAATATATTTTATTTCGAAATGTTTTTAATATAGCCATTTATTGTGTACAGAGGGCGTTTGTGTTCTTCTCATTTACTTAATCTACTTTTAAATATGGATAATATTTAAAGTTTATTTTAAAGTTTCGCTGACCCTAATGCAGTGCGGTAAACCCTGTATACACTATATTATTATAAATCCTTTTGTTTCGGTAGATTGCGTTGTTATTGAAATAGGTACGTTATCAAAAATTTTTATCCATAAAAAAATCGTCTTAGAACTCAGTAAAATTCATTATTCCGTTTTGCAACTCGAAATAATCTATTTTTCCGAGTTCCAAGTCAGAAAAATAAATTTTTTTGGAGTTGCAAGTCGGAAAAATAGATTATTTCGACTTGCAACTCGGAAAAAATTGATTTTTCTCATCTAATACTTTGCAAAATAGATTATTCTGACTTAATACTCCGAAAAAAATAAATTTTTCTTACTCAAAACTTAAAAAATAGGTTTTTCCGACTGGGAACTCAAAAAAAAACTTGCAACTCGAAAAATTTTTTGACTTAAAACTCAAAAAATAGATTATTTTGACTTAGAAACCAGAAAAATCAATTTTCCGAGATGCAAGTCGATATAATATATTTTTTTGAGTTCTAAGTCGAAATAATCAATTTCTCCAAGTTCTAAGTCAAATAAATCAATTTTTCTGAGCTACAAATTTGGAATAATTTATTTTTTTGAATTGTAAGTTGGAATAATCTATTTTTTCGAGTTCTTATTAGGAAAAATTTATTTTTCCCCGTATTCTAAGTCAAGATAATCTATTTTTTGAGTTATATGTTGAAACGATTTATTTTTTAGGAGTTGCAAGTTAGAAAAATCGATTTTTCCGAATTCTAAGTCAAAATAATCTATTTCGAGTTCTAAGTTAGAAAAATCAATTTTTCCGAGATGCAAGTCGGAATAATATATTTTTTTTGAGTTCTTAGTCGGAAAAATTTATTTTTGTAAATCTATTTTTTCGAATTTAAAGTCTCAGTTATCTATTTTTCCAAATTGTAAGTCAGCATAATCTATTTTTTCAAATTTTAAGTAAGGACAATTTATTTTTTTGAGTTATAAGTCAAAAAAAATCGATTTTCCGGAGTTCTAAGTCGAAATGATTTATTTTTTCCTAGTTTCAAGTCAAAAAAGTGGATTTTTTCGATTTTAAAATCTATTTTTTCGAGGTCTTAAGTCCGAAAAATAAATTTTGCTGAGTTGCAATTTTTTTTTTAATTTTAGTTAGGAAAAATTAATTTTTTTTCGAGTTTTAAGTCAAAAAATTCGAATTTTTAAAGTTTTAGGTGAGAAAAATTTACTTTTTTCGAGTTTTAGGTCGGAAAAATCTATTTTTTCAAGATCTAAGTCGAAATGATTTGTTTTTACGATTTCTTACGCAAAAAAAATAATTTTTCCGAGTTGCAAGTCTAAATAATTTTTGTTTTGAGTTTTAAGTCAGAATAATCTATTTTTAAAAGTTTTAAGGGATAAAAATCATTTTTTTTCCAAGTTGCAAGTCGGAATAATCTATTTTTTCAGAGGTCTAAATCAGAAAACTCTATTTTTCCGAGTTATATGTCAAAAAAAATCTATGTTTTCAAGTTTTAAGTTGGAAAATTACATTTTTTTCCGAGTTTTAAGTAGGAATAATTTATTTTATCAGTTTTTCCGAGTTGCCAATCGAAATAATCTATTTTATCGAGGTCTAAGTCGAAAAAAATTTATTTTTAAAAAGTTCTAAGTCGAAAAATTTAATTTTTTTCGAGATCTAAGTTAGAAAAATCCATTTTTCCGAGTTCTAAATCACGAAAATTGTTTTTTTTTCCGAGTTATAAGTCGGAGAAATCGATTTTTCCGAGTTCTATTTTAGAAAAATTAATTTTTCCGAGTTGCAAGTCGGAATAAATTAATTTTTCAGAGGTCTAAGCCGAAAAATCAATTTTTCCGAGTTGCCAGTCGAAATAATCTATTTTTCCGAATTTTAAATCAGATAAATTGATTTTTTCGAGTTATAAGTCAGAAAAATCGATTTATCTGAGTTCTATGTTAGAAAAATCAATTTTTTCGAGTTTCCAGTCGGAATAATCTATTTTTTCGAGTTTTAAACAAGAAAAATCCTTTTTGTGAGTTGAAAGTCAGAAAAATCGATTTTTCCGAGTTATAATTCAGAAAAATCGATTTATCCGAGTTCTATGTCAGAAAAATCAATTTTCTGAGTTGCTAGTCGGAATAATCTAGTTTTTCGAGTTCTAAATCGGAAAAATTTACTTTTTCCTAGTTCTAAGTCTGAATACTTTATTTTTCCAAGTTTTAAGTCGGAATAATCTATTTTTTCGAGCTGTAAATCAGAAAAATCTTGTTTTCCGAGTTTGTAAGGCAAAAAAAATCGATTTTTCTGAGTTTCAAGTCGGAAAAATCGATTTTTCCGAATACTAAGTCGAAATGATCTGTTTTTGCGATTTCTTACGCAAAAAAATTTATTTTTCCGAGTTGCAAGTCTAAATAATTTTTGTTCTGAGTTTTAAGTAAGAATAATCTACTTTATTTCCAAATTGCAAGTCTGAAAATCGAGTTTTCCGAATTCTATGTCGAAATAATCTATTTTTCTTGAGTTCTAAGTCAGATAAATCAATTTTTCCTAGTTCTATGTCGAAAAAAATTATTTTTTTCGAATTCTAAGTCAGAAAAATCGATTGTTTGGAGTTATATGTCAGAAAAATCAATTTTTCCGAGTTACAAGTCGATATAATATATTTTTTTGAGTTCTAAGTAGAAATAATTAATTTTTTCAAGTTCTAAGTAGGAAAGAATTTATTTTTTTTGAGTGCTAAGTCGAAATAATCCATTTCTCCAAGTTCTAAGTCAAATAAATCAATTTTTCTGAGCTGCAAGTTTGGAATAATTTATTTTTTTGAGTTGTAAGTTGGAATAATCTATTTTTTCGAGTTCTTATTAGGAAAAATGTATTTTTCCCCGTATTCTAAGTCAAGATAATCTATTTTTTGAGTTATATGTTGAAACGATTTATTTTTTAGGAGTTGCAAGTTAGAAAAATCGATTTTTCCGAATTCTAAGTCAAAATAATCTATCATTTCGAGTTCTATGTCATAAAAATAGATTTTTTTGAATTCTAAGTCGAAATAATCTATTTCGAGTTCTAAGTTAGAAAAATCAATTTTTCCGAGATGCAAGTCGGAATAATATATTTTTTTTGAGTTCTTAGTCGGAAAAATTTATTTTTGTAAATCTATTTTTTCGAATTTAAAGTCTCAGTTATCTATTTTTCCAAATTGTAAGTCAGCATAATCTATTTTTTCAAATTTTAAGTAAGGACAATTTATTTTTTTGAGTTATAAGTCAAAAAAAAATCGATTTTCCGGAGTTCTAAGTCGAAATGATTTATTTTTTCCTAGTTTTAAGTCAAAAAAGTGGATTTTTTCGATTTTAAAATCTATTTTTTCGAGGTCTTAAGTCCGAAAAATAAATTTTGCTGAGTTGCAATTTTTTTTTTTTAATTTGAATTAGGAAAAATTAATTTTTTTTCGAGTTTTAAGTCAAAAAATTCGAATTTTTAAAGTTTTAGGTGAGAAAAATTAACTTTTTTCGAGTTTTAGGTCGGAAAAATCTATTTTTTCAAGATCTAAGTCGAAATGATTTGTTTTTACGATTTCTTGCGCAAAAAAAATAATTTTTCCGAGTTGCAAGTCTAAATAATTTTTGTTTTGAGTTTTAAGTCAGAATAATCTATTTTTAAAAGTTTTAAGGGATAAAAATCATTTTTTTTTCCAAGTTGCAAGTCGGAATAATCTATTTTTTCAGAGGTCTAAATCAGAAAACTCTATTTTTCCGAGTTATATGTCAAAAAATCTATGTTTTCAAGTTATAAGTTGGAAAATTACATTTTTTTCCGAGTTTTAAGTAGGAATAATTTATTTTATCAGTTTTTCCGAGTTGCCAATCGAAATAATCTATTTTATCGAGGTCTAAGTCGAAAAAAATTTATTTTTAAAAAGTTCTAAGTCGAAAAAATTTATTTTTAAAAAGTTCTAAGTCGAAAAATTTTATTTTTTTCGAGATCTAAGTTAGAAAAATTCATTTTTCCGAGTTCTAAATCAGAAAAATTGTTTTTTTTTTTCGAGTTATAAGTCGGAGAAATCGATTTTTCCGAGTTCTATTTTAGAAAAATCAATTTTTCCGAGTTGCAAGTCGGAATAATTTAATTTTTCAGAGGTTTAAGTCCGAAAAATCAATTTTTCCGAGTTGCCAGACGAAATAATCTATTTTTCCGAGTAGCCAGTCGAAATAATCTATTTTTTCGAATTTTAAATCAGAAAAATTGATTTTTTCGAGTTATAAGTCAGAAAAATCGATTTATCTGAGTTCTATGTTAGAAAAATCAATTTTTTCGAGTTTCCAGTCGGAATAATCTATTTTTTCGAGTTTTAAACAAGAAAAATCCTTTTTGTGAGTTGAAAGTCAGAAAAATCGATTTTTCCGAGTTATAATTCAGAAAAATCGATTTATCCGAGTTCTATGTCAGAAAAATCAATTTTCTGAGTTGCTAGTCGGAATAATCTAGTTTTTCGGGTTCTAAATCGGTAAAATTTACTTTTTCCTAGTTCTAAGTCTGAATACTTTATTTTTCCAAGTTTTAAGTCGGAATAATCTATTTTTTCGAGCTGTAAATCAGAAAAATCTTGTTTTCCGAGTTTGTAAGGCAAAAAAATCGATTTTTCTGAGTTTCAAGTCGGAAAAATCGATTTTTCCGAATACTAAGTCGAAATGATCTCTTTTTGCGATTTCTTATGCAAAAAAATTAATTTTTCCGAGTTGCAAGTCTAAATAATTTTTGTTCTGAGTTTTAAGTAAGAATAATCTATTTTATTAAGGGATAAAAATCAATTTTTTTCCAAATTGCAAGTCTGAAAATCGAGTTTTCCGAATTCTATGTCGAAATAATCTATTTTTCTTGAGTTCTAAGTCAGATAAATCAATTTTTCCTAGTTCTATGTCGAAAAAAATTATTTTTTTCGAATTCTAAGTCAGAAAAATCGATTGTTTGGAGTTATATGTCAGAAAAATCAATTTTTCCGAGTTGCAAGTCGGAATAATCTAGTTTTTCGAGTTCTAAATCAGAAAAATTTATTTTTTTTTTAATTCTAAATCGAAAAAATTTACTTTTTTTCTAAGAAAAAAAAAGATTTTTCCAAGTTCTATGTCAGAAAAATTGATTTTTCCTAGTTCTTAATCGGAATAATCTTTTACCGACTTCTAAATCAAAAAATTTATTTTTTCGAGTTTAAGTAGGAAAACTTTATTTTTTCCCAAGTTCCAAGTCGGAATAATCTATTTTTTCTATTTCTTAGACAGAAAAATCAATTTTTTTGAAATGCAGTCGGAATAATATATTTTCCTAAGTTCTAAGTCAGAATAATTTAATTTCTTCGAGTTCTAAGTAGCAACAATTAATTATTTTCGAGTTTTAAGTCGAAATAATCTATTTTTATAAGTTTTAAGTTGCAATAATCTATTTCTTCAAATTGCAAATCAATATAATTTATATAAATAATTTATTCTAAGTCGAAATGATCTATTTTTTCAGAGTTGCAAGTCGAAAACTCAATTTTTCTGAATTCTAAGTGAAAATAATCTATTTTCCGAATTGTAAGTCGGAATAATTTTTTATTGAGTTCCAAGTCGGAAAAAATTAACTTTTTTGAGTTTTGAGTAGAAATTCTTTTATTTTTTGATAAAAATAGATTTTTCCGAGATGCAAGTTGAAATAATCTATTTTTTGATTTCTAAACCAGAAAAATCAAAATTTTCTGAGTTGCAGGTCGGAATAATCTATTTCTTCGAGTTTTAAGTCGGAAAAATTAATTTTTTTCGAGTTCTAAATAGGAATAATTAATTCTTTTCGAGTTATAAGTCGAAATAATCAATTGTTTCGTGTTCTAAGCCAATTAAATCAATTTTTTTGAGTTGCCAGTCGGAATAATCTATTTTTTTGAGTTGTAAGTTGGAGTAATCTAGTTTTCGAGTTTTAATTAGGAAAAATTTATTTTTTCTTCAATTCTAAGTCAGAATACTTTATTTTTCCAAGTTGTATGTCGAAGTAATATTTCTCCGATTTGTATGTCGGAATAATAATAATAATAATTTTTCTAAATTGTGAGTCAGAAAAATTTATTTTTTCAAGTTATAAATCAAAAAAATCGATTTTTCCGAGTTTTAAGTCAAAATTATTTTGTTTTCGGAGTTACAAGTCAGAATAATCGATTTTAAAAAATTCTAAGTCAAAATAATCTATTATTTCAAATTCTAATTCAGAAAAAAAAACATTTTTTTGAGTTTTAAGTCAGAAATAATTATTTCCTTTAGTTTTAACTAAGAAAAATTTTTTTTCTGAGTTTTGAGGCGGAATAATCTATTTTTTTGATTTGAAAGTCGGAATAATCTATTTTTTAGAGCTATAAGTCGGACAAATTGATTTTTTGGAATTCTTAGTCAAAATAGTCTATTTTTCCGAGTTCTAAATCAATTTTTCTAACTTGCAAGTCGGAATAATCTATTTTTTTGAGTTGTAAGTCAAAATAATCTATTTTTTTAAGTTCTAATTGGCAAAATTTTTTTTTCTCAAATTCTAAGTCGGAATATTCTATTTTTTCGAGTTGTGTGTCGCAATAATCTATTTTTCCAAATTGTAAGTAAAAAAAAAAATATTTTTCCAAGTTATAAGTCAAATAATCGATTTTTTTTAATTCTAAGTTAAAATGATCAATTTTTTCGAGTTGCAAGTACAAAAAAAATCGATTTTTCCGATTTCTAAGTCAAATTAATCTATTTTCCCAAATTGCAAGTCATAAAAATTTATTTTTTCGTGTTATAAGTCAAAAAACTCGATTTTACGGAGTTCTAAGTCGAAATGATCTAGTTTTTTCGAGTTTCAAGTCGGAAAAAATCGATTTTTTCCGAATTCTAAGCAAAAATAATCTATTTTTTCGAGTATTAAGTCAGAATAATCTATTTTTAAAAGTTTTAAGAAATAAAAATCCTATTTTTCCGAGTTCTAAGTCCGAAAAATCAATTTTTCCGAGTTGCAGTCGGAATAATCTGTTTTTTCGAGTTTTAAATAAGAAAAATCGATTTTTCCCAGTTATAAGTCAGAATAATCGATTTATCCGAGTTCTATGTCAGAAGAATCAATTTTTTCGAGTTGCAAGTCGGAAGAATTTAATTTTTCGAGTTCCAAGTCAAAAAAGTTATTTTTCTCCGAAATCTAACTAGAAAAAATTTATTTACTTCGAATTCTAAGCCATAAAAATTTATTTTTCATAGTTTTAAGTTAATAAATCGTTTTTTCCGAGTTTTAAGTCAGAGAAATAGATTTTTTCGAGTTCTAAATCAGAAAAATCGATTTTTCTGAGTTCTATGTCGTAAAAATCAGTTTTTCCGAGTTGTAAGTCGAACTAATCTATTTTTCTAGGTTGTATGTCAAAAAAATTGATTTTTTAAAGTTGTAAGTCAGAAAAATCGTGTTTTTTTTCACGTTTTATGTCAGAATAGGCTATTTTTCCTAAAAAAAACATATTTTTCAGATTTGTTAGTCAGAAAAATTGATTTTTCCTACTTGTGAGTTTAAAAAAAATCTATTTTTTGAGTTGTAAATCAGAAAAATCGTATTTTCCGAATTCTAAGTCAGAATAATCTACTTTTTTTTGAGTTCTAAGTTAGAATAACCGTTTTTTTCGAGTTGTAAGCCTAAATAATCTCTTTTTTCAAGTTTTTATTTGTAGAAATAAAAAAAAAATTAGTGGCCCTTCTACGCATCTGCGGTTATTTAAATAAAATTGTTCTTAAATACTTCAATTCTAATAACTCTCTATTAAATTTAATCTAATTGGAGTTCTTTTCAATTAGGTGTGACAGAAAGTGCGCCGAGCAGTGCCTCCGAAAACGATGGGCCCCAAGACTGACATCAACCGTAACCAGAAATGTTTGTACCTATACTAAGTGACAGAATTTTATACTAAAGACGTACTTTAATAAGTTAAACAAGAAAAAATATATATAGAAAAATTTCCATGTTGGAAATTGAAATTACCGTGGTTGTAAGTAACAAAAAAATTATGAGCTCGATATGACGGTGTTTGTTGATAATAATTTATTGTTTTTATTACCTTGAGTTTCTAGTTGTAGTCTTTTTGCTAAGCATCAAAGCATCAAAGCAGTTCGCTGTATATTAGGTGTTTTTGACTCTAAAAAAATGTATTCATATTGAAAAATTATAAATTACGTGGGGGAGTTAAATTTTAACTTTTTTTGTATAAAGTTATATCTATTTTTCGATAATTATCATATTAAAATAAATTGAAAACTAAATTTACACCATCAAAAAAAAATAATTTTACAATTGATTTTTTATTGTTAGATTTTTTTATAAATTTATAAACCTATTAGTGCAGCATTTAGTGGTAAATAATTTTTAAAATTATTTTAAATATTTTGTTTTAAAAAATGTACTTCAAAATAAAGATTACCATAAAAAAATCATAGATCAGATGTATAGGTTGTTATTAAATTAGGAAAACATGAAAATGTTTCATGTAACATTTTTAAAAAAGAATTTTAATATCAAAATTGCAATTTTTTTACATTTTGAATTAGTAAAGTAAATTTACAGAAAATTTGTTAAATATTTATTGATGGCTTATCTAAATTATTTAAAAATCAAAATTTTATTTAAAGTTTCAAATTTAAATATTGTTTAAAAATTTTTATTAACAAATTATCTGAAAATTTTCAAAATCACATAAATTACCAATAATTCCAGAATATAAACCAGGAACAGCTTTTAAAACTTCATTTTAAACATTAACTATGTCTTTTTAAATTATTAATAAATTCATTTTATTACTTTTAAGGTCTTTTTTTAATTTGATTTTTTTTAAATTTAAATTTTGTTTTGATTTTACCTTTGTGTGGACAAAATAATCGATTAATCATCGTTTAATGGGTAGGTCAAAGTCCCTAATAGATTTATGTTTTTTTCTCCGATTAATCGATTGTATTCGATTAATCGATTATTTTCGAGTAATCGATTACTTTCGATTAATTGATTATTTTCGATTAATTGATTTTTTCGATTAATCAATTATTTTCGATTGATATAACAATTTTACAAAAAAATCGACCAATCCTTTAATCCATTATTAATCGATTATTTTAAATAGGTTAAATTCGAATAATCGAATATTTTCGATAATTAAATAAATTTGAGTTGCAAGTAGGTGTAAACAAAATAATCCATTATTAATCGATTAATGGATTGGTCGAATTAATTTTTTGTAAAATCGTTAGATTATTCGTTTTTTTATTAATCCAACTTAATCGATTATTTTCAAATATTTTCGATTGTTTTTGATTATAATCGATTATTTTCAATTATTTTAGATTATTTTCGATTTTTGGTTATTTTCCATTATTTTCGATTATTTTCGACTATTTTTAAATATTTTCGATTAATTTAAATTATTTTCGATTATTTTTATTATTTTGAAATAAATTTACATTATTTTCAATCATTTTCGATTTTTTCAATTTTTTCAATTTTTTTGGGTTTTTTGTCGATTAATTTAAATTATTCAGTTTTTTTTTATTTTTATTATTTTCGATTATTTTTGATTGTTTAAATTTTTTTGGGTTTTTTTCGGTTTTTTTCGGTTTTTTAGATTAATTTAAATTATTTTCAAGCATTGTTAATTTTTTCAATTTTTTTTTTCGTTCATTTTTGATTATTTTCGATTATTTTGGATTATTTTCTATTTTATTCAATTCTTCTCGATTTTTTCGATTATTTTCGACTATTTTCGATTAATTTAAATTATTTTCAATTCTCTTATTATTTCGGATTATTTTAAATTATTTTCAGTCAATTTTAATTTTTTCTGGTTTTTCGACTATTTTCTATTATTTTTGATTATTTTCGATTATTTTTGATTTATAATTATTTTTGATTTATAATTATTTTTGACTATTTTCAAATAATTCAAATTATTTTCGATTATTTTTAATTATTTTCAATTATTTTTGATTATTTTGAATTCATTTAAATTATTTTCGATTTTTTGAATTTTCGATTTTTTCGAATTTTTAGATTTTTTCCGGTTTTCTTTTCGATTTTTTAAATTTTTTTTCAAATGTTTTTGATTATTTTCAATTATTTTCGACTATATTCAATGAATTTAAATTTTCGACTATTTTCGATTATTTTTAATTATTTTCGATTATTTTTGATTATTTTCAGTTTTTTTGGATTTTTTTTCCATGATTTTAAATTCAATTAAATTATTTTCGATTTTTCAGAATTTTCGATTTTTTTCGAGTTTTAGACTTTTTCCGGTTTTCTGTTCAATTTTTTTCTATTTTTCGATTTTTATTATATTTTTGAATATTTTCAATTATTTTTGATTATTTTCGACTATATTCAATAAATTTAAAGTATTTTCTATTAATTTCTATTATTTTCGATCATTTTCGATTATTTTTGATAATATTCGATTATTTTCGATTATT
>OV651830.1:18021359-18117318 GCA_927349885.1 Psylliodes chrysocephalus
GGGTTTGGCAATGTTTTAACATCAAACGCTCAAATGACTATTAGCCCCTGAATCTAATAAGAATCTAGTTTTGCATTTAAATTCATTAAATACGTTTGCAGCATGTAATAATACTGGTTGCGCTTTTTGTTTCACTTGATGGTATTGATTTGTTGAATTTGTTTGTTGATATTATTAATTTCTTTGACCTCTGTAATTATTATTTCTTCCTTTAGACACTGTTTATTGTGTTAAAAACTTCTACATGTAAAACTGCTTTTACTACTTATTAAAACTTTTATTTTCAATTTTGTTACAGTTAATCTATCTGTACAAAATCTGCTTTAACATCTGTGACCGTTTCTACCGTCAAATTTGGATGCAAAAGACAGTAATAAGTGACAAACTTTATCACCTTCATCTATGTTTGATTCCAAAGCTTTTATTTCTCTTGTCAGTATCAAATTTCGAGAAATAGTCTTCCAGCTTTTTATTTGTTTAAAGAGACTTTAGTAATGAAATGCTAAGTTTGGAGAATTTAATTGTTCTTTTGCAGTTTTGCAATCATTCTGTATATCTGAATGTTTGTCCGAACCATTTTGAACGGTAATAGCATCAATATTTTTGAATTTATCTTACACTTCAACTGTAGGTGTCGCAATAGAGCTGATACCCGAGACCCCATAATCAAATTGAAATTTAGTCCGTTATTTTCCTTGTGTACCCGATGTCATTTTAGAACCTTTCGACATTTATTATTATCCAGCCACTTTTGAAAATAAAAGTGGGCCCATAACCTGATGAATAATTTAAGAGATTAAATAAATGTATTTAAATAACGACTGTTTAATAAGTTTTCAGTACAAATTGCATAAATGATTGACAATTAACATAAGACAAAATGAAAGTGACATTCAATTACTATTTCGACATTGATAAATTTAAGGGAAAGTGTTATTTAGATACAAATTATATTGAATATATTTGATTTATATTTTTTCTATTATATGTATCTTATGATACCAAAAACGTTTACCGAATTTAACAAAATTGAATAATAAAAAAGTTATAGGTAATATTGATTTAATCTCCCCATGCTTTTACCAGTTGAACTTTCAAAACAATGATTTCGACATCCAAACTCGTAGATTTGAAATTCCAATCCCATCCCAGCTCCCTCAATTCTTCTTAAAGTCACTTTTGTGACATCGTATAGAAGGACGACAATCTAATTGTACTAGAATACATTTCCAAGATTCTTTGGATCAATTTTTCTAGTTTTAACCGATTTTTCTCTTTTAACTTTCTTTCATTAAATTTATTATTCGTTAAAAATTGAAGGTCATTCCCCTGTTTTAATTGTTGCAGCTGAAACTTCACAAGAAGACATCGATGACGACTCGTCGTCTCGATTCGATAAAGACAGTTCAGAGGTTCATACAATTGAACTCTCGAACGACTCCAATGCGTCAAGCGAAAAAAAAGTGACAGACGAAGAAAGGAAACATCCCAGACTGTTTGTGAAACAGGACTTAGCTAAACCTGAAAATTTGAAACCGGAAATGTTGGTGCGCTTTCGGGAAATCCTGCCGGATATGGACCATAATGGTGAGAATTTTTGTGCATTTGATTTAAATTAGTTTAATTATTCATTTAAAACAAACTGTTTATACAGGGTTGATATTTTTTTTAATGCTGTAAGAAGATAAATTGAAATCTTTTAAAAATGAATTTTTTCGAACGAAATATAGAAAAAAAAATGTTAATTTTGTTTATAACGTCTCCATTTTGAACAATATTTATAAAAAACGATAAATATATTTTTAATTTTATTTCGAAATGTTTTTAATATGGTCATTTATTGTGTACAGAGGGCGTTTGTGTTCTTCTCATTTACTTAATCTACTTTTAAATATGGATAATATTTAAAGTTTATTTTAAAGTTTCGCTGACCCTAATGCATTGCGGTAAACCCTGTATACACTATATTATTATAAATCCTTTTGTTTCGGTAGATTGCGTTGTTATCGAAATAGGTACGTTATCAAAAATTTTTATCCATAAAAAAATCGTCTTAGAACTCAGTAAAATTCATTATTCCGTTTTGCAACTCGAAATAATCTATTTTTCCGAGTTCCAAGTCAGAAAAATAAATTTGTTTGGAGTTGCAAGTCGGAAAAATAGATTATTTCGACTTGCAACTCGGAAAAAATAAATTTTTCTTACTCAAAACTTAAAAAATAGGTTTTTCCGACTGGGAACTCAAAAAAAACTTGCAACTCGGAAAATTTTTTGACTTAAAACTCAAAAAATAGATTATTTTGACTTAGAAACCAGAAAAATCAATTTTCCGAGATGCAAGTCGATATAATATATTTTTTTGAGTTCTAAGTGGAAATAATTAATTTTTTCAAGTTCTAAGTAGGAAAGAATTTATTTTTTTTGAGTGCTAAGTCGAAATAATCAATTTCTCCAAGTTCTAAGTCAAATAAATCAATTTTTCCTGAGCTGCAAATTTGGAATAATTTATTTTTTTGAGTTGTAAGTTGGAAAAATCTATTTTTTCGAGTTCTTATTAGGAAAAATGTATTTTTCCCCGTATTCTAAGTCAAGATAATCTATTTTTTGAGTTATATGTTGAAACGATTTATTTTTTAGGAGTTGCAAGTTAGAAAAATCGATTTTTCCGAATTCTAAGTCAAAATAATCTATAATTTCGAGTTCTAAGTCGAAATGATTTATTTTTTCCTAGTTTCAAGTCAAAAAAGTGGATTTTTTCGATTTTAAAATCTATTTTTTCGAGGTCTTAAGTCCGAAAAATAAATTTTGTTGAGTTGCAATTTTTTTTTTTTTAATTTTAATTAGGAAAAATTAATTTTTTTTCGAGTTTTAAGTCAAAAAATTCGAATTTTTAAAGTTTTAGGTGAGAAAAATTAACTTTTTTCGAGTTTTAGGTCGGAAAAATCTATTTTTTCAAGATCTAAGTCGAAATGATTTGTTTTTACGATTTCTTACGCAAAAAAAATTATTTTTCCGAGTTGCAAGTCTAAATAATTTTTGTTTTGAGTTTTAAGTCAGAATAATCTATTTTTAAAAGTTTTAAGGGATAAAAATCATTTTTTTTTCCAAGTTGCAAGTCGGAATAATCTATTTTTTCAGAGGTCTAAATCAGAAAACTCTATTTTTCCGAGTTATATGTCAAAAAAATCTATGTTTTCAAGTTTTAAGTTGGAAAATTACCTTTTTTTCCGAGTTTTAAGTAGGAATAATTTATTTTATCAGTTTTTCCGAGTTGCCAATCGAAATAATCTATTTTATCGAGGTCTAAGTCGAAAAAAATTTATTTTTAAAAAGTTCTAAGTCGAAAAAATTTATTTTTAAAAAGTTCTAAGTCGAAAAAATTTATTTTTAAAAAGTTCTAAGTCGAAAAATTTTATTTTTTCGAGATCTAAGTTAGAAAAATCCATTTTTCCGAGTTCTAAATCAGAAAAATTGTTTTTTTTTCCGAGTTATAAGTCGGAGAAATCGATTTTTCCGAGTTCTATTTTAGAAAAATCAATTTTTCCGAGTTGCAAGTCGGAATAAATTAATTTTTCAGAGGTCTAAGCCGAAAAATCAATTTTTCCGAGTTGCCAGTCGAAATAATCTATTTTTCCGAATTTTAAATCAGAAAAATTGATTTTTTCGAGTTATAAGTCAGAAAAATCGATTTATCTGAGTTCTATGTTAGAAAAATCAATTTTTTCGAGTTTCCAGTCGGAATAATCTATTTTTTCGAGTTTTAAACAAGAAAAATCCTTTTTGTGAGTTGAAAGTCAGAAAAATCGATTTATCCGAGTTCTATGTCAGAAAAATCAATTTTCTGAGTTGCTAGTCGGAATAATCTAGTTTTTCGAGTTCTAAATCGGAAAAATTTACTTTTTCCTAGTTCTAAGTCTGAATACTTTATTTTTCCAAGTTTTAAGTCGGAATAATCTATTTTTTCGAGCTGTAAATCAGAAAAATCATGTTTTCCGAGTTTGTAAGGCAAAAAAATTTATTTTTTTCGAGTTCTAAATAGGAATAATTCATTCTTTTCGAGTTATAAGTCGAAATAATCAATTGTTTCGTGTTCTAATAGGCCAATAAAATCAATTTTTTGAGTTGCCAGTCGGAATAATCTATTTTTTTGAGTTGTAAGTTGGAGTAATCTAGTTTTCGAGTTTTAATTAGGAAAAATTTATTTTTTCTTCAATTCTAAGTCAGAATACTTTATTTTTCCAAGTTGTATGTCGAAGTAATATTTCTCCGATTTGTATGTCGGAATAATAATAATAATAATTTTTCTAAATTGTGAGTCAGAAAAATTTATTTTTTCGAGTTATAAATCAAAAAAATCGATTTTTCCGAGTTTTAAGTCAAAATTATTTTTTTTTCGGAGTTACGAGTCAGAATAATCGATTTTTAAAAATTCTAAGTCAAAATAATCTATTATTTCAAATTCTAATTCAGAAAAAAAAACATTTTTTTGAGTTTTAAGTCAGAAATAATTATTTCCTTTAGTTTTAACTAAGAAAATTTTTTTTCTGAGTTTTGAGGCGGAATAATCTATTTTTTTGATTTGAAAGTCGGAATAATCTATTTTTTAGAGTTATAAGTCGGACAAATTGATTTTTTGGAATTCTTAGTCAAGATAGTCTATTTTTCCGAGTTCTAAATCAATTTTTCGGAATAATCTATTTTTTTGAGTTTTAAGTCAAAATAATCTATTTTTTTAAGTTCTAATTGGCAAAATTTTTTTTTCTCAAATTCTAAGTCGGAATATTCTATTTTTTCGAGTTGTGTGTCGCAATAATCTATTTTTCCAAATTGTAAGTAAAAAAAAATATTTTTCCAAGTTATAAGTCAAATAATCGATTTTTTTTAATTCTAAGTTAAAATGATCAATTTTTTCGAGTTGCAAGTACAAAAAAAATCGATTTTTCCGATTTCTAAGTCAAATTAATCTATTTTCCCAAATTGCAAGTCATAAAAATTTATTTTTTCGTGTTATAAGTCAAAAAACTCGATTTTACGGAGTTCTAAGTCGAAATGATCTAGTTTTTTCGAGTTTCAAGTCGGAAAAAATCGATTTTTTCCGAATTCTAAGCAAAAATAATCTATTTTTTCGAGTATTAAGTCAGAATAATCTATTTTTAAAAGTTTTAAGAAATAAAAATCCTATTTTTCCGAGTTTTAAGAAATAAAAATCCTATTTTTCCGAGTTCTAAGTCCGAAAAATCAATTTTTCCGAGTTGCAGTCGGAATAATCTGTTTTTTCGAGTTTTAAATAAGAAAAATCGATTTTTCCCAGTTATAAGTCAGAATAATCGATTTATCCGAGTTCTATGTCAGAAGAATCAAGTTTTTCGAGTTGCAAGTCGGAAGAATTTAATTTTTCGAGTTCCAAGTCAAAAAAGTTATTTTTCTCCGAAATCTAACTAGAAAAAATTTATTTTTTTCGAATTCTAAGCCATAATAGTATATTATGCAACGATCATGTAATGATGGTTATTAATACACGAGCATTAACCAGGATACGAAACGAGCCAAAGGCGAGTTTCGTATGGTTTATGCGAGTGTTTTAATAACCATTACATGAGAGTTGCATACGCTATTTTTTCTACACCCGATAAATAATCAAGACCTATAAATATTATATTTATATTGGTATTGAACACAATAACAGTAATTACTCGTATTTCTATAAAAAATTCGACAAAATTGTAATTAATGGTATTACTTCAGGTATTGGTATTTCCCTAGATTTTTGCGGTAAAATATTTTGTACTGTATTTTCTGCTTTCTCCGATATGTGTGGAGGAGTCTTCTATATCGCTAATATCAGACATTTTAATATTATAATTATCGAAGTTTAGCTACCTACGAAAATTTAATACGTTTTGACAACTAAAATAATTACATAGGAACCTAGGACAAACGTCAAACAGCATGCTTGATTGAAAAATTGTAGGTTTCTATTGATTAAAAATCTGTATCGTAATGAAAAATCTGTATCATAATGGGTATCATTATGAAACGGATTATGGGCATATAAGTGCATTATTATAATACGGGTGTAGAAAAAAATTTATTTTTCATAGTTTTAAGTTAATAAATCGTTTTTTCCGAGTTTTAAGTCAGAGAAATAGATTTTTTGGAGTTCTAAATCAGAAAAATCGATTTTTCTGAGTTCTATGTCGAAAAAATCAGTTTTTCCGAGTTTGTAAGTCGAACTAATCTATTTTTCTAGGTTGTATGTCAAAAAAATTGATTTTTCAAAGTTGTAAGTCAGAAAAAACGTTTTTTTTTTTCACGTTTTATGTCAGAATAGGCTATTTTTCCGAGTTGTGAACCTAAAAAACATATTATTCAGATTTGTTAGTCAGAAAAATCGTATTTTCCGAATTCTAAGTTATAATAATCTACTTTTTTTTTTAGTTCTAAGTTAGAATAACCTTTTTTCCGAGTTGTAAACCTTAATAATCTCTTTTTTCGTTTTTAGTCGGAGAAATAAAAAAAAATTAGCGGCCCTTCTACTCATCTGCGGTCATTTAAATAAAATCGTTCCTAAATACTTTAATTCTTTTTTTTTTTTTTTTGGAATGAGGGTAGCCATATGTGAGTAGTAGGGATTAAGTGTAAAGGTTAAAGAAAAAGTCCTTTATTTCTCACAAGTCAATTTATTGGCGACCGGTTTCGAAGTTGTCACTTCATCATCAGGCACACCTAAATGGAATATCAAGGAGTCAGTTGTAATAAAAACAATTATAAAAGCATGAACGGACTTTAACATATACAAAATAACAGAAAAAACACAAAAGAAAGTTAAACAATAACCTTGACTCACCTTGACTAATTCCATAAAGGAAGCGCTACAAAAAGTTTAACAGAACGAGTTAAAAAAGTCATGTGTAATAAGTATTTTTTAAAAAATGTTTTAAATGTAGGTTAGGTTAAACCACCAGATGTCTTTTTGAATAAAATAATTAATTAAAACACATTTAAGACAATTATTAACTAAACAACACAAACAGTTTAAAAAATTTTTAAGGAAATAATGTTAATTACTGAAAGTAAAAAGTAAAAAAGTAAAAATTATCAGACTGTCAAGACATCTATCTAGATTTTTAACGAATCAATGCAGTAAACTGTAAATTTTAAATTAGCGGATAAATAGTGTACTAACGGAGGTGTTATTTACTGAAAGTGAGTATAGGTGGCGATGACAAAATTTATTGAAAGTAAAATATATTAAACTGAGAATGAGAAAACAAAAAAAATTTTATACTAACAAGAAAATTAGAACACTAAACAAGAAAATATGAAAATTCATATGTAAAAAGGGAAAATTTGAAGCAGATAATCAAAAAGAAAATTACTGTTACAGGAAACGAAAAATAGGTTGACAGTACGAATGTCAAAAAAGAAAAGTCAAATTTTGGCGTATGACAACCACGTGGGAGAATTTGAATAAGCTAAAAAAATTTTTTTTTTTAATAAGATGCGAATTGGCAAAAATTAATGGAAAGAAAATCTAAATTGGGAGAGTTAATTGTGGTAAGTAACTGACTGAAGATCAAATGAGTGGGGGTAAAAGTCTGAAAATAATTTAAAAAATACTTATTACACATGACTTTTTTAACTCGTTCTGTTAAACTTTTTGTAGCGCTTCCTTTATGGAATTAGTCAAGGTGAGTCAAGGTTATTGTTTAACTTTCTTTTGTGTTTTTTCTGTTATTTTGTATATGTTAAAGTCCGTTCATGCTTTTATAATTGTTTTTATTACAACTGACTCCTTGATATTCCATTTAGGTGTGCCTGATGATGAAGTGACAACTTCGAAACCGGTCGCCAATAAATTGACTTGTGAGAAATAAAGGACTTTTTCTTTAACCTTTACACTTTAATTCTAATAACTCTGTATTAAATTTAATCTAATTGGAGTTCTTTTCAATTAGGTGTGACAGAAAGTGCGCCGAGCAGTGCCTCCGAAAACGATGGGCCCCAAGACTGACATCAACCGTAACCAGAAATGTTTGTACCTATACTAAGTGACAGAATTTTATACTAAAGACGTACTTTAATAAGTTAAACAAGAAAAAATATATATAGAAAAATTTCCATGTTGGAAATTGAAATTACCGTGGTTGTAAGTAACAAAAAAATTATGAGCTCGATATGACGGTGTTTGTTGATAATAATTTATTGTTTTTATTACCTTGAGTTTCTAGTTGTAGTCTTTTTGCTAAGCATCAAAGCATCAAAGCAGTTCGCTGTATATTAGGTGTTTTTGACTCTAAAAAAATGTATTCATATTGAAAAATTATAAATTACGTGGGGGAGTTAAATTTTAACTTTTTTGTATAAAGTTATATCTATTTTTCGATAATTATCATATTAAAATAAATTGAAAACTAAATTTACACCATCAAAAAAAAATAATTTTACAATTGATTTTTTATTGTTAGATTTTTTTATAAATTTATAAACCTATTAGTGCAGCATTTAGTGGTAAATAATTTTTAAAATTATTTTAAATATTTTGTTTTAAAAAATGTACTTCAAAATAAAGATTACCATAAAAAAATCATAGATCAGATGTATAGGTTGTTATTAAATTAGGAAAACGTGAAAATGTTTCATGTAACATTTTTAAAAAAGAATTTTAATATCAAAATTGCAATTTTTTACATTTTAAATTAGTAAAGTAAATTTACAGAAAATTTGTTAAATATTTATTGATGGCTTATCTAAATTATTTAAAAATCAAAATTTTATTTAAAGTTTCAAATTTAAATATTGTTTAAAAATTTTTATTAACAAATTATCTGAAAATTTTCAAAATCACATAAATTACCAATAATTCCAGAATATAAACGAGGAACAGCTTTTAAAAATTCATTTTAAACATTAACTATGTCTTTTTAAATTATTAATAAATTCATTTTATTACTTTTAAGGTCTTTTTTTAATTTGATTTTTTTTAAATTTAAATTTTGTTTTGATTTTACCTTTGTGTGGACAAAATAATCGATTAATCATCGTTTAATGGGTAGGTCAAAGTCGCTAATAGATTTATGTTTTTTTCTCCGATTAATCGATTGTATTCGATTAATCGATTATTTTCGAGTAATCGATTACTTTCGATTAATTGATTATTTTCGATTAATTGATTTTTTCGATTAATCAATTATTTTCGATTAATATAACAATTTTACAAAAAAATAATTCGACCAATCCTTTAATCCATTAATAATCGATTATTTTAAATAGGTTAAATTCGAATAATCGATTATTTTCGATAATTAAATAAATTTGAGTTGCAAGTAGGTGTAATCGATTATCAATCGATTAATGGATTGGTCGAATTAATTTTTTGTAAAATCGTTAGATTATTCGTTTTTTTTATTAATCGATTATTTTCAAATATTTTCGATTATTTTCGATTGTTTCTGATTATAACCGATTATTTTCAATTATTTTAGATTATTTTCGATTTTTGATTATTTTCCATTATTTCGCGATTATTTTCGACTATTTTCGATTAATTTAAATTATTTTCGATTATTTTTATTATTTTGAAATAAATTTACATTATTTTCAATCATTTTCGATTTTTTCAATTTTTTTGGGTTTTCTGTCGATTAATTTAAATTATTCACAATCATTGTTGATTTCTTTAGATTTTTTTCGTTTTTTTTTTTTATTATTTTACATTATTTTCGATTATTTTCTATTATTTTCTATTGTTTTCGATTATTTTCAAATATTTTCGATTATTTTTTATTATTTTCGATTATTTTTGATTATAATCGATTATCTTAAATTATTTTCGATTATTTTAAATTATTTTCGATTATTTTCAATTATTTTGATTATTTTCAATTTTTCTCGATTATTTTCGATTTTTGATTATTTTCGATTATTTTCGACCATTTTCGACTATTTTAAATTATTTTCGATTATTTTTTATTATTTTGGATTAATTTATATCATTTTCGATTGTTTAAATTTTTTTTGGGTTTTTTTCGATTAATTTAAATTTTTTTTTTTTTCGTTTATTTTTGTTATTTTCGAGTATTTTCGATTATTTTCGATTATTTTCGATTATTTTCGATTATTTTCGATTATTTTCGATTATTTTCGATTATTTTCGATAATTTTTGATTATTTTCGATTGTATTCGATTCTTCTCGATTTTTTCGATTATTTTCGAATATTTTCGATTAATTTAAATTATTTTCAATTATCTTTTATTATTTCGCATTATTTTAAATTATTTTCAGTTATTTTTGATTTTTTCCGGTTTTTTGACTATTTTCTATTATTTTTGATTATTTTCTATTATTTTTGATTATTTTCTATTATTTTTGATTATTTTCGATTATTTTTGATTTATAATTATTTTTGATATAATTATTTTTGACTATTTTCAAATAATTTAAATTATTTTCGATTATTTTTCTTATTTTCGATTATTTTTCTTATTTTCGATTATTATTGATTATTTTGAATTCATTTAAATTATTTTCGATTTTTTGAATTTTCGATTTTTTCGAATTTTTAGATTTTTTCCGGTTTTCTTTTCGATTTTTCAATTTTTTTTTTTTTGAATATTTTTGATTATTTTCAATTATTTTCGACTATATTCAATTAATTTAAATTATTTTCGATTATTTTTGATTATTTTCAGTTTTTTTTGGATTTTTTTCCATGATTTTGAATTCAATTAAATTATTTTCGATTTTTCCGAATTTTTGATTTTTTCGAGTTTTAGATTTTTTTCCGGTTTTCTGTTTGGTTTTTTCGATTTTTTTCGATTCTTTTCGATTTTTGAATATTTTCAATTATTTTTGATTATTTTCAATTATTTTCGACTATATTCAATGAATTTAAAATATTTTCGACTATTTTCGATTATTTTTGATAATATTCGATTATTTTTTATTATTTTCGACTATATTCAATAAATTTAAAGTATTTTTGAATATTTTTCTATTAATTTCGATTATTTTCGATAATATTCGATTATTTTTGATTAGTTTTGATTATTTTCGTTTAGTTTCAATTATTTTTTATTTTCAATTATTTTTAATTATTTTCGATTATTTTCAGTTTCAATTTTTTCGAATATTTTAAATTACTTTTTATGATTTTGAATTCATTTAAATTATTTTCGATTTTTTGAATTTTTCGATTTTTTTAGATTTTTTCCGGTTTTTTCGATTTTTTCGATTTTTTCGATTTTTTTCGATTTTTTCGATTTTTTTTATAATATTTTGAATATTTTCGATTATTTTTGATTTTTTTCGACTATATTCAACGAATTTAAAATATTTTCGATTAGTTTTGATTATTTTCGATTATTTTCGATTATTTTCGATTATTTTCGATTATTTTCGATTATTTTCGATTATTTTCGATTATTTTATTTCGATTATTTTTGATTATTTTCGATTATTTTCGATTATTTTCGATTATTTTCGATTAATTTAAAATATTTTTGATTAATTTCGATATTTTTGATTATTTTAGACTATTTTAGATTATTATCGAATAATTAATCGAATATTACCGATCAATTAATCGATTATTTCCGATTAATCAATTATTTTCTATTTTTCAAAGATAAAAGTAATCGATTTATTTCAATAAATTGATTATTTAAAAATAAAAATAAAAAGTTGATTTTTATTTTTAAATTTGATTTAATTTTGATTTTAACTTTGTACTTTCATTCTGATAACTTTGTTTAAAAAACAAAAACTTTATCCTAAAACAATTTTTAGTTTGAATCTAATAACATTTGATCTAAGAATTTTATATAATAATATTATTTATCCTCGACATTATTTACTTAAAAAAAAAATAACACAGTAAATATAAAATTATCAAATATTTAAAAGAATAATTTTCGTTTTCATTTCCGAAAAAAGTTTGACTTTTCCACGTAAATAAATGTTTATTGTTCGATGTATTTGGAGTATTTGGCATGATCCAAAAAACTAAAATAATTATAAATGTCTTTTCTATGTGTCTTTACGTCAAGTATACCTCAAATCTGTATAGAAAAAAAAAAATCACTACATGTTCTTATACATTTAAAACTGCTTTGATGATACGGAGAATTATCATATATATCGAAAACCTTTGGGACGTTCCCAGAATTAAAAAAAAAAATTATATCTATCTGTGATTTAATCAAAATTTTTGATGTATATTTTCTCTAAAAATATCTTTAAAATATTATTATATTAAAATTAAACAATTAGAGGTAGTTAATTGAATGATACAGGGTGATTCAGAAAGTAATGCACATATTTTAACTATAAATGTGGGACACTTAGGTCTATTACATCTCATTATAATTCAACAACTACTATAAGAACATTTAACTTTGGCAATATAACAAAAATAATGTTAATTATCAGAATTCAAGTCCGTCTGAATAAAATTTTCGCTTCAAAAACACCCTGTATAACAAAATTTAGCATATCTGATTAAATATCTCAAAAGAGCGTAAAAATCAATTTATAGAGGCACTAATTTATTAATAAAATGATTTTTGGATGAATTTTAAATAAATACTTTTTAAGTATCTCTATTTTTCACTATTTCTATCTTTTATTTAATGTTAGAAATAAATTTTAGTACCGTATATAGATAAACGAATATTTTTTTAAATTTATTTTTAAATACTCTGTATATTGAAAAATAAGGGAGTTAATAGATTGAAAAGGTAATTTCGAATTTAACAGGTTTTGAGTTTGATATATTCTTTTAGGTAACGGGAAAATTTAATTATAGACGAAATAATTATAAAAAAATTATTGATTAATTTTATTTCACAAATAAACTGTTCAAACGCGTCGTTTACTACAATATTTGAATGCACTTTGTTGTCAACGACGTGCTCGAAGAGCACGTCGCACCAAAGTATTGCAAAAAGCTCACAGAGCACGTCGCAATTTATAATACAGTGTGCTCCAAAAAAATTACACTCAAAAAGAACTGTTTGAATTACACTGTAATATATATTATGTATTGCGACGTGCTCGAAGAGCACGTCGTTAACAACAGAGTATATTAAGATAGTGGTAACGACGTGCTCGAAGAGCACGTCGCAATATATAATACAGGGTGCCCCAATAATTAATTACACCCAAAAACTGTTTTAATTACACTGTATTATATATTATGTATTGAGACGTGCTCTTTGAGCACGTCGTTAACAACAGAGTATATTTAGATAGTGGTTACGACGTGCTCGAAGAGCACGTCGCAATATATAATGCAGTGTATCCCAAAAAAATTCATACAGAAAAACTTTTTGGAATACACTGTATAATGTATTGCGACGTGTTCTTCGAGCACGTCGTTAACAACAGAGTGAATTCGGAGATTGTTAACGACATGCTTAAAGAGCACGTCGCAATTTATAATACAGTGTGTCCCAAAAAAATACACTCAGAAAGAACTGCTTGAATTACACTGTATTATATATTATGTATTGCGACGTGCTCTTCGAGCACGTCGTTAATAAGAGAGTGTATTTAGATATTGTTAACGACGTGCTTGAAAATCACGTCGCAATATATAATACAGGGCGTCTCAAAAATTAATTACACCCAAAAAAAACTGTTTGAAATACACTGTATTATGTATTACGACGTGCTCTTCGAGCACGTCGTTAACAACAGAGTATATTCAGGTATTGTGTTAAAATCTTAAAAAAGTAACATTATCCGTGTTTTAGCATCAAGAAATCATTTTTAAATTGTGAAAGTAATAAATTTTTAAAAACCTATATTTTTATCAAAAAATTAGTGCCTATAAAACGATTTTTTCCGCTCTTTTGAAATATTTAATCAAATATACTAAATTTGTTTATACAGGGTGGTGTTTTTGAAGCGAAAAGAAATGGTCAAATTTTATTAAGCTGGACTTTTATTTTTATTGAATTATTTTCGTCTACATCCCAAATTTTAATTTCTTTATAACGAATGGTTATTGTTTTTTGACCAAAAACAAATTCAGGCGAAATAAAACTATCTAGATAATGAAACGTAATAGACCCATTAATAATGGATCCAAGTATGTAGTAGCTTTTAAGATCGTATACAATCCCAAATGGTTTATTTATGTATGAACGAATGTCTCTTGTTCTTGTTTTATTTTTAAATTGAGATAATTTTAGAATAATTAATAATTTTTTAATATTATTCTCCCGTTTTTCATTTTTATTCAATTGAACTGTGATGAGGATGATAATGATGAACATATACATGCAGTTCACGTATGTACATTACATTCCGAAACACCCTATATATAATACTTTGAATTTTGATGAGATGGAAAATTGATCGTAGAAAAATTCGGTGTGATACCATCGGTTTTCCAAAGTGATATTTTTGTTGAATTTTTTTGTCATATATAAACAAATGAAGTGCAATTAGATGGTATATACATACATATATATTTACATCAATATTACTTAGTGTATAAGATATATTGAATATATTATATATTTGAAAATGGAAGCTATTTTGTTTGAGAGAAAAAAGATTGACTCCAAGGTAGAGTTTAAAAAAAAATGCTTCATTCCCCCCCTTTCAACAACCGTCAGATAATTACAACCAACCAATACCGAACCGATTCCGACAGTTTTAATAAGGTTGTCGTCTCTAGTCGTTTCGTTTTGCGCAACTCTTTGTGTTACAATGTGTTATTATGTGTTATAATGTCTTATAATGTATTATAATGTGTTATAATCCGTTATAATGTGTTATAATCCGTTATAATGTGTTATAATGTGTTATAATGTGTTATAATGTGTTATAATGTGTTATAATGTGTTATAATGTGTTATAATGTGTTATAATGTGTTATAATTTGTTATAATGTGTTATAATGTGTTATAATGTGTTATAATGTGTTATAATGTATTATAATGTGTTATAATGTGTTATAATGTGTTATAATGTGTTATAATGTGTTATAATGTGTTATAATGTGTTATAATGTGTTATAATGTGTTATAATGTGTTATAATGTGTTATAATGTGTTATAATGTGTTATAATGTGTTATAATGTGTTATAATGTGTTATAATGTGTTATAATGTGTTATAATGTGTTATAATGTGTTATAATGTGTTATAATGTGTTATAATGTGTTATAATGTCTTATAATGTGTTATAATGTGTTATAATGTGTTATAATGTGTTATAATGTGTTATAATGTGTTTTAATGTGTTATAATGTGTTATAATGTGTTTTAATGTGTTATAATGTGTTATAATGTGTTATAATGTGTTTTAATGTGTTATAATGTGTTATAATGTGTTATAATGTGTTATAATGTGTTATAATGTGTTATAATGTGTTATAATGTGTTATAATGTGTTTAAATGTGTTTAAATTTGTTTAAATGCTTTCGAAAAGCACGTTGCAATTTATTATTTGATATTTCAAAATTTCCTCTTGCAAATAACATAAGTAGTCCGGAAATATTTTTTTCCAAACCCTGATTAACAACCATTTGACCTAAAAATTTATATGAAGTAGTTTTTAATAAGGTCAATCACAATATTAAAAACATCATTGGCCCATTTAATCAATTAGTGTGTAAAAGTTCAATATCTCGGTTGTTTTTGAATAAAACGAGAAAAAAACTTGAAGAAAACGAGGCATCTATTATAAAAATATTTTCCAATATAATTTTGTCTATATTTTTCAAAAAATATGGGTAAGATAAAATTAGGTTTTTTTTTTAATGAATCACCATGTATTTTATTTTTAAATTCTACCAAAAAATTTAAACATTTTTGTCTAAATTCAAGTGTTTTCATGCTTTTGACTTTCGAAAATTGACAAGCTATTCAGATAGGTCACACTGAACGTCCATTCTATATACAATTTTGGATATCTGGACGTCTTTAGGCATGTCACAGTCCATTATACAGTTTTTCCCACATTATAAAAAGTTTTTGGAACACATTGTATAATAGTGTGCGACGTGCTCTTCGCGCACGTCGTTTACATTAAAGTATATTCAGATAATTTTGATAACGACGTGGTTGAAGAGAAATAATCCTTTATAGAACTTGATTATGACTAAAAATTTTATTTTTCGTTTTTTTAATTTTTAATTTGTTTTGTATTTTAACCCACCTGAGCCGCTATTTTTATTTATAGGCTTCGTCCCTTTATAGAGCTTGATTGATGTAATTTTCCGTTTTTAATTTACGTTTCTTTTTTTTAATTTTAACCCCATTTAAACCCCATCATCACTAACATCACTAATTATAGAAATATTTAAAAAACAATTCTTATTCACATACAATTTACAAATAAACAATTATAAATTGCTTGTAAACATTTCTACATTTTTCTTTAAAAAGATTTGTTATACTCTTTCCACTTACATTTCTTTTTGTATTATTTCCAATTTAACCATTCTTACATACAAATAGACCTATAAAGGATATTTTCGAATTTTCCACAATGCCAGAATACATTTATATTATATATAAAAAATCGGGATAGTAGATAAGATTGGCCAGTTCTGGACCTTGATCTAGAACTGGCCAATGCCATCTACTCAGGATTTGATTTAATTTGTTTTATTTTTTTTATCAAAGTATATGTTTACTATGCTCAAATTCTGTAATTTATAAAGTTAGGTTATACATTAAAACCTAAAAAGTAAAAGAGAACATTACTCAAAAAAGCAAAGAAGTTGTAAAGACACTTAGATGTGTCGCGTTCTCTTCTTCTCTCATAAAACCGTAATATTCTAGATAGCTTATTGTCAAATTTGTATGATTGGTAGAGGGAAAATGGGATATACTTGGAGCTCCGAATAATATTCTATGGGAAACACTTGATTTAAATCGGTTTTAATGACGATACAATGCATAAAGTCTACTATGATTAACACCTAAAGAGTAAAAGTTAACATAATCATATAACTTCAGTGTTCAGTTATCCATATTTCAACAATGCAAAGAAGTTGTAAAGCCTTCTTTCTTTCTTAGATGTTCCGCGTTCTCTTCTTCTCTCATAGATCCGTTATACTTGAGATATAGTTTATTTCTAAATTTGTATGATTAGTAGAGGGAAATGGGGTATAGTTGGAGCTCTGAGTAATATTGTATGGGAAACACTTGATTTAAATCAGTTTTAATGACGATACAATGCATAAAGTTACCAGATGTTAGGAAAAGTCCAGACATGTATATTTAGTAATTATTTCGTAAGTTTGAGTGTTAATATTTTGTCCGAAATTTTATTGTTTTGTCCGGTGGTTTATTATTTTGTCCGAAATTTTATTTTGACCGGAGTTTTATTATTTTGTCCGGATTTTTATAGAAATTGTTATTGGAAATGTTAGAAAATTTAAAAAACATTTAATAATGGAATATTTAGAACAGATTTTAATACATGATTAATAATAATACAAAGAGTTGTTCAAAGCGAAATTTACCGAAACGACAATCCTCAAAACCAAACCAGATTTTACAGGATAACACATATTTAAGTTGGACCAATATAATCCAATATGGTGTATATAATATGGTATGCTTTTCATACATATCGTTTGATGATTTAACTGAATCATTACATATCCAGCGTTGTCTAGATTATAGTTAAATAATAAAAAATCAAAATGAATATGTAGAGATACAGTTAGAACTTCAAAAATCAAACATTCCAACCATATATGTGCCAGATTTTTATTCACAACAAATTAGAGATGAACTTAGAGAACTATCAGATGTGCGATTGTAGCTTAGACTGGACCAAAAAAATGGACAATTTTTTTTAAGTATATCGAGAATGTGATTCAGGATGAAAAATAAAAATTTCGGAAAAATTTGAGCCCTTAATATTAATTTTATGAGGTGTCATCGCTATTTTTGATTTTTAGTCAAAACATTTAAGTGAAAAAAAATTCCTTTTCACTTATTTTTATATAAAATTAAATTCTCTACAAAAAAGGTCTGATTAAAAATTTTCGTCAGACGAGCCGTTTCCGAGTAATTGAGCTTAATAGATCGATGTGTTTTTCGATTTGTCCTTTTTACTTTGAAATTTTGTAAATAATGAATCAATAAATATTTAAAAAAGCTCACGTCGGATTCTTAAAGGAAATTTAATGTTCTACAAAAAAATTTTTGCCTAAATTTAATTCTTCAAATGTTATTCACGATTAAAATCGAAGAAAAAATTGAAATTTTTTTGTATAGAATTTAATTTTATATAAAAATAAGTGAAAAAAATTATTTTTCACTGTTTTGACAGTTCTAACGTAAAACATCAAATTATGACTAAAAATCAAAAAAGCGATGATGAGCCTCTTAAAATTAATATTAAGGGCTCAAATTTTCATCCTGAATGATATTCTCGATATATTAAAAAAAAATAGTTAATTTTTTTGGCCGTCTATTGTAGCTCTATTTGAATTTTGATCGACAACACATTTTTTTTAAATTAGTGTGGCACAATTTATTATTGCAAATAAGAATACTTGAAATCGGAAATTATATTATGCATAAAAAAATTTAAAAATAAATCAGCTTCGGGATAGTAGATAAGGTTGGCCAGTTCTGGACCTTGGTCTAGAACTGGCCAATGTCATCTACTCAGGATTAACAATTATTTTTGCATTTTATTTTACATAATAGAATAGAGATGATCAATTTTGTTTTACCAGCGTCTCACAAATTAAATTAAAAATTTATACATTCAAAACTAAGTAGTATTATAAATATGAATGACTATTTATGGGCCTTTTATTTAAAAAAATATGCTAAAAAGGGATTGGCTAAAGGCAATGCAATATAAAAGTGACAGCAAATGAGTATAGGAATCTAACCATTCTTCTTTTTCCATTATATCGATATACAATAAATAAATGTTACAGGATGAAGCCAAAGTTCACACAAGTCGTTTTTCTACATATTTTTTTTTATTTCTACATAATTTTTTTTATTTCTACAACAGTGGACATTTATTTTCAACCAAAACCACATTTTAATAATATTTATCTTTCTTATTCTCGCATCATATGAATATTCTTCTTTTCGTTGCCTGTACCCAAGAAAAATTTAAACCGAATAATATTTTTATTGTTTATATTAATTGTGCCACATGAATAATAAAAAAAATGTGTTTTTGCATCGTCTGAAGGTAGAGTTTTCCATATCTTGTAGTTCGAAAGTTTTAAAACACTGTTTTAAATGTTTTGTGTGTCTCACTTTTACGCTTGCATCGCAATGGCAGTTCTAAGCTCGACGTTCGAAAACAAACCTAACCCGTTGTTTATAACCTCACTTTTAAAATACCTCTGATAAATCTACTCGCCAAATTTTTTTATTTTTAAGAATAAGGTTAGGATTTTTTTGAGGTTGAGCTGAAAAAACGTTTCGGCTTATAATATAACGTGAATTTTATGTGAAATTATATTAAAAAAACAACAAACTGCAAGTGTGCCACTGATTATGTGCAATTTTTGAAATAAATACCTAGTGTTTGTAAAAGATTTACATTATGTAGTTTAATGTGATAATTTAAATTGTTATAGACATTTTTTTAATGATGCCTTTTATTTTAATCTTTTATATAAATGCGGTCCAAGAGTGTTACAGTTTAAAAATTGTATACGCGTAAAACCATATTTTTAAAACATGTTGATGATAAATAATGAGTTTCAAAATGCTTGTAAAGCATTTTCTAATTGTGTTCTCAAACTGTTATTTAATGTTTTTTTTTAGGTATTTTAAGATTATTTTGTACATTGTTAAATAATTAAATTAGTTTTTTTGTAAGTTATTACAGAATAGTTTACTTTACAGTGGTTTAATCTACTATTGTCCTTATTATTTTGTTTATATGTATTAATTTTTATATTAGTTAGATCACTTGTAGACTGGAAGGTGACGACAGATATTTTGGTAAGTTAATTTTCTTTTTGTACAACTGTAAATCATTTTTGCTTACATGAAACTTGGTGTAAACATTAAATCGAAAAAATTGAGGTTATAAAATATTGTTTTTCATCTGAATTCCATTACAAATTACGTTTTCCATCCACTGTAATAGGCGCAAAAACAATGATACAAAAAATATATAGTCTTAAAGGTGTAACTAAGTGTGATGCTTATTTTTATAGTAAGAAATACTAATATTCCATCTATAAAATATAAAAAAGATTGTCTTCTAACCTAACCAGTGTTGTTACTTCTTTTCGATTTTCCACTAACAGATAAGCAAATTCTCCGAATTTTCCACTCAACACAATAACTATATAGTTCGAGGTAAAGATGTTCTTTTTCTTTCAGCACAACAAAAGGACTCGTATATTAAACACCTGCAATGTCAACCCAGGGCCGGACCTAATTAGTTATATATTGTTTTAATTTGACATTGTCTATTGTATATTTCAAAAGGAATGTTATACGTATTTAAATATTATAATATTAATAATTTCCTTCTTCGATTATTTAATAAATGTCACTAAATTTAGTTATAAAGATCAAATTAATCCGAAATAAATATCAATAATCAAAATCGTCATGAAACTATATTATTTTCATGTACTCTGAATTTGAGAAAGTCTCGGTTTAACCAATAGGAGACACTAAAATTAGGCTGTTCATTATTAATCGTCGTACAGCGATGCTAGGCACAAAATATTTATGCGATACTATCTTCGAGCATAGGTTTCTATACGCTAACCGTTCACAGTCGTTTAGCTGTAAAGGAATTGAAAGCGTCACTTTTATTGCAGTTTGACAACTGTGTTACCTAAGTCTGGACCTCGGCGGTGTCTTTGTGAATTATATATATATATATATATATATATATATATATATATATATATATATATATATATATATATATAGATATATTAATAATACTGACATATAATTGTGGAATAGTAAAATTTATCTGTATATTAAAACAAGTGTGACTGTGAGCTGGCAACGTCGCTAACAAGCAAGAATAAAATAAAAAAAATTAATTATGCTGAGTCCACAGACTCCTCAGAACTGGAATCATCTGACACATTGAATTCTATCACCATCTTTTCGATACTATTGTCTATTACACCATCCAATCTCCACATTTTGTCTTTTTTCTTGATGACGTGGTTATGGCATTATTCCAATCTTCTTTTCGTATTCGTGACATTCCGAGTACCAGTTAACGTTGGACGTCGACAATTTTAAATGACATGTTTTCACAAGCTACATAACCCTTACCCAAATTAGTTTTATCGGATTCAACTACCACTAGCAAGAGCAAATGTATCTACAAGATACTGACGATATCTGTAGGTCTCTAATTATATATATATAAACCTCACTTGTCCAATCTTGCATCACCATAGTGGGTAGACGTTCTACTGCGCGGCTGTGATAAGAAGCGTTATCAAGTACTATCACTGATTTTAGCTCGATCCCTGAAAGTAAGGTTTCAAACCAGCTTTCAAAGCGTTGAGCGTCCAAGTCTTTATGATAATCCCCCGTCTTTGGATAAAAAAAAACTAAGGCACTGTCTTTGCCCGTTACCCTTTTCCCGTTACCCTTTTCCCGTTACCCTTTTCCCGTTGGTCCTCGTAATCCTGTTGCCCTCCACAAATGCTTGGCAATAACTGACCAGTATTTACCTACGTTTCATCTAGATAATATACTGTCTTATTTGTCTTATTTCCTAATTTATTTCTATATCTTCTCTTAAAACAGATTTACGAGATCGTCTAGCGTATCAAAATTACAGATTACCCAGATGCGAAAGTTGACAAAGAACATCAAAATTAAGAGAGAGATAAATGGCCATACCCATTTAAAGGTCCCTCGTAGCAACTCGTTTCCACTCGCGCAGTTCCGAAGGCAAAGAAAATTTCATTATGCGAAGTTGCCGATACTCCTATGTTTTCTGATGTTGTGTGACATTTGACTTGAAGTCAAATGAAAATGTACATCCATTTTTTAGTTACCACAGACGTTACATACAAATAACGCATATTTAAAATCGGCTAAACATAAAATAATACAAAACTATTTAAAGGTTTATAGTTTACATTTATTAATGATAATCAATTACTCAATTAATCAACCTTGCTTAGGATGCTGTAGGTGAGGTGACATTCAGGATAATCAGGACCGGTCGTGACGCTTTGCGTAGATGAGATAGGCCAGTTCTGGTCCAGAACTGGCTAATCTCATCTACTTTTATAGATAACTAATTAGATTTTCATGAAAATTTATTATTAAAAATATGGAGAAGAATACTCCCAAAATTTATAGATATTTCTAGTTAAAGAAATATACAGTTAAGTATCTGGGAAATTTTCTACTAAAGATTTTTCGTCTTGTTAGACGCAAATCGAACTAAAATAGAACTGGGATTTAAGTTATGCTCACTATATTTACCAATGCGATGAAATTTGTCGATATCAGATGCAGAAATACTTAATTTTAATTTTTCGGTAATCATTTGAATAATATTTTTTTCGAGTTGATGAGATTTTTTTTTCTTTAACTTCTTTGACACCATACAGTAATAAGTTATTTAATTTAAATATTTGTTCATAATGTTCCAAATTATTTTTCAGGTTATTTGAGACCTTTTCTTTTATGGAATTCAACGACTCTTCAAATTTAGAAAAACAGTCATTCAAACTGTTTCTGATCATGTCTGTTTGCTGTTTACAAACTTTCACAATTAATTTTTTTAATTCTTGTTGTTGTCTAGTTTTCGACATTTTTTATTAGTGTAGAAAATTTGTCGTTTTGTTGAAATATGAAGAATAGTCACAGATATGTATTATAGGTATTCTACTCACAAAAAAAAAGATTAATCTTACTCCAAGATGCAGTTTGTCTTAAACAACAACACTAGTACACTTTTGAAAATTTAAAGATAGTTTTTACCACTGAAATTAACACTTTTGTGAAGAGCAAATTTAAAACGTGTTATTTATACAACATGCCAACAACTTGTTGTGTCTTTAAAGTCACTAATAACTTTTGCTGGTGTAAGATTCCATTTGCGTTCTCTTCGAGAATCCTAAGAACAGGAATCATTTTCTCTTTTAAAACGTCTATTATTATTTTATAATCTGTCCAGCCTTTCTAGAACTTTTTTGTATAAGTATTACACTTAGTTTTATCTTTACAACTACACATTTTTTTAGCATTTTTTTGCAGCTACTTATATAGATGGAAGACGTTAAATTGTTCTGCGATTAAGGTGGAAGACGATATTTAAATAACTTCTTACAATATTGTACACCAAGTATCATGCAAGCAAACAGTAATTTCTTTTACTATTGTACAACCGATATTATTTAAATAACTCATAATAAAAACGATTCATTACAATCTGTCATTTACCCTTCGGTGTATTATTCCAGTTGGGCTACATTAAAGTCAGCTATTCTGTACTTTAAATAATTCTACTTTTTACTACCTAATCTTTTTCGTGCACCCCAGTGTCAGTATTTCTGTTTTAAAACGATGGACCAAGGTCTTATTAGATTTAGATTATCATTCCACAACTTTTAGCTTTTCTTCACAATTGATAAGACTTTGATAGGTTTTGTTTCTACATATTTTTTTACATACACACATATTTTTAATGATTTTTATAAAACGTATTTGTTAAATAATTTTTAATTGCTTTATTATCGTGTATATAGAATTTTTCTCAGCACACATTAGAGTTGTGTGTCCCGCTATATCAACGTTTTTTTTTATCAAACCACAAGAAACAATAGTACATGTACAGTTCCCCACATTTAACCACATTGAAGACGGTGGAATGAAATGAGAGTCAACAATTTTCTATGTATAGTTTTATTTTACTTTTGGGTGTTGCTTTCAGTCGTTTTCTAACGCTAAATCGCTTCATAATTTGATTGGTCGTGGTTTCAACATTCCAAATACTTTTTAAGACTTTTAAAATAAGTTAACTCACCAATATAATTGCTCTAAATAACAGAAAATCTTTACAAGAAAGTCGTTTAATCTTAAATTGCACTTCACAGTCCGGTCCTTATAGGTTAAAAATGATTATAAAATAGTATTCCTTAACAAATTTAATTGCAGGTTATACTGCTTCAATGTTTGGTTCATATTTTTTGATTTCTCTAAACAATAACGACATAAAATTGTAAGATAACTAAAAAAATATTAAAAACATGTCAATATTACTGATATTAAATAATCTTATAAACTTGGGGTGGTAAAGTTGAAGTGTAAGATAATAGGTATTAAAAGATTGATATTTTTTGACACATTTTTTAAAAATTCGTTGGAAAAGTTGAAAAATTCGAGAAACAAAATTTTCTTTTCGATTTTTACTCCCTAAAGGAAATATACAAAATCGGATAAATTAACTGACGAAAAAAGTTAATCAAATCGAAAAATGTATGAAAAACTACTTTACAGAAGGAAATTTTAAAATTTTCCGACATGATTCGTTAGAAAAAAGTTCAATGTTTCTGAAGTTATAAAAGTTTTCGTAAAAAACTACTTTAGCTCCTCGAATTTATAATTTCATTCCTATCGAAATACAAAAAGAGAAAAGTCTTTATTCTTTTAAAAAGAATCTTAAAAAATGGATTTTATGTCAATCCAGGTCAAATATTGAGAACATAATAAATCAAAAATAAATTAATCCAAAGAAAATAAAAGTATATTCAAAAAATTATGTGTATAAACAAAATAATACATACCGAGTCAAATTATTTATTATTTACTCTTATATATATTTTACTTACATACTGGTCTAAAGTAGTGTATCAATTTACACTATCAATTTAAACTGATATACCGATTTAGACATATACATATATTTATAGATTTAGACATGTATACCGATTTAGACATAGACATATATACCGTTTTAGACATATACCGAATTAGACATGTATACCGATTTAGACATTTATTTATACCGATTTATTTATATTTACGTAATTAATTACCATTATTATTTCGTGCCACGCACAAGTAGAATTTTTAAAATTCTCCTTCTGTGGCTTTGTCTTTTGTTTGTTAGAAAATTATTATTGACTCTTAGTTGTAAATTTCTGTATTTTTTTTTTTTGGCTAATAAACACATTATTATTATTATTATTAGCGTGGGAAAATTTCAAATTTTCCGATACTATTCAATATAGAATTTTTCAAAACACATTTGTTTTAAATTTTTTATTAAATTTCTAAAAAAATCAATAATTTTCACGGATTTTTATTTAATTTACCCTATCAATCAACACGTTTCATGGAGCAAGACAATTCTTCAACAGGTCTTTTTGCTCTGTCTCCTCTGATGAGGAAAGTTTTGCCCGGAAAAGCGTTTGGCCCAAAATTTCCCCTAATTTTCATGAGGAATGTGTTTGATGTATCGGGAAAATTTTAAGATTAGATAGTCAGATATGTCAAGTAGTATATGTGAATTGTTAGTTTTTATGAAAAATTCGTTGAAAAAGTGGGAAAATTTAAAAATGTATATATTTTTCCCAAATTGGAAATTTATTGAAACGGAAAAAAAATGGTTTTGCTGGAAAATTGGTGAAAAACTGCCTTTTTAAAGAAAAATTTAAAATTTTTTTATTATTTGAGAAAGAAATCTTTATGTTTTTTATGAATGGTATTTAAATTTTTATAAAATCTTATAACAAATATATATATATATCAATTTTCATAATTTTTATAAATTTTTATAATTTTTATAAAATTAGATCATTTTTTATAAATTTTCATATATTTTTATAAATTTTCTTCAATTTTTTTCAATTTTCTTTAATTTTCTTCAATTTTCTTTAATTTTCTTCAATTTTCTTCAATTTTCTTCAATTTTCTTCAATTTTCTTCAATTTTCTTCAATTTTCTTCAATTTTCTTCTTTTTATAAATTTTTATAAATTTTTATAAATTTTTATAAATTTTTATAAATTTTTATAAATTTTTATAAATTTTTATAAATTTTATAAATTTTTATAAATTTTTATATATTTTTATAAACTTTTATAAAAATTTATAAAAAGTTATAAATATAAAATTATAAAAATTAAAGAAAATTTAAGAAAATTGAATTAAATTGAATAAAATTAAAGAAAATTGAAGAAAATTGAAGAAAATTGAAGAAAATTGAAGAAAATTGAAGAAAATTGAAGAAAATTGAAGAAAATTGAAGAAAATTAAAGAAAATTGAAGAAAATTTTCATAAATTTTCATAAATTTTCATAAATTTTCATAAATTTTCATAAATTTTCATAAATTTTCATAAATTTTCATAAATTTTCATAAATTTTCAAAAATTTTCATAAATTTTCATAAATTTTCATAAATTCACAGAAATTTACAGAAAATTACAGAAATTTACAGAAAATTACAGAAATTTACAGAAATCAATTTACAGAAATTTACAGAAATTTACAGAAATTTACAGAAATTTACAGAAATTTACAGAAATTTACAGAAATCAATTTACAGAAATTTACAGAAATTTACAGAAATCAATTTACAGAAATTTACAGAAATTTACAGAAATTTACAGAAATTTACAGAAATTTACAGAAATTTACAGAAATTTACAGAAATTTACAGAAATTTACAGAAATTTACAGAAATTTACAGAAATTTACAGAAATTTACATAATCATTTATAAATCTTACTAAATTCATTTTCCAATATACCTTAAAATTAGTATTTACAATTGTATTTTCATTTTACGTTTTTATTCTAATAAGATATTCGAAAATACCGTTAAAACATATAACAGTCAGTAATCATTTGTCGTTTCTTCTTTTTTTAATTTATATTTGCCCTTTATTTGTAAGCAATCCAGCTAAAAGTAAACTCTATAAGAGTTGCACTCTGACAAACTTTCACGTGTTTGGCACCCTTAAAGTCTTAAAATGTTATTCATTTTCTTTACAGGGAGTTGATGTTTGTTTTTTTTTTAAGAAAAAAAAACATAAAAAAACAATCTTCTTTTTTAGTTTTGTTGCGAACTCTTTATCCAGTTGATAAAAAAACGTTAGAAATCAAAATGTGAACTCAAAATTATTTAAATAATAACACAATAACTGTGAACTTTTAAATGGTGAGTTAGTTTTTTTTAATTGATTTGTTGTTGATTTAAATACAAAATTAAACAATCTTTTTTAGTTTTGTTTTGGCTATTTATCCAGTAGATAAAAAAACGTTAGAAATCGAAATGTGAGCTCAAAATTATTTAAATAATAACACAATAACTGTGAGCCTTTAAATGGTGAGTTAATTTTTTATTTCAATTGATTTATTGTTCATTTAAATACAAAATTAATTTGAAATGCTTTACTTTTCTAATGGGAATGAAAACGACACACTTCACTTCACCCATTTCGTTTGTAAATTTTTTCAACATACAAAGTGTATACTTAATAGATGGTAGTTACTATAATACGTCAAACTTTGACACTTACAGTACAAGGTTAGTTTTAATACCCACTATAGTTTTTGTAAATGAAACACTAATACAAGAGGTGACGGCACTTAACTAATGTAGCTTAAGAAACTTTTTACTTAGTATGTAATAGTATGTGTAGTTTAAATTTAAAAGTTTTCCCCCTCTAAGAACGACCGTCTTCATTGTGGTAGCAAACTTACAGGTTCAAACAGGTTTATTATGGCATATTTCAAAAATTACCGAAACAACTTTTACCGACAAATTTTTTTTAATAATAGAGTTAGTAGATAAAGTATAGGAAGAGAGTTTGAAAGATATCGAGGGTAAATATTTGTATGTCAAGTATTTTATATTTTCCACTTACTTTTGATTTGATATTATGAGTTATTTTATGAAAACATAAACATTATATGATATATCAACCGTTTAGATATTTAAATATAAATGTATCTTGTCTATGTAACTTTTTAAAAAATAGTGAATTCTTTAAACCAATCCATTGTACCTATAACAATAGAAAACAGATACAGATATAGTAAATTGTTACTGAATATATATTTAAATTGTTAATCTTAGATTTTATTCTGTATTGGGAAACCTTTTAAAACATGACCAGAAATAACCGTATGATAGAAATTATTTTTAATTACAGATTGAATTGTAATCAAAATAACTATTAAAAAGTGTCAAAAAATTCAAAGCATATTTAATGGAAAATATGATAATACTGTACGATTTTTTACCCAAGATTTTCGTGATGTCTGAAAAATAATTCAAATAATTCACCCTTCTATAGATATCGGTAGATTAAAGAAATAAATATCACCCTGATTATATTTTTATACATTTAATAGTTTAGAAATAAGGGGGAAAATACAACCCTTACAGTTTATTTATTATATCACAAAAACGAAGCAAAATTCAAGCATAGTGATTTTTCCAAAGAATGCAATCTAAAAAAAAATAAAAAAAATGCATTTTTTTGACCTATTTCTGCTCAAAATACAGTTATAGATAAGAAAGTAAAAAAAAACAAAAATTTCATTTTTTTATTTTTCATGTTTTTTTTTTTAATATTTTTTTACATTTTCTTTTGCATCCTCTACCAAAGATTTCCTATCAACTATATAATAAAAAAGCGGTAAAGGTTGCATTTTCATCCTCTATTTCAATATCTTTTCGCGGATTTTTCATTTTTAATGACTATTTAAACAGTTGATGCGATAAAAACACTTTATTTGACATAATCAATAGCTCATTATTTTAATATTGAATAATTTCCAATTAAAAACATTCAAATGCATAATTGAGTCTTAATAACACAATAAAAGCTTAAAATTACTACAAAACAGGGTGTTATTTAAAAAATCTTATTCTGTTTAGAATTGCGTAGAATAAGATTAATTGAATTTTTTTTTATTGAGTATATCTCCATATTAGATGCGTTATATATGAAACACATAATAAAATATATTTCCATTTTTTAACCCCTTCGTAAATAATTCTAAAAAAAATAATGATGTTCATTTCAGTTTTATAATATAAACATTTTCAGATATATATATTTAGATATGCAACATTCTGTATATAGACCATTCTGTTTTATTATACCTGCTTGTAGACATTACTTATTCCAAGTAAAATAATCCATTTTTATAAAAATGTTTTTAATATCAAACTAGCTTAAATATTACAAAATTTATCTGCTATATACAAAATAATGTTCAAAAAATTAGCCCTTTATCAAATTTTAAAAATGAGCAGCATATGAAAGTTAAAACATTGAAAAATTTTGAAAACCATAATATTTCATCAAAATTTGTTTATCTTTCTCCCTTTTTCTGAAACATACAGAGAATGTCCAAATATTCTTATTTATATATCTTAATTTTGCGTATATGCCCTTATTTAAGATATACTCTATAATTTTAAGTACTTAAATATTGACTACCCATGTAAATATATCAAAACTATTAAATAAAAATATATAAAATCTGTATAAAAAGTACAATAACTTAATGAAACAGATTTCGTTGATAAAAAAGTCTTTTATGTCGAGATAATTTTTAAAATTCGCCTCCAAAACCATTGATTTTTTTGAATTATTTTCACTACGAAATGTTTATCTGCAAAAGCAACAATTTAAAAATACCCAAGTAATATTATAGTGATAGAAAGTGATATCGCATTTTCGATTAAATCATAATCACTATATATTAAGAATAAATTTTGTATTTTCAAGGTGTATACCGGGTGTTCAAATTAAAGTGTTACAGCTAAATACCGCCTTTTATAAAAAAAAATGTTTTAGACGAAAGTTTTATAGTTTTGTGTGGAAAAATTTTTGGCTACAATCGTTTTTTATAGCTAACCATAATATGGCCAACTTTTTTTTCGTCCAGCAAAACTTTCAAGTAGCTGTTACTCAAAAAGTAAATATTTCCCTCAAAAGTTTCTTATTTTTTTTATGTACTTTAAGAATATTTAAAAAAAATGGGGTTCCAATTTAAAAAAACAAAGTTCACCTCGATATGGCCATATTATAGTCAGCTATAAAAAAATGAATTTAGCCAAAATGTTTTTCCCAAAAAACTAAAAAACTTTTGTCTAAAACTTTTTTTTCTAAAATGCATATTTTCGGCGGTATTTAACTGTAACACTTTAATTTGAACACCCGGTATATCACCAGTATATATTTTGTTGTCTCTAAAGGTGTTTGAAACGTTATAGCTACTAAGTGGGGCCATCTTAAAGTTGCCCAAACTTGAATGTGGAAAATAGTGGTTACTACAACGAAAGCATGTCCTTTATATACAGCTTGCAAGTGGTAATGATCTTGAAGTTTCGAGAAAAACTCTTATACCTTTAAAGTTGCGGTACTTCATTGTATAACTGCAGTAATTCTTACTACGTTTTTGTCATGCTCTTAAGTAATTTCACTTCAAATTTAATAATATGTTCAAAATTCACAAGGAAGTAACCGTTGCCTATTTGAAGAACCCTGTTTAAGGGGATTCTTACTTTTGAAAATAGGCTTAAATTTTAAGGATTTTAATTAAGGAATTGTAACTGATCTAGTATTCGGATGTTATTGAAAAAAATATATTTTTTATGAACAACTGAAACTTAAATGGCTCTTCATTCAAAATTTTCAAAAATAAATAGAAGATATTAAAAAAATTGAAAGTCGACTTGAACTCGTCCAACTTCAAAAAATTATTACGCATATATTTTCATAAATATCAAAAAAAAAAACGAAAGAAGAGCAGACTTTATTTATATGTTCTTAATATGCTTCTAAAATTTCAATTAATTTGATGCGTTAGAATTTCCACAATTCTATTATAAAAATGCATTGTTTTTAATGCAAAATCCAAGCGTATACTCTTCTATCTTTCGCATGCTTTCTTTTTGTCATCGAGAAGCGGCGGCCAGCAACAAGAAGTGATCCTGGGGATTGGGAGCGATGAGTGCACGTTTTTCTGTGTCTATAATTTTTTTTGTTGCTCAAAGAACTTTTGAACTTTAAATTACATTACATTTGGTACAAAATTCATCTGAAAATGGTCAAAAATTTTAAAAAATAGAAAGAAAACAAAATCACTTTGACTTTTTTATAATTTTGATAGAGTTTTCGGGATCGTTAAATTTCTAAAATTAAAAATACATTGTGTCTCGAAAGGGACACGGAACAGCAACAGATTATTTACATAAAACTATGAAAATGTAGCTAAATTTATCTATTTAGACTAAATTTCAAGTCAGATACAGGGTGCTTGAAAAAATTATTTGGATTTTTTTTTTTTAAATTAATATGGAAAGAATCGTATTTTTGTTGTTTTTACACTTGAGTGGCAGTCCGATTGACTTTCAGTAAAAAAACTGTACCTTTACCCTATATGTCGCTTAATACAAGCTTAATACCTACTTTCGGATAGGCAAGTTTGGCTAAATCGTGATATTTTTACATAAGAAAGTTACTAATCTGCTGCTTCTTCATTCTTATGGACCTTGTGTTTTTTGAAAGATTTCACCAACAATCTAAGTAGTGGAACTCATTGTGATATACTTAACAAAATAATTCTTAGAATAATAAGTGCCAATTTCATAATCAAATTAAAGGAAACTTCAATATTAAAAGGACACAAATGTTATAACGATTTCATAAACCAAATTTATTGAAAAAGTACACTTTGAAGCTTCGTTTAAGTAAATACCCTATTTTGCTCCTTTAGAAGCTTTAAAGCGTGCTTTTTCTAATAACGCTTGAAAGTTTTTCGTTTTGATTGAGAATTTTTTATGACATCGCGCCAGTTGTTTAGTTTAATTTGATGTGAGTACACAAACAAATAATATAACTTTATTTTGAAATTGTTGAATTTTGATTTTTACTGTTCATCAGTTGTCGTCACTTGATTTATAGCATTGTAACGTAAAGTCAGTAATTTCCAAGCTCTATTTTGAAAAAGATTTTCATATTTATTATGATAAAAATAGTATTCTAGCTATACCAACCTTTTCAACATTGTTCATTTTGTCAACTGATTTAAACTTTAGTTTTTTCCAGAGCACCCCTTTTTCATGATAGGATACATTGATATATACTATAATTTCGGAAATCCCAAACTAAAATTTAAAATGGATTAAAAGCAATCATTTGTAATTACATATAGGTACTCTGGGGTCCGTACTTTCGATAAAAGGGTTAATACGATTACCCATAGCATTATCCTGCTTTCTGTGTCCTACATTGCAGATATTAATTCCTAGAATAATTAAATTTCAAAACGTTCAATTTTTTTTTGCCTACTTTGGAAAACCCGAAGGGCTTACATGATATATATCATTCGGGCGGCTCGAGTTCCCGTCAGCATAAAACCTTTTACCTGCGTTTGAACTTTTGTCTCTTAATACTGCACTCGAATTCCCGGCAGTGTTCAAATTTATCCATAATCCTTAACTCGAATTCCCGTTAGCGGTTAGTAATAATTAAAACTACATAATTTTTGAAGTTGCATCATATTTATTTAATTAAATGTACACTAAATTTATATGCCACACATTTTAAAAAATCATAGCGGCTAATTTCTTTACACTGATATTGTGAAATTTTGGCTTTTTAAAACGTCTTCTTTTATTAAACGTTTTTTTTTATTGCTACTATTTATTTTAAGTATCTGCTTGGATTCTTTTCAACGCCTCAAGAAACACGTGTATATTTGGATGATAAGCCACACAATAATGTATAAAATTAGAATGAAAACTTTCACAACAGTTCGTAGTTCTAGTAATGTCTGCAGAACATTCTTACTAAATATTAGGGGGAAAACTTGAATCTTGACTTATATAATTTTCGGTTAAATAGTCCGCGAATTGAACCACTTTTTCATTTTGAGGCATATCTTCTGCAAAATCAAAAGCAAATGCATCTCCTACTTCATCTGGATGTAAAAATCTAAGTCTAAATATATGGTGTAACCATTTTCCTATCTAACAGACAGGATTTCGATATTCTTTTGATAGGCCAAGTTGAAGTATTTTTCTAAACCTATAAGAAAAATTATTTTGTTAGTACATATGGTACTTATCCTCAAATACCTTTCTATTTTTATATAATTTATTTAGTTTTACTATTTAAAACCTCTATTAACTTTCTCCAATGAGTATTGTAGAGGCCTTGTATTGTATTATTATGAAGAAAAAGAACTATTTCTACTATTATACTCTACCCATTTAACGTACACTAATGGATTTTGTGTGACAAAATATACTCTTTATTTTATTTATATCTAAAATTTTATTTAAAACTGTTTGTTTATTTACTTGAAGATTAATTTTATGATTTACATAAAAAATATTTCTTAGTAAGTACATTTTAAAAATATACAAGATCATCGGTTAGGGTACTTAAATCGCAAATTGATGGCTCATCCAATGTATTAAGTTTTAATTAAGTTTACAAACAAAAGAATCAAATAAAAAATAAAATTACAACTACTAAACGCGCTACGCTCTACACCAACAAGGCATGTTAAATATGATAGTAAAAAATAGAGTCATTTATTTTTAATATTTCAATATTTCAAGTTTGTTTTAAAATACCGATTAACTTTATTATAACAACCTTTCTAATGAAAATAGGCGTGTGCAAAGAGTAACTTTCCGCCTATGTGCGGAAAATAATGTCAAACTGACAATTCACGGAAAATGTCAACTTTCGAGTTAGAGTTAAATGTGGAAAAGTCTACTTTGGATAGTAATCGTAGAAAAAAATTTCTTTATAAACATCAGATATCGAAATTTTTCAGTCGTATACTAGTTAGTCCAAAAATATGAATATTGAGCAAGAGTACAGTATCTTTGTTTTTGAAAATATCAAAGTTGATAATATATCACATATACGTAAAATTGTTGATATATAAATTCAGTTTTATTTTATTTGATTTTTTAAGTGTTTACTTTTAACGTTAAATTTAATTCTAAACAAATTTTTTTTACAGATTCAAAAATCAAGATACCTACCATACCGTGTATACGACTGAAAAAATGTTAATATTTGATGGTTGTATTTTAGGTTTTAGAACATGCAGAGATTTTCATAAAGAATAATTTTTTTATTAAATGTAAGATTAACTTTTTTCCCATTTGTATAAAACTTTTTGGGACACATTGTATACCTATGTATAATTGAAACCTCGTTTGAGGAAAAGTGAAAATGGATATTTAAAAAACAATTATTACACTAGATATTGAAATAAATGGGTTCTTACCAAGTTTGTGCCAAATGGAAAAATGGTTGTAACAGCAGAATGTATTCCTTTTTCGAAATCAACGACTATGGTGTCAAACGAATCCAAATTCGCTACATTGATCAATTAAAATTTGAAGCAATTTCACATAAGTTGATCTCATTTTGTTATTTAATAAACAATATAAAATTGGAACATATGTATCATTTACATATACATGCAAACAAAAGAATTGAAAAAAATATTTTGGACAATTATCGAAAGTTCCATCCATATAAAATTTTGTTTGAGCACAAATAAATTCTATGTTGCTCTTACAAGAAAAAACAATTATTTCTTCGGTGGGATCGTTGACAAATAAAAATTGTTCGTCCTTAATTGTTTTTATATCTAATAAATTCAAAATAATTTGAACGTCTGCAGAAGATTTTGGTAATTTGGGGAATAATTTACGTTTTTCTATTCCAAAGTTATTTCGAATGTATTTCATGTCTTTACTTGTAAGAGTATCCAAACACTGTTTTTGAGAGTTTATTTCCCTGTGGATAATTTTGGCAGGTCTGTCGCACATCCAGTCTTCAGCTTTTCGCTTTACTTGGTTACTCACTTTTTGTCTGTTTAATACACCTTGATCTAACATTTCATGCTCATGGGCACCACTTTTCATTGAAAAATTAAATCTCCTAGTGTGTATAATTTTGCACAAGTTTTCGTGACACAACATCAACAAGTTTCATCTGTACTTTTTAAAATACGATATTTGTAAAACTTATAATTTTCTAACAAAATTAAAGGTTTTCCTTTTTCACCCCTTGTTATCACATGAAGATCCATATTAATATTTATTTTCCTATTTCCCTGTTATAGGAGTTATTCTCCTTTTCAGGGTGGAATAATATTGCGAAAAATTCCTAAACATATACTTATTGAGGCCTCATCTTAATAATCGATTTAATTGTTATTTATTAAGCTATTAAATAATTGAAAGTAAATAAATATAATAATCCTTTTAATTGCTGACCGCATCGAACGCCTGAGGTAGGTACCTACCTAATTAAATTCACCCCTTTCGGGAACTCGAGTAGTGGATTATCTCAAACTTCAACTGCTTGTCGGGAATTCTAGGAACGGATTATGGTTAAAATTTTACTTGACGGGAATTAGAGTGTCCTCATATCATTTTACAAACCATTTTTTAGGAAACTTAACAATTTTGTGGCTAATATTCCGGTTAATGTTAGAATCAAACAGATCAGCAATACCAACATGGTAAAATTTTGTTAAAGCACGTTTTAGTAAAAGGAAAATCATTATGAAAAGACAGTTTTTAAAGGAGGTTCTAAAGTGAACTTTAAATAGAAGCTTCCTTTCTTTAAATCTGCCTTTAGGGTTCGATTATGAAATTGGCCCTAATATGGATGAATTAAAGTACCTACCTATTTCTCGTGCGGTCTCAAATTGGGGTGGCAAAAAACTGATCGAAAAACATTTGATCGAATTGGAAATTTGATCAAAAATACATTTTATCGAATAACATTTGATCGAATATAATATATATTATCGAAAGGACAATAGATATAAAATTCATTACATCAAAAGGACAGTATAACGAAAATCTACTTTAAAAATAATAAAAAATAAAAAAATCAAACGAAATCATGCAACTGTCCGTCTAATCCCTATTACCGGGGAATCTAAACTCAGTGTATACGTAAAATTTTTCGATATTCTCAAATATTTAAAAAACAACTAATTTATCTAATCTGTGCGACCTGGAGCCATTTAAATTTTACTGATGATTGCTCTCAGACAGGTTAGGTAAATTAATTAAGTTTTTTTTTTATAAAATCTCAATTAATTTATCTAACCTGTGCGGCCTGAAGCCGTCGAAGGTTGCTACGCAAAAAAATATATACTAAAATGAGAAAATCAAAAATTCTTAACCAATTTACTTAACTTGTCTGGCCTGAAGCCATTTAAATTTATCACATTGTTCTCGCACAGGTTAGGTAAATAAGTTTTTTTTTTCTAGTTTTATGTATATTTGGTTTTTCGATTTGCTTTTTCTGTCAAATCTATTCTTGATCAATTTTCTTTTCGATTATTTTTTCTTTTCGATAGTTTTTCTTTTCGATCAATTGATATTTGATCAATGTTGTGCCACCCACCAAATTGTTCGTAATAAAATATGAAGATTTAAAAATAATTTAAAGTGAACTTAACTTGCGTTTAAATCCAATAACATAATTTTTCTGGGTATGCTTAATCGGTAAATTGTACCGAACATTTAAAAAACAGCATACCTATCTGAATAATCTTGAAATACGTCGGCCACTGAAAACAGAGAAATACCCTCTAATAGACCAGTTAATTACAGCATTTGACAAAGCGACGTGCTTGAGAGTAACCAGCTCGTCAACTGTCTTCGGTCCCAACCAATATTCGAATAGACCATTTTTTGATTGCAGCACATCAGCAAGCGACGTTCATGTGAATAACGAATTTATCAACTTTTGATCTATTCAACTAAAATATATCTTCACGTCGGTTTCACTGCGTTACATGTTACCAAATGAAAATGAAAATTAGAAATGTACCGTCTAGAAAAAAGTAAGAATGCCCTTAACTATCACCCGCATTTAAAGATCATTGCCACTTTTAAGCAGTATTTAAAGGACATGCTTTTTCTGCAAAAACTACACTTTTTTCCACATTCAAGTTTGTGCAACTTTAAGATGTCCCCTTTTAGTAGCTATTACGTTTCAAACACCTTCACAGGCAACAAAATATTATAAAACTTTAAAGTAATTCCCAGTAGTGACATATACGTTGCTACAACTAAACAAATTCCAAAATATAGTTATTTCTAGTATATTTGGGTAAATTTAGTGATTATGTCATTTAATCGAAGTTGTGATATCAATTTCTGTCACTATAATGTTACTTGGGAATTGTTTTACTTATTGCTTATGCTGATAGACATCTCGTTGTGAAAACAAATTAAAATAGTTTTTGCTCTGCAGATCAACGTATTTCTAAATTTGTTTTTTCTTTAATTGATATGTGGAGATATGTTCAATCTTTTACTAATTAAAATGACAGGTTTTTTTTTAAATGATTATATCGTAGAAACGCGAAGGGTTTAAAAACATTTAACTGCCCGTTAAACGAACTATTTACCCATTTTTAAAAGTTTCCATATTTTGTACTAGCACTATAAAATTATTGTCCATTTATAAAAAAAGTAGTTAAAAGAAATTAAATAAGGTTTATGGTATCTGCAAGAGGTAGGGATATATTTAATTTATCACAACATCTAAAAAGCCTAATTTGAAGTTTAATGTTGAAATATTCCAAAGTTTATTTTATTTATGAAGTAGTCTAGTTTAAGATAAAGCTAAGTAAAGCACTCACCACCGAAAAGTGTCTTCTCACTTAACAGGAAAAATTGATTTAAAAAAAATTCTGTACCTGTTAATTTAAAAATTTGATAACCCAAAAGATGTTTTTAAAATTGATGAAATTATTGAGAAAAAAAAATGTGATTGGTAGTATATATTGATGAAGACTGAAAAAGACTTTGCGAAATAATGTTTGGTTAATCTCTAGAGAACATTTCAATGCACCAGGGGCGGCTGGTGACCTAAATTTTGGGGATTCAGAGTAGCAGAATATAGATCTCGGTAAATTTTGGTCACAAGCCGCCACTGCAATGCACTAAATTTTAAAATATGCCATTTCCGTTAATTATTCACACATTGGGACCAAAAGTACCAATCCATATCCGAAATATCAAAAAAATGATATCATTAAAAGTTGACTACTTATTTTTTAGTATTTAATATTTAATTTTTTTTTGTATAAAAATGAATATATTATGACCACTTACTATTCCATTTTTTGACAATATGTTAAATAGTTGTTTTTACACCAAATTTTTGTGTTATCATCACAAAAATATACCCGGTTAAGATGAATATTTTTGATGAGTACACCAGTAATTACGTGATGTATATTGCCTTTAGCTGGAAAAATTTTCGGAAGTGTTGATATTTTGCGATTTTATGTATTTTTAACTGCTTTTTTCGATTTTTTATTTTTCCACCTCCTAACTTTGTCGCTGTCGCCGCCATATTGTAATAAATTATGAAAAAAGAGTTTTTTGACGATATCTTGATACTCGTTGATTTTACAGCAAAAATGACTCTATAATAAGTTAAAGTGTATAATTTCCTCTATAATTATAATATAAAATCAGCCCATTTTAGATAAAAGACTAAAGAAGATCAATACTTAACGTCCAATGAAAAGTTATGCCCATTTCCACACTACCTTGAAGTAGGGCATACGGCGCGTTTTTTTGTGGTTTCCCCAGTAGGCCCAATCCACATATTGGTTCCTAAGTAAACACTACACTATTTTTTTTCGCTTTGGTAACCCTAAAGGACCAGCTTCTTCTATGTTTCTGCTAGTTGATGGCAATAACGTTTGAGACTCGTGAGGGATCACTGGCGCAGTATATTCTTCTGTACTTTCTGCATCCGCAGTTGATCCCTCTGAATTTTCTGCACCAATTTTATTAACCCCTTACTGCATGATTTTTTATTTTTTTGTCAAAAAAATATATACGTTAGAATGATTTATTTTATTAAAAAATACAATATGTTCCAGATATTGCTGTTAAAGATGTGCTCTGTCGCAATCTATTATATAATATGGGACATATTGTATAATAGATTTCGACGTGCTCTTCGAGCACTTCATTAACAACAAATTGTATTCATATATTGCTGTTAACAACGTGCTCAAAGAGCACGTCGCAATATATTATACAATATGTCCCATATACTGCTATTAAAGATGTGCTCTGTCGCAATCTATTATTTAATATGGGACATATTGTATAATAGATTGCGACGTGCTCTTCGAGCACGTTGTTAACAACGAATTTTATCCATATATTGCTGTTAACGACGTGCTCGAAGAGCACGTCGCAATCTGTTATACAATATGTCCAAAATATTGCTGTTAAAGATGTGCTCTGTCGCAATCTATTATTTAATATGGGACATATTGCATAATAGATTGCGACGTGCTCTTCGAGCACGTTGTTAACAACAAATTGTATCCATATATTGCTGTTAACGACGTGCTCGAAGAGCACGTCGCAATCTGTTATACAATATGTCCAAAATATTGCTGTTAAAGATGTGCTCTGTCGCAATCTATTATTTAATATGGGACATAGTGTATAATAGATTGCGACGTGCTCTTCGAGCACGTTGTTAACAACAAATTGTATCCATATATTGCTGTTAACGACGTGCTCGAAGAGCACGTCGCAATCTGTTATACAATATGTCCAAAATATTGCTGTTAAAGATGTGCTCTGTCGCAATCTATTATTTAATATGGGACATATTGTATAATAGATTGCGACGTGCTCTTTGAGCACGTTGTTAACAACAAATTGTATCCATATATTGCTGTTAACGACGTTCTCGAAGAGCACGTCGCAATCTGTTATACAATATGTCCAAAATATTGCTGTTAAAGATGTGCTCTGTCGCAATCTATTATTTAATATGGGACATATTGTATAATAGATTGCGACGTGCTCTTCGAGCACGTTGTTAACAACGAATTGTATCCATATATTGCTGTTAACGACGTGCTCGAAGAGCACGTCGCAATCTGTTATACAATATGTCCAAAATATTGCTGTTAAAGATGTGCTCTGTCGCAATCTATTATTTAATATGGGACATATTGTATAATAGATTGCGACGTGCTCTTCGAGCACGTTGTTAACAACAAATTGTATCCATATATTGCTGTTAACGACGTGCTCGAAGAGCACGTCGCAATCTGTTATACAATATGTCCAAAATATTGCTGTTAAAGATGTGCTCTGTCGCAATCTATTATTTAATATGGGACATATTGTATAATAGATTGCGACGTGCTCTTCGAGCACGTTGTTAACAACAAATTGTATCCATATATTGCTGTTAACGACGTTCTCTAAGAGCACGTCGCAATCTGTTATACAATATGTCCAAAATATTGCTGTTAAAGATGTGCTCTGTCGCAATCTATTATTTAATATGGGACATATTGCATAATAGATTGCGACGTGCTCTTCGAGCACGTTGTTAACAACAAATTGTATCCATATATTGCTGTTAACGACGTTCTCGAAGAGCACGTCGCAATCTGTTATACAATATGTCCAAAATATTGCTGTTAAAGATGTGCTCTGTCGCAATCTATTATTTAATATGGGACATATTGCATAATAGATTGCGACGTGCTCTTCGAGCACGTTGTTAACAACAAATTGTATCCATATATTGCTGTTAACGACGTGCTCGAAGAGCACGTCGCAATCTGTTATACAATATGTCCAAAATATTGCTGTTAAAGATGTGCTCTGTCGCAATCTATTATTTAATATGGGACATATTGTATAATAGATTGCGACGTGCTCTTCGAGCACGTTGTTAACAACAAATTGTATCCATATATTGCTGTTAACGACGTGCTCGAAGAGCACGTCGCAATCTATTATACAATATGTTCCAGATATTGCTGTTAAAGATGTGCTCTGTCGCAATCTATTATATAATATGGGATATATTGTATATTATTTCGAAAATAAAACAAAAGCTATAAGTATAAATTCACATTAATTTTTAAATAATAGATTCAACAAAAGAGTCAAAATCTTGCCCTACTTTGTGTGGAATTTGCTAAAACAATTGCGATCCTTATTTAAACACAAAAATACTGAAAATTTGCCACATAATATCTGGGATTTTTCCTTATATTCTGGATATTTGCACCTCTGTCGTTCTTCGCTTCCTCTTGACAAATGATTCGAGTTGTCCTTTCTTATTTTCTGGACTGGAATCTGCGAAAAAGGGTATTTCTTTTTTTTTTGAGATCCACTTGAGGTTGTAAGCTGGTACTTGGTGTTCCCCTTTTTCTTTCTGAACTATAAGCTCTGGTCAAAACTTCTGAAAGTATCCAGGAAATGGAAAAATACCCTCATTTACCACTTTTTGGATCGAATTTGGATTCGGTAGTATCCTAACATAGAATCGAGAATAGTTGCTTCCTTAGGGAATTTGAAATTATGCACACTATTTCCTCTTACTGTCCCCAAAGGTAAAATATCATTTTTGGTGAAGTATATTTGTAGAGGAATGCTCGTAAACCAGGTAAACCAATTTTAGCGGCTGCATGTGAACAAGCGAGTGTGCCAAATATGGGGCAACTTGAGTTGACAGCGCACAAACACCTCGGAAATAATTTTGAACGTGTGTCAAATATGGCACAGTATGCGGTAAGGGTTTCATTACTATCTTCCAAAACTTGAGGCATGTTATCACATTTATTGTCACAGTTTAAGCAAATTATAGAACAGCTGAGCCCTGCTTTTCTACACCCACATGCTCCCCGACATCTTCCTTTGCATTTACAAGAAATGAGTCGAAGAAGAACTTCTTGGAGCAGGAGCTTGGAGTGTAGTCAAAAGAACAACACCATTTTTGTTCTTCTTTCAACCCCATTGATCTGCAGGTTTTTCGTTACCATTCTATACGTAGGCTCAATGAATAAAATACGTATTTCTTTGTAAATTTGCAGAGAAAATTATGTAGTTTAAATTATTACATAATCATTTTTACAGTAAAAGCAACCAAGTAACGAGATGTCTTGAAGAATCTCTTTTTTTTTGTAATTTATTGCAATATGACGGCAACAGTAGCAAAGATATGAGGTGACAAAATAAAAATTCTGAAAAAGCAGCTCTAAATATGTAGAATCACAAATTCCGCAAATTTTTCCAGGTAAATTTAGATAGTTACTGGACCAGAGCCGGTTTCACATTATAAAATTGTGAGTATAAATGCCTTTTAGCGCGAATATATTATATCAAACTGTTGTATTTTATATGTAAAAGAAGAATTTTGAACAGTTTAAAATGTGTACACGTATTCGATGATGAAATCGTTCAAAATTTTTCTCATAATGCAACATATTCTTGTTCGTAAAAATATCTGTGACTGTAAATCATGTTTTATTAAAAAAGAAAGTTAGATGTTTGAACAATTGCTTTGTGGGAAATTGTTATTTTCAGAAAATATTTTAAAACCACAAAAATACAAAAAAACCATACACATTGTATATTTATAATGTAATTCTAAAGTATACCAGTATTTATTATACTGTGGACTACATGAATTTTTGGCTTTTTATTCATTACCTACCCCATTTAACTTCCTTCCAGTGAAACCCTACACGATCCTGACGACGCAATCAAAAATGGCACAGTTCTTGGATTTTTTGAAGAAAATCCATCGAAAATTACAAACATTCATTATTGGTTGCCTATATTAATTATCAAGAAAATAATTTGACGTTTGATTGTATCAATCATATCGTGTTATTTAAAAAAATGTTGAGTTTACGGATTTGATACTAGGGCGATCAGATAAGTTCACGCTATTTTTCAGCTGATGTCAACGCGTTACAAATTATTGGCTTGTTATTTGAAGTTAATGCCATTTTAGTTCGCTTTTCCCAGTTTATTGTGACTTAATTGTGCGTAAATACCAAAATACCAAAAGCGAGAAGGTGTAAAAGGTTCTATAATCAAATAATCGTGTATAGAATGTCACATTTAAAGCTCAAAAATACACTCAGTTTTTTTCTAACAGCAATAATAAAAAAGTTGTGACTCATTTAACAAAAAGTATCGAAGATGGAGAGAAGCAGACACCTGTCAGACATTTTAAATTAAATACTGTACCTGTATGCCAAATTTCATAAAGATCTGAGCAAAAATAAAAAAATTTCGATATCTCCTCGCTTTTCTATTATCCTGATACAAAGTTCCGAATTCGAAAAGATCCAATTTTGTCTACAAAATTTTGGTATCAGTATAGCAGAAACGCGACAAGGTATTTGACTTATTTTTAAATGTGAATAACTGCTAAACGGCTCAAGATAGAGGCAAGCGGCAAGGGGCATTTTAAACTATCCGTCTGGCTCTACCTTCATGTGAATTTATGGAATAATTCGATCATTATTGACTGAGGAATTAAGAAAAAAAAGTTAACCCTTATAGCTAGGGAGCAACTGAGTTCACCCCTTAATTCCTCTTGCTTTCTTTTATATGTACCCCAATTTTCATCAAGATCGGAGACAAAAAAATATTTTGTCAAAAATTTTTGAAGAAATAAAAACAATTTAAATTTGCATATGGATAGAGGGTCACATGTAGATCTCAAAAATAGTCTGTTTTTTTCTAACAGCAATAATAAAAAAGTTGCGACTCATTTAGCCAAAAGTATCGAAGATGGAGAGAAGCAGACACCTGCCAGACATTTTAAATTAAATACTGTACCTGTGTGCCAAATTTCATAAAGATCTGAGCAAAAATAAATTTTTTTCGATATCTCCCCGCTTTTCTATTATCCTGATACAAAGGTCCGAATTTTAAAAGTTCCAATTTTGTCTACAAAATTTTGGTATCAGGATAACAGAAACGCGACAAGGTATTAGACTTATTTTTAAATGTGAATAACTACTAGACGGCTCAAGATAGAGGCAAGCGGCAAGGGGCATTTTAAACTATCCGTCCGGCTCTACCTTCATGTGAATTTATGGAATAATTCGATCATTATTGACTGAGGAATTAAGAAAAAAAAGTTAACCCTTATAGCTAGGGAGCAACTGAGTTCACCCCCTAATTCCTCTTGCTTTCTTTTATACGTACCCCAATTTTCATCAAGATCGGAGACAAAAAAATATTTTGTCAAAAATTTTTGAAGGCTATACCCTTTCGATTTTTTTGAAGAAATAAAAAACAATTTAAATTTGCATATGGATAGAGGGTCACATGTAGATCTCAAAAATACAGTCTGTTTTTTTCTAACAGCAATAATAAAAAAGTTGTGACTCATTTAGCAAAAAGTATCGAAGATGGAGAGAAGCAGACACCTGCCAGACATTTTAAATTAAATACTGTACCTGTGTGCCAAATTTCATAAAGATCTGTGCAAAAATAAATAAAATTCGATATCTCTTCGCTTTTCTATTATCCTGATACAAAGGTCCGAATTCGAAAAGATCCAATTTTGTCTACAAAATTTTGGTATCAGTATAGCAGAAACGCGACAAGGTATTTGACTTATTTTTAAATGTGAATAACTGCTAAACGGCTCAAGATAGAGGCAAGCGGCAAGGGGCATTTTAAACTATCCGTCCGGCTCTACCTTTATGTGAATTTATGGAACAATTCGATCATTATTAACTCAGGAATTAAGAAAAAAAGTTAACCCTTATAGCTAGGGAGCAACTGAGTTCACCCCTTAATTCCTCTTGCTTTCTTTTATATGTACCCCAATTTTCATCAAGATCGGAGACAAAAAAATATTTTGTCAAAAATTTTTGAAGGCTATACCCTTTCGATTTTTTTGAAGAAATAAAAAACAATTTAAATTTGCATATGGATTTTGCATATGGATAGAGGGTCACATGTAGATCTCAAAAATACACTCAGTTTTTTTCTAACAGCAATAATAAAAAAGTTGTGACTCATTTAACAAAAAGTATCGAAGATGGAGAGAAGCAGACACCTGTCAGACATTTTAAATTAAATACTGTACCTGTATGCCAAATTTCATAAAGATCTGAGCAAAAATAAAAAAATTTCGATATCTCCTCGCTTTTCTATTATCCTGATACAAAGTTCCGAATTCTAAAAGATCCAATTTTGTCTATAAAATTTTGGTATCAGTATAACAGAAACGCGACAAGGTATTTGACTTGTTTTTAAATGTGAATAACTACTAAACGGCTCAAGATAGAGGCAAGCGGCAAGGGGAATTTTAAACTATCAGTCCGGCTCTACCTTTGTGTGAATTTATGGAACAATTCACTCAGGAATTAAGAAAAAAAAGTTAACCCTTATTGCTAGGGAGCAACTGAGTTCACCCCTTAATTCCTCTTGCTTTCTTTTATATGTACCCCAATTTTCATTAAGATCGGAGACAAAAAAATTTTTGAAGGCAACACAGAATACACCAGTGTGTAATCTTGGTTGCCTGTTAGTGAATAACTGAAATTGTGTAGCTTCACCTATTAGCCGATAGATGGCGCTTGTATTTTTTCCGCCATTTCTTACCTTTTAACTGATGTGCTTCAAAATTGATTAAAAAAAAAAACAAAGAAGTCGATTAAAGACGTTTATTTGTGAAAAATACATAATAAAAGCATAAATAATTGTACATTTAAATATTGTAATACACATTAAAGAGACCCTGCTTTGCTGGTGTGAAGAGTAATGACGTTCAAACATGTAAGGAAAAGAAACGTCGCAGTATCAATGTTGTCAATTACAGGTAGAGTCGTCAATCGATAGTGAGAGCTACCATCTGGTCACTGGCAACGTCGATACCATGCATTCTTTATTCTTCTGCACATGCGAACAGGCCCGACGAGAGGAACAGGCAAGGGGAGCAAAATCCCCAGGGTACAGGCAGTTTTATAAAAATAGGTTATATGTGGGGGACGGGCCCTTGTCAGTGTTTTGCTCCGGGTCTCGCCATAGCTCTCAGCGGCCCTGCACGCGAACGCCAACATTAACAAAATGGGACCGAACATTTTATCTTGACAGCTTTGCAGAAAACTCGGTTATTTCATTAAAATTAAGGAGTCATAGCAAAAAACAATTTTATATAATTAAAAAAAAGTCTGTAGATAGAAATTTCTTAGCAAATGTAACTTGTTAATTAGTTCTTGACATTTTCCGTTACAGAATAGAAACAACTCAATAAAGGTCTTTAAATCATACAAAATATTTAGGTAACACAAAACGAAATAAAATTAACCATATAAGTCACAAGTAGGTCTTTTGAATATTCAAGATTATCTGTAAATGTTCTCATTTCATTTAAAGCCTTAACAAATTCACAAAATAAAATCTGCAGTGTTTCGTTTCTAGTATTACAACTTCGATGAGTGATTTTCAACTAAAACAAAATTATGACAATATCATTTACATGAAGAGATAGGTAGCTGCAAAAAAGTACAAAGCAAAACAAATTGGCAAAATTGGGATTGGTGATGTTTTCTCTCATAGCTGAATAAATCATTCTTGCATACATAGTGGCGCAAGAATTTTATTGCTGGTTGATGGAACTTCTACTTCTAAAAATATAAAAATATGTGTATTAGTTTTAATCTTAGATAAAAGAGACCAGAGATATAACATACACCGGTTTTAATCCTGCGCAAATGTTGCCAATTTCTAAAGAAGGGTTAACGGAGTGGGGGAACTGGGCGGCGACCCGAACTCTGTGACAGGGACCGGACTTTGTTTATTAGCAACTTAATGAACTATTAGGTTTATTTAAAAGGTGTTTAATCGAATTTTGTATTATGAAATCAAATTATCGTGATTTTTTAATATCAAACAGATGCCACGACATTTTATGTAAAGAGAAGACCTTTTATAGAATATTTCGTTAGCGTTTATTTACTACGGACTTTTCTGCAAGAGATTACAGTAAAATGTTGAAATAGAATATATTGTTAATAGAGCAAAAAATGTTACTCATTGTCTACGAGTATTATAAAAATAGCATGTGCGCAGGCTAATACTGCAAATCTACCCTTATGAGTTGAACATTATATTTTTTCTACGGCTATTACATATTATTAAAAATTAGTCAAAATGAGAAAATGCTGTTTTGTATTGTAACCTCAGAAAAAGTATATTAAGGCTTCTTTCTTTAAGAATATTAATTATTATAAAGGATGAGTCACATAAAACTCTAGAAATGCATATGTCTGAAACCAGATAACATTTTAAAATTTAAATCTATTAAAAGTCATTTGGTCGCTAGGGATGAGTGATTATCGAAATAAATTATCGATAATTGAATATAATCGATTATTTTCGATCAATAGATTATTTTCAAACAATATATTTTTTGTCATTTCCTTTAAAATCGACTACTTGATTATCTTTGAAAAATCAAAAATAATCGATTAATTAAAAAGCCAATTAACCGATAAATCAGTGTTTACAAAATATAATATAAATAGAATTATCGTTTATTTTAAATAATCGATTATGGAAACAGATTATTCGATAATCTTTGAAAAATCGAAAATAATCGATTAATCAAAAATAATCAATTAATTAAAAAGTCGATTAACTGATAAATCGATTTAAAAAAAACAGAATGATCGATTATTTTAAATAATTGATTATTTTCGATCAATCGATTATTATCAATAATCTATTTTTATTGTATTTCCTTTAAAATCGTTAATTCGATTATCTTTGAAATACCGAAAATAATCGATAATTCCAAAATAATCGCCTAATCAAAAATAAACAATTAATTAAAAAGCCGATTCTATGATAAATCGATTATTACCAATAATCTATTTTATTGTATTTCAAAAATATTCGATTAATTAAAAAGTCGATTAACTGACAAATCGATTTTCAAAAAAAACAGAATGATCGATTATTTTAAATAATCGATTATTTTCGATCAATCGATTATTATCAATAATCTATTTTTATTGTATTTCCTTTAAAATCGATAATTTGGTTCTTTGAAATACCAAAAATAATAAATAATTCCAAAATAATCGCCTAATCGAAAATAACCAATTAATTAAGAAGCCGATTCTCATATTTCCTTTGAAATTGATTATTCGATTATCGAAAATAATTGATTATTAAAAAGCTGATTATCCAATAAATCGATAATTTTAAAAAATAACCAAAATATCGATTATGTAAAATAACCGATTATATTCAATCGATTATTTTCATATAATATCTTTGAAAAATCGAAAATAATCAAATAATTAAAAAACCGATTAAACGATAAATCGATAATTTTGAATAAATGTACTTTTTCTGTATTTCCTTTAAAATCGATTAATACATTATCTTAAAAAAAAACGAAAATAATTTATTAAAAACAGCGGATAAATCGATTTTCATTAAAAAATATCAGAATTATCGATAAATCGATTATTTTTGTAACCCCTATCAGTCGCTTGCTTTTATCTGAGCATTTTGCTCCAAAATTTAGAGATTCGGATTTTTTGATCCAGTTATCTTTGAAATCGCATTCGATTGTATAATAAATAAATATTGCTAAATTTTGGATTTTTTTTAGTAAACGAAAATTATGTTCGAGTTGTTTAGGGGTTTGTAATGTAACATTTTATTAACGTGACTAAGGGTTGATTCCACCGTTGTGTTAAACGAAGTTTAAAATGACATTTTTACATTAACACTGTCATTTTAATCTCCGTTTAACACAACGGTGGAATCGGACCTAACTCCTGTAACTTTAGTATTTTTTTTTTGTTTATACTAGATTACTTTGTTTTAAGACTGAAAATTCAATGTCACTTTCGATTTGACCGCAAATAAGATGAACCTTGAAATTTTAAGTAGGTCATCCTGTATTTCATCTAATATTCTTATAAAAATACCTTATAAAAATAAAATTTAGCTAGCAACTATGATTCTTTACCTCTTATTTATCTACCAAAAAGGGCTAAAAACTACCTTTAGAAAACATTCTTATAAAACTACTTTTTAAATACAAAATTTCGTTAGCAATAATGCCTATTTACTATTTATTTAAATTAAATGTTCAAAATTTTACCCTTTTGTAAATTTATGTAAGTAATATGAAATCTGATGCTTAATATTTATTGAAACCCCTTAATGCGGATCTGAAGTATTCAGCCCAGAGAATCATGGCGCTTTATGTCAAAACGTTAATAAATATTTACCGCTGAAAACGAATATATTCATAACAGTAGTACTTGTATTATAAGTACATACAATTTTTCAAGATACATCGTGACATTTTGAACTTGAAATTGAATAACTAGAACACTTTAAATTGCTAAAATACCAACAAATAAATCAAAAAACAGCTGTCAATGGTGATTAAACTCAGGTGGAGGTGTGATCGCTGAATGGAAATCGGAGCAATTCGGGTGGCGTCGTGCAACAATGATTTTCAATTGGTGGGTTACTTTGGCTTAAAATAGACAGCATGCGCAGTGTGCAATGTTACATCTTCGGTCTCTTTAATCTAAGGTTTTTAATAAAGTTATGCATAGAAAAAAAAATATAACACTTTTACACATAAAAAAAAATCAAGCCCCATCTAACAATGGTTTGTAATAATTTAAATAGGTATGTATAGGGTGGTGTCCTTGAAATATAATGTATTATTAACAAGAATGATGACTTATATAAAATAAAAATAAGTAACAATATATAAATTATTCGGTTTATGAATTTACATATTTTTAAATGCGATACATTCTTTATTTATGATTTAATTAAGTTTTTGCAGACTATTCTAAGATTTTCCAAATTTTAATTATTATACATACAAAAATTATTCCCAATAAGACAATTTAGTCTGCAGCTTTACTCATTGTTTATTTTCATGGTATTGTAGTTTGATTTTAAAAAGTTGCAGATAGTTTTATTATATAAGAAAAAAATTTTGGATATTGGATAGCTATATTGCAAGCAACATTTATTATTTTGACTAGATTTTATAAAAACAAAATTGAACTGTATATCAATGGTCTAATTCAAAAAATTCAAATTTTACTTTTTCAGATCATTCAATTGTACTTTACTATGTCATGAGTTTAAATACATTGTATTGGCTTTGGGCATTATTGGCGCGAGATATTTGACCATTCTAATAAACCTATATTGCAATCATACTTAGCATTAGTGACCCAATGACCGTTTGTAGGGGCGTGCCTCAGGGAACGGTACTTGGCCCAATTCTTTTTTTAATATACATTAACTATATTTATAATATTAAAAATATAGGAAAAATTATTTCTTATGCAGATGATACTGTTATTATCTATAAGGGGGAGAGCTGGAAAGAAGTCTTTCTAAAAGCTGAGGATGGTTTGAGTAAGATAAAGATGTGGCTTGATAATAGTCTTCTGAGTCTCAATTTATTACATTTTCACTAACAAATGCTGATCAACCAAATCAACAGATTTTAAAGCTTCACAATCATAACTGCAATAAAGGACCGATTTGTCAGTGTGTAACGATACAAAAAGAAAATAAAATAAAATATTTGGGATTAATGGTTGATCAACATCTGAGATGGAACAAACATGTCATTTTTTTAAACAAGAGATTAAGAAAACTTATATATTTATTTTATCAAATTCGAGATATTCTTAAAAAAGAACTCCTACTACTTATTTATAATGCCTTGGCTGAGTCGCTGCTAAGATATGGCATTCTAATATGGGGTGGGCTTCTAGACAACGCTCTCGATGGGCTGAACTCGACACAGAATACGTTGTTAAAAATATTGTTCAGAAAGGACCTTAGATATCCAACAAACCTATTATATAAAGAATTAGACATTTTCAATATTGAACAACTATATATTTACCAAACATCTTTATGGGCAATTTCTAATACTGAAAAACTTCCTAAGCTTTTACACACTACTTCCACAAGAGCTCTACTAAATAAGCATATGCCAATACCTCTTTTTAAAAAATGCACACCCAAAACTTTATCTCGTATTTTGGCCCCAAAATATATAACCTAATTCCTACATACATAAAAAATATTACAAATGAACGATCTTTAAAAAATGAACTTAAAATATTTGTACAGAAAAACTACAGTAAAATTAAGAAGGAAATATTTAATGTTTTATATTAATTTCATGCTACATAATTACATATTCTTCAGTATCAGAGAGTAGCCTTTCTTTTCTTTTTCTTTATTAGTCTTGTATTTTATATTTTTATAATTTTTATTATTTTTGCTATTTATTATTTTTGCTATTTTTATAATTTCTGCTAATTTTTATTTTTATAATTGTTTTGATTTTTGTATTTCCATATTTCTCTATATTTTTCTTTTTTTTGTTGTATTTTAAAATTCTAAATTCTTTGTTTTTGTTTCTATAGTATATACTTAGATTTAAATTAAACAGCATTTATAAAACGTAAAAAAAACTAATCTAAAGATTCCGCACACAAACTTTGTTTAGGCGGGTCTTAAAAAATTGTTAAAAAAATGTAAATTATTTTAATGAATAAATTTGATTTGATTGATTTATAAACTGATAAAAACTTCTCCTGTAAAATATCGTTCCATGCAGTTACGGGGTATTAGAATTAGACCATCGATAAAAATAAATTGAAGTCAACACATAGTTTCACTCATACTGCTATTCGAAAAATGTTCAATGCATACCTTTCCTGAAATGATCTTTAAGTTCTTTCCTTGTAGATGTATTTGTCTAAATTGCTTCCAATAAATCAGTGGGATCATCTTTGATTTGTGATGGTAATTTTAATGATTATCTGGTGTTAGTGTTGCTAAAATAGAAATACACTTTTTTGATATGATCTTTTACACATTTTTATATTCTTTTATACACAGGTAAGTGATTAAATGCCTTTATGTGCTTGTAAAAGGGACTACGCTAATGAACTTATAGGCTAAAATAATTATCAGACACCACTTTGAGGCTGGGTGCAAGTTAAAATGCAGTTCAGTGAGGAATCACTAGGTTTCTAAAAAAAGTCCACCTCCTTCTACCAAGCTTCTAAAAAAAGCTTTTCACATTGCACCTTGTATATTTTTGTACAAGCCACGTCCCTTTCAAAGATATCAAAGGTAAAACAGGGCATATGCCGTAAAAAGGACACTTTAAGCTTTAAAAAGTCGCAAGGACATTTTGCTTGAAAAAAGGTTAGATGGCAACCCTAGGCATATCATAAATCTTACATAATTAAACTAAAATATTAAAAATGTCATTATGATTGAGTACGTTACCAAAATATGACTACAAATCATAATAATAAAAACTATGAACATGAAACTGCCAAAACAAAGTTCTTATACTTAGGTACTTACTTTGTTTGTGTACTGCTATTTTGCAAAAATCATAGGTAGATTTTGTAGAATTTGTAATATCGTTCTCATAACAAGTCATCTTAATCATTAAATTTCTCGCTTTTCCAGATTCTTGATCAAGTTATATTAGATGACAATATAAGGCCAATCCCAAATAGGCCTGTAAAAATAAAGGTAAGATATATGAATTTACATAAACTACAAGATTAGCTGAAACTGCAACAAACATGAAACTGATACTATATTGACTGCAAGAAATACTTGTATTTACAAACAAAAATTGTAAAATTTGAATTCGAAATTTGCAAATGAACTAAAAATGTGTCAAAGGTCAGTTATCTTCTTCTATAAAATCTTAGAATTACCGGCCTCTTTCTTAAAGAAACTTGGTTAACAGCAACTGGCCTAGTTTAACCGATAATTTGACAAATATTTTCTAGACTAGTTATTGTTCGAAGTAAACGGCATGAAAAATGTTAATTAAAATAGAAGAAATACCAAATTTCTTAAAGAAAGAGATGACAAGATTTTAAAAGTATAGAAGAAAGAAAATAACCTAATATTTTAATTTTCTAAAATTTATTAAAATAATCAATTTCCATTTATTTTAAATAAGTTTCTTTGCAAATAATTATATTTGTAGAACAGACAACCCAAAAATATTGAAAACCACATTGATAAAGCAGCAAAAAAATCGAATTGTTTATCACTTCAACTTCTATTTGAATAATTTTATTAGTTTTTAAATAAGAAAAACTTTATGAATACAATTTTTTCCTAAAAACCGTTAGACAATTTCCCTATTTTCAGTTCATCCAAGGATACCAAATATATAAATAACCAATCTATACTCTCAATATAAGTACTATTTATGACAAACTATGAGAATATTTGGCCTCTTATTAAAAGAAAACACCAATGTACAAAGGTAATTGAAAATTCAAAAAATAAGCACTTTCCTAGCATTCAATACAAACACTTATTGTACTACAGAAGCAGTTTTAATTTTGTTAATTTTTGAAGTAGGTACTTTAAATAGTGATTTATTGCTTTTTTCTAAGCAGATATCCTCCATCAATTCTTTACGAATTAAAATATGTATTGAACTATTTTTTCTTCTTCTAATTTTGATATAAATTCATTGATTACAATAACTATGTTCCTGGAGCACATAAGTCAAAATATCATATTTTTATTAACTTAAATTCAGTCTTAACAACTAATTACAAACAGATAACTGTGTAAAAGCACATAAGTCAATAATGAAAGCTAAATATATTATATATGATTGTGTATATGCACATGTATATCCCATCAGAATATTTTTCAATTTCACAAATAAGACAACGTATACAAATTCAAGAATTGGGCAAACGAAGATATGTAATTGATATACAGTTCTTATAAAAGACCCTTAATAATTTCATCAAATGTCCTGATTTACTGTCTATGATTTCTTTTTGAGTACCACCCCGTAATTTGAGAAACAGAATTATTTACCATTCCTTTTCACAAAACTAATTATGTAAGATTTTCTCCAATTTGTCGCTTAATGGAAAATGGAAACAAAAATTCTGTGGATTTCTTTAATACGTTCTTACATTACACTAAATAATGTAAAATGCAGTCAACATAAATACTACTAATATTATGTATACTATATACATATATTTTTTTGTAGAACAATTTTCATATATTGTAAAATTTTAAATGGGTATTAGTCGTGTATAATTCTAAATAAATTAATTAGTCAAAATGCGTCGTTATGCATTGCGTTCGGTTTGCCACGTTCCTTGAACTCCTTTAACACTTTTAACTCCAAACGACTCTTTTAGCGTTCGGTTTAGTCCGATTAGTGACAGTTTAACACGCTTAAATGTCATTTAAAAGCACCCTAAAATTTGTCCCGCTCCAGCCCCTGACTGACCGAACTCGCCTATTGGGTGGGTATAATATAGGTGAGTTCGGGCTGCGCACTCCAGAGTGGAGTGAAGTAAATAGGCGTAGACGGAGTGCGCATATGGTTTTACTCCTTTTTACTCTCAGAGTTCAGTGTCAGTTGTCAATGTGACATACTAAAGTATAATTTATAACCACCGTAACGTAACTTAACTTAACGCCGTAGAAACTTAACCTAAGATATAAAAATAAAGTCTATTTATAAATGTCCGTAACGTAAGAGTAGAGCATGCGTGTTGATTTCAGAGATTATCAAATTATTGACAACCTTATGAAATAAACAAGTGTAAACTATGTACTTAACCTCTAAATAAAACTTATAAATTATGATTTTGCTATATAGAAAGAATATATTAACTACTTTAAAAGCAATAATATAAAAATATAATAAAACAAAATAGTTTACCGAAGATGTTGATTGTTTTTGAGCAATAATGAGAATTTAATCTTTCCTAGCAAAAAAGTTTTGTCTTATTTCAGTTCTAGACTTGATGTTTATAGGTATATGCAGCTACACTCATATCTCATAGATAGTTTATCCCCAATAACATAAACACAAATCATTCATGATAATGTATGTCCATCAAAAAGGAGAATGATAGTTTACAAATGGTATTTTTCTATTTATTTATAAAAAAAAAATAAAAAGAATAATTGACAGTTATCACATGCTGAACGCAGAATTATCTCATTGGCTAACCGTAAGGTCTTAAGTTAAGTTATGTTGTTAAGTTAAAAGTTGGTGAACTTTCTACGGTACGTTAAGTTCTTAAGTTACGTTACGAACATTATAAATAAGTATACGTAAATTCAATATTTCAACTTCTTACGTTAAGTTCTTAAGTTACGTTACGGCGGTTATAAATTAAGCTTAATACCTAATCGTACTTATCAGTTACAACCGTATAAATTTCTTCCATATTAATGGTATGCACGGGAACCAAATAAAACGCATTTTCACTTAAGAATTAGTCACAATTATCTTATTATCGATTTAAATTACCTTATGCGCATGCCCGATCCACACTCCACTCCACGATCTCCGAACGGTCAAAAAGGAACTTTTATTTTAACTCTTTCCGTTCCCGAACGCCTTAGGTACTTTAGGAGTGAATATAGTGAAAAGAGTGCGTAGCCCGAACTTACCTTATGTCACATTAATGTCGTTTCACTCTTCTTATATACTTAATAGGTCTTTTCCTTTGCATCGAAAGTGTAGCCCCAGTATAAATACCAATCAGTATTGGCACTCTGAGGCGGCACGTTTGATCTTTAAAAGTAGAAATTTTAGTTGACACTTGACGTTTTCGGGATATGAAAAGTTTTCTTTACACGGACTTGGTATACCTGGTTAGTTGAATTTTAGTTCTGCTGCTTTTCAAATTCGTGTGTATGAGGGAGATGTGAGATACCTTAATAGACAACGGTTGAACAACTTAATTACTTTGAAGAAGAAAATAGATTAGATATCAGGGCAGTCTTCGCAAATGTAAGAAGGACAGAACCGTTTTAAATTTTTTTATATATGTGAAATATTACTTTTTGGTGAAAAGTTTAATTACTTTTAGTTCAAAATATAACGTTAGTTTGTCAAGGGAAATATATAACACACAAGGTTAGAGTAACAAAATAGAGATATTGCTTTATTTCTTAAGAATTACTCTAATCTAAAACTTTTCTAGTATATTGTAAAAATTTATTCTATACGTTATTTAGGTACTGCAAAATCTATAGAAAAGTATGTAGTGTTAAATTTAAAAATTTGTAACGGAGACATATTTAGTGTAGTTTTTTTACAAATATGTACTCAGTGACTTGTTTTTGTGAATGAGTTCAAGTATGGCAGACTAAAATCGTTATTTTTTATTATGACATAATTTGAATTTATTTTAAAATGGGAACTATATGTATATGGTTTTCGTAGTTTTTACACTTGTTATAAAAATATCAAAGTTATGTATATTGGCCATTTACTACACACAGCAAATTCATAGACATAATACATATTACTATTTGACATTCTTGTAAAACCACTAATTTAAAATTGACTTTAAACAAAGTGACTACACACAGAATTGTTTCAAAGCAGCCATAAGGTATAATTTATGTATTGGATACTATAAAAAAATTAATAGTAGTTACATGTAGAGTTAAGTAACCAAAAATTTAAGACCAAAAACAAAACAAACCTTTATATCTAGTGAACTTAATTTAGTACAGTCTTCAACTTTCTTAGGCTAACATTAAAGATATCTATTTGGATCTCGCTAAGAAACTCATTGGTAACAGCCATCATCTTGTTAAAAAGAGATATACTACTTGGATCTAAATCAAATAATTTATTGTTACTTGGGTTTCTTAGATTAATCTTTGCCGCATTAACATTTATATAGTCAATCAATTCACAATCTTTGTACTTAAAATAGAGTACAAAATATATCACAGCCTGTTGCTTTCTTCTTTGTAAAAGAGATTTAATCTTAAAACTATTGAGCATAGTTTTATACGAGATCTTAGGTATAAGGGTACAAGTATTCTTTATGACATAAAGGTACCGTAAAAATATTTTTTGTACTTTTTCAATATGATCAATTTGTGTGGCTTCCAAGGGCATCCATATTTGTGAAACATACTCAAGATGGAGTCTTACTAAGGCATTATATAATCTGATTTTGGTGGTAATCCTAAATTTTTTTGTATTTCTGATTTAAAAACCTAATGCTTTTATTGCTTTTTTTAGTTATGTGTAAAAAATGGTTATTGAACTTCAAATTAGACTGAAAGACAACTCCCAAATCCTTTACCTCATATTAACGATTTAATGTGACATCACAGGTCTTATTTCTAATGTAAAACATTAAGAGGCTATGGATCCTTACAACTTAAAATATGCATACGTTTGTAAGTGTTAAATAGACGGATAAAAAGTGTTGATTTTTATTTACAACTATAATAAGAACCCATTAAAAAGATTAAGAGCAATAGAACATTTCAACAAATTTCTATAGGTACACATATTTTTGATACCTGATAATCAATAAATAATATATTTTTTGGAGTAGCAACAGGTTTATTAATACACAACTATTATTTTGTTACAAATAATTATAATATTTATAATTAACATAATAGTTGATATAAGTCCTTTAAAAATTATATATTTTGATTTAATTGTTGAATTTATACATGAGCAATTTTCCTTGTAGCGTTGTTTACATTTTGCAGAGAAATATTGTATTCTGCTTTTAGCTGATAAATCATGTACATGTAAATGGGTTGAATGTAGACAATGTTAATGTTTTTGCTACTACTGCTGGCTAGAAATGCTGGGCTAAGACACCAACAGAAAAAAAGGAAGCACAAAGCACACTAGATGTTTTTATCACTTATACACGTACAATTTAAAACCATTCAAGTAACTAGCATGTTGGAAATACTTCACGAAAACATATTAAACATAAATCAGTCGAAGGCAATGTATTTTCTTTTTATAACACACCTTTTTAGCTTGATTACTTTTAGTACCCTATTTATTCCAATGTCCTCAAATAAAACGAGCAATAATAAGGATAAAACACACACTGAAGTGTATTTGGGGTATTTTTGATCTAAATGCACTATCAAAATAACAAATTTTCCGTTTTTAAGCTGTGAATGTATTACAAAAACTACTTCGAAAAAATGTAAACAAAAGTTTATATTTGTGTACGAAATATGGGTTGCCTGCGCATGGTAGCGAGTTTTTAACCGGATTTATGACAAGTGATAGGTTATATCCCGAAAACGTCAGCCCAGTAAAAGCTGCGCGTCTTTTTCCCGCCCAGGGGTGCTATTTTCAAAGTCGAGAGAATTCATTTCTCTCGAGAGAAATGTCATACGTCAACGTAAAACAGTATTTTTAGGGTCCTAAGGGCCAGTGTAAACTCACTGATTGTTTCTCACGGTTTATTTAGAGATAATTAATATCCTCCTAAGAATTTTAATCCTCGAGGCCTTTAAAAACAGCGTTTCCACATTGACGTATGACATTTCTGATGAGAATCTTGAGAGAAATGAGTACTCACACGGTTTGAAAATAGGTCCCCAGGGAGTGTCATGGGCCTGGTGTAGCACTGAGCTACACCACTTCTGAAAATATTGTTCCATTTATACAAATTGTATGGATGGAACAATATTTTCAGAAGTGACGTAGCTCAGTGCTACACTGTCGATGCAAAGGAAAAGACCTATTCCCACCATACACAGAAATGAGCTCAAACGTTTGTGCACAACTGCAATTTCTAACAAATCCCTGACAAGAAATCACAGCGAATGACTTGTGCACCATAATAATAATAATAATTTTTTATTTACCAAAATAGTATAAAAACAATGTATAATGTATAATGTATATCAATTTAAGTTCGTTCGAGATAAATAAACAGAAACACCCACAAAAAGAATGGGTTATTATTGGTTATTTAGGACGAGCAGTCTTAATAAAACACAATATTACATTATAAAAAAAATGAAAAATTATACAAAAATAATATTTGGAATAATATGAAAAACAGTTATGTAATACTAAGTTTAATTTAATATTAATATTTACATTTTATCAACTTTTTTTTTTTTCTAGACAAACTAAATTAAACTAGTAAACCAGTCTATAAAATTCGTTATTTGTTGAAATAAAACGTTGCAGGTTCGCAGTAGGGATAGAATATATCCATTTTTTTATTTTTACTTTGAATAGATTTAGGGAATAAATGCTCTTTAATTCTAACGGTATTTCATTATATAATTTGGGACCCAGGTAAGCATAACTTTTTTGCCCTATAGTTTTTTTGGCTTTAGGTATTACAACATTATTTAATTTATATCGAGTTGCGTGGTCATGACTTGCTGATAGTAAAGTGTGTTTGTCTTTACGTTCTTTTGTAATAATCATTTTTGCAAATAACTGATAAATATCTAATACTCCAGCTTCTTGATAAAGATCTATTGTTGGGTGAGTTCTAGGTCGGTGAAATATTGTTTTTAATATAATTCTTTTTATTTTCTGCAAGTTATTAATTAAAGTGGCACCTGCTACACCCCATGCTATTATACCGTATGAGAAATGACTTTCAACTAATGCATAGTAAAGAATTTTTAAATATCTCACATGGAGGAAAGTGGAAAGGTTTCTAAATTTATATAAGACGAATCTTAGCTTTTTTATAATATAGTTAATCTGTTCTTCCCGTCGCAGATGTGAGTCGATATATATATTCCCAAATACTTTATTTTATTTGTAGATTTTATAATAATAGTTTCATTTTCGATTTTTATATTAATTTCTTTAAAAGGCGGTAAGTAATTGCTATATGATGTAAAAGGGACAAGGAAAGTTTTTTTAAAATTAATTGTTAGTAATCTGCTGTCAAAAAAATTAGCGATAGTAGTAAAATCATTCTGAACTGTGCTTTTTAATTGCTGCCAGTTATTTCCTTCATAGAAAATGGCTGTATCGTCCGCAAAACTTACAGTATTACCGTTAATTTCTTGAAAAAATAAATCATTCAAATAAATATTGAAAAGTGTAGGACCTAATACAGTTCCTTGGGGAACTCCGTATTTAATTACCATAGGATTACTTACATCTCCTGCAATACGCACATATTGTGTTCTATCTGTGAGGTAGCTTTGCAATAATTTTGAAGCAACTCCTCTGAGACCTATGTTTTCAAGAACAGATATTAATTTTTTGTGGTCTACCGTATCAAACGCCTTGGCTAAATCAATGAATATGGCTATGGAAGGATGTTTTTTATCAAGGGAGTTATTTATTTTGCCAACCAAGTCGGCTATGGCATCGGACGTTGACATATTTTCTTGAAAACCATATTGATTTTTGAAAAGAACGTTGTATTTATTAAAAAACGATGTTATACGTTTTTGTAATATTTTCTCGAATATCTTAGCAATAGTGGAGATTAATGAAATTGGTCGATAATTAGAAGGTTTCAACTTATCGCCATTTTTATATTGTGGTAAAATTTCGGCTAATTTTAGGGATTTCGGAAATGTGCCGCTTTGAACGGAACGATTGAATAAGTAACACAGGATAGGTGCAATTTCTTTACTTACCTCTTTTAGATTTTCAGAACGAATTCCATCCCATCCTGGAGATTTATTATTTTTTAAGCGCATAATAGTTTCGATTATTTCAGTATTATTTGTTTCAGATATATATATATATATATATATATACAGGGTGTTATTGAAATACACGTACATATTAAAACTGGGTATTGCGCAGATCCCCACTGAATGTAGAAAAATATTATTTTTTAAAAATACCCCTTATTAAGGGAGTTATTAATTTTTGAAAATTAATTCCAAAACAAACGTACTTCACTGATATGTTGAGGATGACCTATATAAATTAGGTTTATTTACCTATTTTAAACATCAACAGTAATTAATATGCATGTTTTTGTCAGATGATAAGAAAACTTGTCTTGTAAGAAATAACCATGTTGCCAAGATTTTCGAATTAATTTCTATTTCCGAAGACTGGTTTTTACTACCCTCGTTATCAAAAAACTAGAATATTTGATAAATTATTGTTTTTAAACTATACATTTTTGAAACTATAGATTATTAAAATTTTAGTTGATTTACGAATCTGGCTAACACGAGCGCGTCATTTCCAAGTTGGTAAAAAGTGTTGTTACGATTACTTTTAAATATTTTTTTACGATGCCACTATTTACGAATATTGAACTAACGGATATAGTGCTGGTTTATGGGGCAGCTGGAGAAAATTCTCGGCAAGCACAAATCCTGTATCGCGAACGGTTTCCAAATCGGAGAATTCCGGACTGTCGTACGTTTATTTCAACTGATCAGCATCTAAGAGACCATGGAAAATTTGAGAGTGTCAATGCAGATCGAGGGAGAACAAGAACACAAAGAACATTGGCGGCCGAAGAAGAAATATTGGAAACTGTTGAAAACCGGCCTCAATTAAGTTGTAGAAGACTAGGTCTTGAAATTGGAGTGTCCTCATTTGTTGTGTGGCGGACACTTAAAGAACAAGGTTTACATCCTTATCACATCCAAAAAGTCCAGGCCTTATATCCAGGTGATGAAGAAAAGAGAGTGAAGTTTTGTGAATGGATGATTCAAAAATGTGTTGATATTCCTGATTTTCTAAAAATATTATTGTATACTGACGAGGCTTCATTCACTCGTGAAGGCGTGTTCAATATGCACAATACGCATATTTGGAATGATGAAAATCCTCACGCCATTAGGGAAACTGGACATCAAAGAAAATTTTCAATAAATGTTTGGGCTGGCATAATAGATCAGTATTTAATCGGGCCTTATGTTCTCCCGAACAGATTAAATGGGCCAGGATATCTCCACTTTTTAGAAGATATTTTGCCAGTACTCCTAGAAGAGATACCGTTACAATTAAGGCAACGGATGTGGTACCTACTAGATGGCGCTCCTCCTCACTTTGATTTAAACGTACGGCAGTTTTTGAACATTAGATTTCCTCAAAAGTGGATAGGCAGAAATGGACCTACTAAGTGGCCTCCGAGATCTCCGGACTTAAATCCATGCGATTTCTTTTTGTGGGGTCACATGAAACAACTGGTTTATAATGAACCTATTAATAGTGTTGAACAATTAACCAATAAAGTTAATGCGGTAGCCGAGGAACTACGACAAAATCCAAGACTAATTTCTAATGTTCAAAGTTCTTTGGAAAGACGATTGCAAGTGTGTGTAAATAATAATGGACGGCATTTTGAACAATTACTGTAATAAACTTTATTTTGAATTAATTGGTTTTGCTACGGCAACAGTGCAATTTCTATGGGTAAGTTCAATTTCGATTTATTTTACTTCTTTAAATATGGAAACTAGTAGGTCGGAAAAGGGGACTCTTCCCCAATATTTAAATTTTAGAATTTGAAGTTAAAATTGGTGCCAATCGTTTTTGGTCATTACATACTATTCCCCATTTTAATATGTACGTGTATTTCAATAACACCCTGTATATATATTGTTTTAGCTATTGTTTTTTCCCTAACGGTATTGATGACTCGTTTTTTACTTTTTATTTCATCGGCCATTTTCTTTCCAACATTTGTAAAATACTCACAGAAGATATTAGCTATTTCCACTGGGTTTTGACTCACTATATTATTGGGTGTTTCAATTTCTATGATAGGCTTTTCTTTTGGTTTTGTGGGTTGGATATTTCTTTGATACACTCCCATAGTTTTTTATTAATATTTTTGTTTTTCTCTATTCTTTCATTATAATAATTACCCTTGATTTTTTTTATAGAATATTTAAATTATTTCGATGCTGTTTAAATTTTGCTATATTTTCTGGAGAAAAATTAATTTTCATTAATTTATATAATCGATTTTTTTTATTTATTGATGTTATAAGAGCAGGCGTAATCCACACTTTACGTTTAATTTCGTTTCTCTTAATTTTCTTTGTAATTGTTGCTCGTTCAGTATATGATTTTATTTTACTTAGGAATTTATTTATACCAGCATCTACATTATTTTCTGAATATATATCTAACCAATTTTCTTTATTTATTAAATATTTAAATTTTATTTTATCAAACACTATTTTAGTCCTTTCTACTGAGTTTTTTTGTTTTGTTCCAGGCATAATAAAATGATTGACTACAGAATAGTGATCAGTTATATGTGTTTGTAGTATAATAGGAATAACTATCATACACTTTAAACTGCAAATAAAAAGTGAGACAGAAGACTTTAGATTGTAAAGATAGTTTTTAGAATAGATATCAGAAACATTGCTAATTGTAAACGTAAAGTTTCACAATAAAAAAAAATGGTTACCCATTGCAATAATGAACAAGAATCAGCAGCATCTATATGGTATTATCTAAAAAAGTGCTGCCAGTCGATGAATAGTTTATTTATAAATCTTTTACTGTAGAACTTACCTCAAATAAAACTAATTTGTATTTACCAAAATATTTTAACAGTTATTGGTGCCATTTGTATGTACATGTATTTCAATAATACCCAGTACATGTATGAACAGTTTTCTCTGTTTTCTATTTATATTTATTTTTTTCTTGTTTTGAAATATTGTCATTACTCTTATAAAATGTGTAGCTATTTCACAAATAGTTTGCTTTCTTGTTTGCTAAATCAAAAACAATTTCTCATAGATTTTGTTTCAGTGCCAAACAAAAAAATAATTCTGTCGTTGATTTTAACACGTTGCGTGCCACGTTGTTATCGGGAAAATAGCCCCATGAACCAAACTACATTTTTGCAATATTTGTATGTATTTACTCAAAATAAAGGTTTTTTTTTTTGTAGTTTTTAGCTATTTTTTTTTTCACTTTTCTGTTTCTCTCATATATGAGCGACGAGGCCCTGAAGCAAAAAAATCCACCGCACATGTTCGGTGTGCCATGTGAAAATTCAAAAAGAATGAGGACGCATAGTTGCAAAATCCAAAGCTAAATTGACATACAATTATTACGACAAGTGCCCCGGACAACCGCAAATATGTGAGTCATGTTTCAATGAAAAACGTTAATTCTTAAATTTTTTCAGTTTCTCTTTTTTCTTTTTGCATTCAAAACACGTTTTCATTTTGTTATTAGAATAAGCAATCCCAGAATAAATGTTGTTTCATTATTAGGAATAGGCTATTTCAGAATAAATTTTGTTTTATTATGCAAAATAAATATTTTTTCAGTTTTTTTTCTTTCTTTTTACAGTTGAAAGATGTTTGTACTTTGTTTAAAAACAATTTTGTTTTTATTATGCAAAATAGATATTTTTCAAACATTTGTCGTGGCAAATTTATTTTTCCAAATTTGCTGAAACCAAGATCAATATTACTTTCCTCAGAGGCCAAGCTTGGGATTCTCCATTTGAAATAAACAGTAGCGGGTATCACATTTGATATACATCGTCAGAAAGTGAGAGATGCCGTGTCTCTCATAAGTCATAAATGAGCGACGAAGCCCCCGGCGAAATATTTGTGTTTCGCATATATAAGAGCAGAGGTGTCACGCAATGTGTTAACATGTTTCTAGTTTTTCTAATATATACGTTGTTTCAGTGTTTCGTAGATAGAACAAAAATATTAAATAGGTTTGTAAACACTTGGTTGTATATCTTTTATAAATACTTAGTTTCAATTCAATTTTTAAATACAGTTTGAATATCTTAAACATTAATTTTGGTATTGAGACCTCTAACATTTTAGTAAAAAATTGAAATTAATGATTTTCGGTCTTTATCCATAGCGAGGTAGAAAAAAATGTTAATTCTGTTAAACTAACTTACCAATGTCCTTATCTGTAGATATCTTAATAACATTGGCTGTGTCGTTTTTGCGAACAAAAATATTGCAGTTTGTCGTCCCAACGTATTTATAATTCTTAATTTTAGCATTTTGTTTTACGTTTTTTAATAACATTTTGTTTTTCGAAATTAGGTGTTCATTAATATAGTGTGTCCGAAATTGGTGATGCATGTATTGCGATCTTCGAAACTGTTAAAGATAGAAAAAGAGTTAAATGGGGAAAAATTTTGACAATTCTGTGTATAATTTAATGCCGTTTAATTTGAGATAAAAATGCAATATGACGCCCATATGAAAAACAAAGTTGATGATGTTTCAAGAAACCGAAACGTTGCAAATAAAATCTGACGACACAGGCGTTTTCTACGTAAAAAGTTGCTTCAAGAAAGTTTTTACAGATTTTATAAATTTTCATTAGCATATTGCATTAAAAGTTTATATACAGAGGTTTTTTTGGCCTGTTTTACTGTAGGCACTAAGGGGCGTTCTATATTGTATTATTTACAAATTAAAATGACCATACCTTTTTTCTCAGTACACTTTATGGCTTTTTTTAATAAAAATCTTATTGTCTTCTTTCATAGAAATTTACATTAACTTTTTTTACAAAGGATCGCTGTATTTAAAAAGTTTTAACCTAATATTTTGGGAATGCCACCCCCACTCTCCCTCTATGGGATGGTGGGGGGTAAGATTTTTATAGGAAAGCGTTGTAAATCTGGTTTATTGTAAAATGTCAAAAATTAATTTTTTATCTCACCTGTTAATTTTTTTTAATTGCAAAGGTAAGGAAAAATCGTAGATTGTAAGTATTTTATTTAAAAAGTTTTTTTTATCGGATTTCCTATTTATGAGAAAATACATCCATATATCTAGTTTGCTCTTAATATCTCGACCCAAACTGCCCTAGTCACAAGAGTGATTTTAATGTGTTTACATAATCCAACTTAAATTATTTTAAATTTCAATTCAGAGTTTAGAATTATATAAACAGTTAAATTTTATGATTATTCTCGTATCACTAAATCGTAGATTTCATACTTAATTTACATTTGGCAACTGAGCGAAGGTTCAGAATTGTACGATTAGTGTGAACAAAACTGTATAAAATGGTTCAAGATTGTATCAATCTTCTAATGGTTCAGGATTGCACTGATCCAGTAAAATCTTTAGAAAAATTAAATTTTTTTAATGAAATATTCAGAGTATACATTTCATATTACAGATAAAGAGACCCTCTGTTTCCAATATACATTAAATATACTTATCCAACTTTATTATTTTTGGGTGGTTCAGGTTTGATAGAATCTCCAATTGGCTTGGGATTGATAGAAAGATGTAAATATATATATATATATATATATATATATATATATATATATATATATATATATATATATATATATATATATATATATTTTTTTTTAATTATTGTAATCAATTTTAATATTTTTTAATAACGTGAACGTTGATATCTATTTGTTTTATTATACCATTAGTATTAAACTTTGTCCATGGAATCATGTATTCTCTCTGACAATAAAGTATATTATTATTATTATTATTATGATATCAAAAAATGCTTAAAACCGTTTCTAGGATATAAAGGGGAACTAAAATGACATAAAAGACAACTCACTTCCATCAACCTCCTAGGCCCCACCTACCCTTAACTAAAAAAGTTTAAATAGCAAACTCCTACTTGTAATACAATATTGTAAATCTTATAAAAATTGCTATCTAATGGAATAAATAATTATATCAATAATTACCAAATTAATATCTAAAAATTGTAAAAACAAACATACCCTACTTGTGATACAATGTTAAAAAGCCCTAAAGGTAAATAAAACCTTATTTTCAATGATAAGTGTTGGTAAATAAAATTTTAATATATTTCCCATTAAAAATTTTTAAATTGTTACATTGTACCTATAACAAAAACATTATTTTAATTTAGGCAAACAACAAAAGCTTTTAAATCATATGAAACAAAATTGACCACATAAATCATTGGCAGGTCTATTGAATATTCAAGATTATCTGTAAATGCTATCATTTCAATTAAAGCCTTAACAAATTCACAAATAGAAACGAGTATTTCACTTCTAGCACTCTACAACTTCGATGTGTAATTTTCAACCAAAACAAAATTATGGCAATTATGTAAAAAGTAAAACAAATTAGCAAAATTGGGATAGTTATGTTTTTTTCTCAAAGCTGAATAAATCGTTTTTGCATGGGTACAGGCACAAGTAATTTATTGCTTGTTAATGGGAATTCTACTTCTAAAAACATAAAAATATGTGTATTAGCTTATATTTCAAATATGATATGAAAACAACAATATAACTTTCACATATCAAAAAAGTATCAAGCCTCCTCTAAAATCGTTTGTAATAATTTGAATAAGTACATAAAGGAGGACCCCGAAATGTATAATTAACAAGAATAATGCCTTATATAAAATAAAAGCAAGTAAAAATATATAAATATACTGTTTATGAATTTACATATTTTTAAATGCGATATATTCCTTACTTATGATTTAATTAAGTTTTTGCAGACTATTCTAAGGTTTTCCAAATTTTAATTATTATACATACAAAAATTATTCCCAATATGTCAAATTAGTCTGCAACTTTTCTCATTGTTTACTATCCTGGTATTGTAGTTTGATTTTAAAAAGTTGCAGATAGTTTTATTATAAGAAAAAAATTTTGGATATTGGATAGCTATATTGTAAGCAACATTTATTATTATTTTAACTAGATTTTATAAAAACAAAATTGAACTGTGCATAAAGAAATTAAAGTCAACATATAGTTTCACTCATACTGCTATTTGAAAAATGTTAAATACATACCTTTTCTGAAATGATCTTTAAGTTATTTTCTTATAGACATATTTATCTAAATTGCTTCCAATAAATCAGTATGATTTTTATATTGTTTTATACACAGGTAAGTGATTAAATGCCTTTATGTGCTTGCTAAAAAGACTATGTTAATGAACTTATAGACTAAAATAATTTCCAGACATCACTTTGAGGCTGGGTGCAAGTTAAGATGCAGTTTGGTAAGGACTCACCGAGTTTCTGTGAAAAATAAACATAAATACAACAGCCAATGTTCATACACAGTGTGAAGTGCCTCAATTTTTATTCATCTCTTTATTCCACAGACACTCACAGTGAATTACTTCATAGAACTGCATCTCAGGCCCGGCTTAAAAGTATTAATAAAAAAAAAGGGTATGGCATATCATAAATCTTACATAATTAAACTAAAATATTAAAAATATTATGATTGAGTACATTACCAAAATATGACTACAAATCATAATAACGAACTATGAACATGAAACAGCCAAAACAAAGTTCTTATACTTAATAGGTACTTACTTTATTTGTGTACTGCTATTTTGCAAAAATCATAGGGCGATTTTGTAGAATTTATGACTTCATTCTCATAACTGTTCATCTTATCGTTTTTCTAGATTTGTGATCAAGTTCAATTAGATCATAATATAATCCATGGAGGAAGGGATATAATCCCAATCCCACATAAGCCTGTAAAAATAAAGGTAAAATATATGAATTTACTTACACAAACTGCAAGATTAGCTGAAATTGTTACAAACATGAAACTGATACTATATTGATTGCAAGAAATACCTGCATTTACGAAAAAAAATTGTAAATTTTTAAAGTCGAAATTTGAAAATGAAATAAAAATGTGTCAAATGTCAGATATCTTCTTCTATAAAATCATAGAATTACTAGCCTTTTTCTTAAAGAAAGTTAGCTAATTAGCAACTGGCCTAGTTTAACCGATAATTTGGTAAATATTTTTTTTAAACTAGTTATTGTACGAAGTAAACGGCACGAAAAATATTAATTAAAATAGAAGAATTACCAATTTTCTTAAAGAAAGAGACCACAAGATTTCAAAAGTATAGAAGAAAGAAAATAACCTAATATTTTAAATTTCCTGAAATTTATTAAAATAATCAATTACCGTTCATTCTAAATAAGTCTTCGCAAATAATTATAAATGTAGAACAAACCCAACCCAAAAATATCGAAAACCACATTGATAAGGCAGTAAAAAATCAAATTGTTTTTTTTATTATCACTTTAAGTAAAGATATTCAACTTCCATTTAAATAATTTTATTAGTGTTGGAACAAGAAAAACTTTATGAATACAATTTTCTCTAAAAAACTGTTTCAGTTTCCCTTTTTTCAGTTCATCCAAGGATACCAAATACATAAATAGGCAATTCATACTCTTAGAATACATAGGTCATGCTTATACTATTTATGACAAACTCTGGAGATTATTTGAACCATTTTTATTAAAAGAAAAAACAATATACAAAGTTAGTAATTGAAAACTCAAGAAATGAGCACTTTTCTAACATGGAATACAAACACTTGCTCTACCATAAAAGTCGTTTAACTTGGTTTATTTTTAATGTAAGTACTTTAAATAGTGATTTGTAATATCTGACTTAATATTCTTACCATGCTACATCATTCTACTGCACTGTTTGAGCCCAGGAAATCCTCTGGGCAAAAAATGGTTCCTATCTTGAGTGCTGTGTCGAAAAAAATATCAAAAGGAAAATATATACAGTCAAAGGGGGTTAAATGAATCACAATGGGTAAAGTGTAAACCATTCAGTTATTAATATTGAAGGTGACAAATATTATATTTTTAATTTGTAAATTTCCTGTATGATTAAAAGCTGTTTTTTACTATTTTTAAATAAACGTTTTTATTCTTTGTATTACATTTATTTTTCCAACCAAGTGTTTAAAATATTGAAAAAAGGGCTGCCAATTGATGAATATATTATTTATAAATCTTTTCCACTGTAGAACTTTACCTCAAATAAAACTAATTTGTCTTTACCAAAATATTTTAACAGTTATTGGTGTCATTTGTATGTACATGTATTTCAATAGCACCCAGTACATACAAGGATAGGTTTCTCTGTTTTCTATTTATATTTATTTTTTTCTTGTTTTGAATTATTGTCATTATTCTTATAAAATTTGTAGTTATTCCACAAATAGTTTGCTAAATTAAAAACAATGTCTCATAGTTTGTTCCAGTGACAAAAAACAATAATTCTGTCACTGATTTTAACATGCTTCTAGTTTTTTAATATATACGTTGTTTCAGTGTTTTATAGATAGAATTTTGAAAAATGATACAATATTAAATAGGTCCTGTAAACACTTTGTAAATGCTTAGTTTCAATTCAATTTTTAAATACAGTTTTTGAATATTTTAAACATGTATTAAGATATTGGGTCCTATGATTGAACGTTTAAGTTATCCGTAACGTATATGTTAGGCCGAATTTTAAAAGTAACGAGACAAGTTCGTATGATGGAAACCTGTTAAATTAGAACATAACAGGCGGAAAATAACAGTAATATGTTATGAAAGACTTTACATCATACGAATTTGTCTCTTTGCTGTTAAAACTCGGCCTAACATGTACGTTACGGATAACGTAAACGTTCAATCATACCACCCATTGCATTAAAAGTTTGTATACGGGGGTTTTTGGATCTATAATTGACACCGTTTCATTATAGCCGCTAATCAGCGCTCTATATTGTATAACTTACGAATTAAAATGACCATAGCTTTTTTCTCAGTATTCTTTATGGCTTTTTTAATAAAAATCTTATTTCTTTCTTTCATAGATATTACATTAACTTTTTTTACAAAGAATTGCTGATTTTAAGAATAAACACTGAGTTTCAAAACAATTTTTTTCAATAAGCTAAATACTATTCATAATTTCTCAAAGTGGTCCAATACCAATAACAAAAAAACTAATAAACTAATTAAAATCATATTCTGTAAGGAATATTAAGTACTAATTATATTACATTCTAGGAAATGTTGAGTTCTGTGTTAAAATTCCTATCAATTTTATTTAGGGGGGTGGGTGGCTCAGTGGTTAGAGCCTGTGCCTGTGGATCCAAGGGTCCCAGGTTCGAATCCCACCGTTGGCCGGAATTTTTTCATTTAATTTAATTATTTAAAATTAATTCTGATGCCTTGGTAGGATTCCCCACTCGACCATTCACTGTTGGGTTCTAATTAACAGTGCTGTTCCTAAAGTGGCGCTGGGAAACAGTAACAAAGCCTACACAGAACACACATGATTGAGAATTTAAACACAAATTTGAGACTGGCATATTAGGTATATACACCTAGGCCATAAATCAAAAAAAAAAAAAAAAATTTATTTTGATGCAATTTAACTTGGATATTATTTATAATAAAATTATTTTTTTAATTGAAATGACATATTTAACATTGTGTTACCAACTGGATTTTACAGTCGTTAAAAATCAACGTAATGTTTATACACAATACTCGATATATATAGTGTGATAATTTAAAAACTTTCATTGGGCTATATCTCACAAACGAAAGATGATATAAAAAAAATGCATAAAACAATTTCTAGGATATAAAGGGGCAAATAAAATGACAAAAGTGAACTCACTTTCATCAACCTTCTAGGCCCCACCTACCTCAACTAAAAAAGTTTAAATAGCAAACTCCTACTTGTAATACAATATTGGAAAGCCTATAAAAATTGAAATCTAATGGAATAATAATTGTATCAATAATTATCAAATTAATATCTAAAAATTGTAAAAACAAACATACCCATACTTGTGATACAATGTTAAAAAGCCCTAAAGGTAAATATAACCTTATTTTCAATGATAAGTGTTGGTAAATAAAAATTTTAATATATATCCCATTAAAAATTTTTAAATTGATACATTGTACCTATAACAAAAACATTTCAATTTTGACAAACAACAAAAGCTTTTAAATCATATGAAACAAAATTGACCAAATAAATCATTGGCAGGTCTATTGGATATTCAAGATTATCTGTAAATGCTCTCAGTTCATTTAAAGCCTTAACAAATTCACAAATAGAAACGAGTATTTCACTTCTAGCACTCTACAACTTCGATGTGTAATTTTCAACCAAAACAAAATTATGGCAATTATGTAAAAAATAAAACAAATTAGCAAAATTGGGATTAGTTATGTTTTTTTCTCAAAGCTGAATAAATCGTTTTTGCATAGGTACTGGCACAAGTATTTTATTGCTTGTTAATGGGAATTCTACTTCTAAAAACATAAAAGCTTATATTTCAAATATGATATGAAAACAACAATATCACTTTCACATATCAAAAAAGAATCAAGCCTCCTCTAAAATCATCTGTAATAATTTGAATAAGTATATAAAGGAGGACCCCGAAATATATAATTAACAAGAATAATGTCTTATATAAAATAAAAGCAAGTAAAAATATATAAATATACTGTTTATGAATTTACATATTTTTAAATGCGATATATTCCTTACTTATGATTTAATTAAGTTTTTGCAGACTATCCTAAGGTTTTTCAAATTTTAATTATCATACATAAAAAAATTATCTCCAATATGTTAATTTAGTCTGCAACTTTTCTCACTGTTGGCTTTTGTGGTATTGTGGTTTGATTTTAAAAAGTTGCAGATATAATTTTATCATAAGAATGAAATTTTGGATATTGGATAGCTATATTGTAAGCAACATTTATTATTATTTTAACTAGATTTTATAAAAACAAAATTGAACTGTGCATAAAGAAATTGAAGTCAACATATAGTTTCACTCATACTGCTATTAGAAAAATGTTAAATACATCCCTTTTCTGAAATGATCTTTAAGTTATTTTCTTATAGACGTATTTATCTAAATTGCTTCCAATAAATCAGTATGATTTTCTTAAATTTGTGATAGTAATTTTAGTGATTATCTGGTGTTAGTGTTGCTAAAATAGAAATACACTTTTTTGATATGATCTTACACATTTTTATATTGTTTTATACACAGGTAAGTGATTAAATGCCTGTATGTGCTTGCTAAAAAGACTATGTTAATGAACTTATAGGCTAAAATAATTTCCAGACATCACTTTGAGGCTGGGTGCAAGTTAAGATGCAGTTTGGTAAGGACTCACAGAGTTTCTGTGAAACATAAATACAACAGCCAATGTTCATACACAGTGTGAAGTGCCTCAATTTTTATTCATCTCTTTATTCCAGACACTCACAGTGAATCACTTCATAGAACTGCATCTCAGGCCCGGTTTAAAAGTATTAATAAAAAAAAAGGGTATGGCATATCATAAATCTTACATAATTAAACTAAAATATTAAAAATATTACGATTGAGTACATTACCAAAATATGACTACAAATCATAATAACGAACTATGAACATGAAACAGCCAAAACAAAGTTCTTATACTTAGTAGGTACTTACTTTATTTGTGTACTGCTATTTTGCAAAAATCATAGGGCGATTTTGTAGAATTTATGACTTCATTCTCATAACTGTTCATCTTATCGTTTTTCTAGATTTGTGATCAAGTTAAATTAGATCATAATATAATCCCAATCCCACATAAGCCTGTAAAAATAAAGGTAAAATATATGAATTTACTTACACAAACTGCAAGATTAGCTAAAATTGTTACAAACATGAAACTGATACTATATTGATTGCAAGAAATACCTGCATTTACGAAAAAAAATTGTAAATTTTTAAAGTCGAAATTTGAAAATGAAATAAAAATGTGTCAAATGTCAGATATCTTCTTCTATAAAATCATAGAATTACTAGCCTTTTTCTTAAAGAAAGTTGGCTAATTAGCAACTGGCCTAGTTTAACCGACAATTTGGTAAATATTTTTTAGACTAGTTATTGTACGAAGTAAACTACAGAGATATTAATTAAAAAAAAAAGAAGAAATACCAAATTCCTTAAAGAAAGAGACCTAAAGATTTCAAAAGAATAGAAGAAAGAAAATAACCTAATATTTTAAATTTCCTGAAATTTATTAAAATAATCAATTTCCATTCATTTTAGATAAGTTTCTTTGCAAATAATTATATATGTAGAACAAACCCAATCCAAGAATATCAAAAATCACATTGAAAAAGCAGAAAGAAAATTAAAAAAAATTTGAGCAAAGATATTCAACAACTGTTTCAATTTATCATTAGTTTTGAAACAGGCAAAAAAACAAGATTATTTGGCATATTTTTCCATTATGTCATTTATTTCTGTTTAAAATATTATTATTACAAGTGCAATATTTAAAGGTAATAATTGAAAACTCAAGAAATGAATATTTTCTTAGCATGCAATACAATCGCCTACAGTTTCACAGAAGCTGTTTGAACTTCGTTTACTTTCTTAAGTTATTTATTGCCTTTATCAAAGCATTAGTTGACCCTGGAAAGAATTTCATTTCGATTTCTAATCTAATCTTTTTGTTTTTATAACCATCTTAAGTGGTTCTTGACAAATTCAATGAATTTTGTGTATACAGGGTATTGCCAAAGTAATCTGAAATATTGTGGGCAATTCGTCATTCAACTTTAAGAAAAGCTCCTATAAACATGTGATGTGAATGATAAGGTTTTGTCATTTATATGAAGACTAGATATAAAGAGGTGAATCGGTAGTGATCAAATTTCTGTCCTTTTTATAAAGTTCCCTAAATTGACTGTAGTTAACAGGTCGAACTTCACTGACATTAATTTTCTATGTAAGTCAATGTAAAATGAAGTGATTTTTAAAAAAAATGGTAAAAAAGAATCAAAATAATGTGAAAATAAGTACCTGAGTGATAAAAAACATTAAAGCAAGATTTACTTGTAAAATAGGATACAAATTACATGTAAAACTAAGGAAAACAAGGAGAAATCAATTCAATGTCTATAAAGCTTCTAATATAAGTAAAATAATGTATTTATGTCTAAATATAATATTTATTGTAAACTATTCACAACATGTATCATGGAGTGTAGTTTATACATTAAATTTAATTTATTAGAAAAGAAAATTTGTTTTTTATAGAGCTTTAATGTTAAATAAAGAGTTGCTACTATTATTTTTTTTGTTGAACCCCTAATTTCGTCATTGTAAATGTTTTTTTATATATTCCTAAACACTTAGAACAGTGGCAGCATATGTATTGTTCCTAGGTCCGATAAAACATTTTCTAGAGGTAATGCTGTTCTACACTGTTCTATTATGAGACTATTTTTACTGATGGTACTGTTAGTGTTAGCAAACTAAAAAGGGGAAAGCCAAAATTAAGGGATGTGGTTGTTACAATGAGTAATGGACTGTATTTTATAAGTTTATTGTTTTTAAATATAATTTATAAAAAACTTTAGGTACTTTTTGGCAAGTTGCGTGTCAAGTTGATATTACATTCTTGTTTTGTCATATATATTTTATTATATCACGATAGCGTGACCTAGTTTGCAGTCTGACAGGTACTCTTTGCTCCACCGGTTCCAATAATGTGAAATGGCTTGAATATGTTGCCATCTCGTGAGACGATTTTCAGGGGGTGTCTCTTAAATCTATTTCGCGAAGAGAAGTAATTTTCTTTCCAATCAAAAAGTGAACTGGGGTAAGCGCATCCATATCATCAGGATCCTCGCTCAACGGAGTTTATTATTCCCTCAATCTTTACAAGTAACGTATAAAAATCCTCATAGGTTAAGGACTCTTTTAAAAGCCTTTTTAAATGAAATTTGGTGGACTTTATACCTGCCTCCAAAATTGGGCGAATTTGCAGGTATAAAATGCCACTGCATATGATCAAGGGAAAATTTGTCTTTAAAAACTTGGAAATCTGTGAAAGTTCATTATTTGCTCCTACAAAATTAGAGCCATTTTCGGAATAAATATTTTGAGGTTTTCCTCTACGATTAACAAAACGATTAAACGCTTTAAAAAAGCTATTGTTAATTCAGAGACTAATTCCAAGTGCACCGCCTTTGTAGACATTCATATAAATAGACAAATGTATGCCTTTGACAACTTAGCCCCCCTTGCTTTTTGGTCTTTCAGCAAGAAAGGCCCTCCATAATCCACACCCACATTTAGGAATGGAGCATAGTTAATAACTCTAAATTCAGGTAAGTCACCAATAATATAATCTGAAAATTTTGGTTTACTATTTTTCGACTTGAATCTCTGCCACAAATTGGCCAATATTTGTCTCTAATTGAACAAAGTAAACTTTGAGCTTCACAATGTAATAGCCTTTCATGTTCATTCTGTAAAATTAAGTCAGTTAAATTGTTTTTAGGCAATATTATTGGAAATTTTTTATCATATGTTTGTTTAGAATTGCTAAGATGCCCTCCTACTTGTATACGATCATTCTTTAAAAACGGATTTAAGGACAAAATTCTACTTTTTGAATTTATGGGTTTTTTTACTCTTTAAGTTGCGATATTCATCTGGAAAACTTTCCATTTGTTTAAATTTTATAAGAAACTTCAACGTTAAATCCAATTCATAGACCTTTAGTAGTCCATGTTTTATTGTGTACAACAGCAAAACATGACATACTTTTTTGTTCCGGAATATCATCCAAATCAAAATTTGTTTGAAGATTCCAAGTTGACTTTTCTTCCTTTAACCAGGTCGGACCATGCCACCACAAATTATTTTCTTTTAGAACACTTATAGGTATTCCGGGTGAAACAACCCAGACAGCACACCAAATCCTTTGGATATCTACTGAACATCCCAATATCCACTAAATGTCCAGTTCATGGTAGATATCTATTTTATATCCATAAAATTAATTTTTTTAACGTGTATTCAGTATCCCATGAACATCCACTAAATATATCAAAGTCTAGGCGCGAACGCAAACCATCGTGGATATCCACTAAATGTTATTTGATTCTGCTTACTAAGTATAGATGGCGATACCACTATCGCATCTACTCATGCTCGACCCGCCGTAATTGAGTTCGATCGAAATGTGTGTCCTAATCACTCCATTAGAGACTGGAGTCGAGAATTTTCATTTATTGCTGAAGAGTCCTAATAAGGGCAAAATCAAAGGCAGAGTGTTGAAAATATTTTGAGTGTTGAAAATATTTTTTATCTCTGCTATTTTCTTTCGACGTTATTCAATAATCATTGATTACTTACTTATGAACCTCTACCATAGGATAAAGAACAATACAGAAAAGAAACATAGGGCTAAAACAAGAACCTAGCAACCGAAGCCACACCTTCTTCATGGTGGAGCATTGTCAAAATTGAACCGTAGATTTGTTACCTGTTCGAAAATCAATATTTTTTCCTGTCGGGTCTTTATTTGTCGTTTTGGATTTTTGGTTGTTTTTAGCGAATATTCTGATAACTTTTACGTTTTTTTAGTGGTTTATTTTTAGTTTTTGTTGATGTTTTTAATTGTGGAGTTGTTAATTTAAGACTTTATTGTACGTATTAAGATTGGGTTTACAAACAATGCCGCGTCAAAGAGGAGGAGGATATACTTGTATTTATCGTGGATATACCTCAAAAACAGGTGGTAAAGAAGAATTGTTTACTTTTGTGAAAGATCCAGTGAGGTAGATATGAAACCTTGAGGGTGAAATAGGAATTGACCTTGCCATAAAACATGGTAGTACAATGATTGTATGTATTTTTCAGACTTGAATTGTGGCTTAAGGCAGCAAATAGGAAGAACTTATTGGAAGAGGGTGTTGAACACTTAAGTAAAAATTACAAAATTTGTGAACTACACTTCCAGGATAAATGCGTTTATCAGTCAGGAACAAGAAAACGATTATTTGCAAATGCATTCACAACAGTATTTCCCCATTCAGAACCTACGAAAAGAGTCACAGTTTTGCAAGGTAAATAAATACAATTTATAGTTACAAAAAGTGTGCTAGTCGTCTTGTCATTTTTTTACATTACATTTAGTAGTTAAAAAATAAAATGATAAGGAGGTAAACTGCACTATGTCGACATACAACAAGTTGTGCAAATTAAAATAAAGTAGTTTTAGTAATTAGATTAGTAAAAAATATAAATGGGTGTCTAAATGCATATCTAGTTAAAATTTAATAATTTAACAACATTCAATCTGCTGTACTAAAAAGTTGACTAGAATGACAGTGCAGTTTACCTCCTAGACACAGAAATATATTCACATTTTATAAAATTATTTTAAATTTAATCTGGCTAACAAGTTGTAACTCAAACATTTAATTCTGACAAATGATGCACATTCTTGACACCAGTTGATCTGATAAAAATTTGGTTTCTCTTTCTTTTTTAGAGGAATTTGTTGTTCATTGCGAAGAAGGCAAAGACAACTTGTGTCTACCCTCAACTTCAGCAGAAGTAGAATTTATTAACCAAGTGCATAGTTAACCATCTGTTTCTCTACCTTGTGTAATAGCACAAATTCAAACAATCCAAGAAAGCTGAGACTGCGACTGAAGATAGCAACGTTGAGAAAACGTTTGTTTGGTGCAAAAAGAAGAAAAATAATTACTCATTATTTAATATTTTTTAAAAGTACCGTTTATATAATTATTCTATATTTTTGTTGTATATTAGGATATAGCTATTTTAATAAAGCTACTTATCTATGTATTATAAATTAGGCTTGCTATATAAATCTGTGTAAACAATTCTATTTTAATAAAATACATGCACTAGATTGTAAACTTATCAATTGCATAAATACACGTTTTGATATTTTTCTTTTTTTTTTAATCATAAAATCCCTAAAATACGCTTTAGCTAATGATTTTTTAACAATTATCCCAATTGATTTATACTTATGGATCATAAATGACTAGTGAGATTTGTGGCACAATATTAATAGTTCATTATGACAGGGTAAAATAAACTATTGTTTAAAACTTTATAATTTTTATTTTTGAAACCTCTGTCGAAAGTGCTACAAATCAAAAAATAATTTACTTAAATCGAGAATAGTTTCAAATGCATTCATGTAAATTTTCATAAAATATGACACATAATTATGTAAAAGAGAAATGTAGTTTTCGCAGTGTAGGTTCAGTGAATAGCTACGTTCGCGTGTACTGTGAATAATTACGTTTTCTCAGAGTATCTCTGTGGTGGAACTCAACGTCAAATATTTCTATTCCTTCAACTTCAAAGTTCCGACTATTACTTTCTTTTCTGTATTGTTCTTTCTTCTGTGCCTCTACTAAAGATACCCATAAACTATTTTGCTGAATATCCGAATATCTTCTATATCCTGGGATATAGACGGACATTTGGTTAAATATCCATATTGGATATATTTGAATATCCACAAAATATATTCTGTGATTTCTTGTAATTTCTGGAAGATACCCATTAGATATTTTGCTGAATATCCATTAGGATATCTTCTATATCCTGGATATAGACGGACATTTGGATATCCATATTAGATCCACGGAATATTTCTGATATCCTGTGGATATATTGGATATCCACAAAAGATATTCTGCGGATATCTCTGAGATTTGGTGTGTTGTCTGGGAAGATCAGCTGGATTGTCATCGTGTCAGAAATTAATACCTGTCAATGTTTGTATTTCACTGACTCGATTGGCAACAAATGTTTTCCATCTACTGGGAGAACCAAGACAAAGTTATCATAGAATCTGTCCAATAGCTAAAATTTATTTCTAAAACAGATGTCACTTTCTTAATCAATTGAGCAATAGAACAGCTCCACAAAGTTCTAGTCTCGGTAAAGTGACACTTTTGATCCGAGCTACAGGAGACTTTGAACATAACAAATTCGAAACTATCTGTCCTGAAAACGAAGAACATCTTATACAGGGTGTTATTGAAATACACGTACATATTAAAACTGGGTATTGCGCAGATCCCCACTGAATGTAGAAAAATATTATTTTTTAAAAATACCCCTTATTAAGGGAGTTATTAATTTTTGAAAATTAATTCTAAAACAAACGTACTTCACTGATATGTTGAGGATGACCTATATAAATTAGGTTTATTTACCTATTTTAAACATCAACAGTAATTAATATGCAAGTTTTTGTCAGATGATAAGAAAACTAGTCTTGTAAGAAATAACCATGTTGCCAAGATTTTCGAATTAATTTCTATTTCCGAAGACTGGTTTTTACTACCCTCGTTATCAAAAAACTAGAATATTTGATAAATGATTGTTTTTAAACTATACATTTTTGAAACTATAGATTATTAAAATTTTAGTTGATTTACGAATCTGGCTAACACGAGCGCGTCATTTCCAAGTTGGTAAAAAGTGTTGTTACGATTACTTTTAAATATTTTTTTACGATGCCACTATTTACGAATATTGAACTAACGGATATAGTGCTGGTTTATGGGGCAGCTGGAGAAAATTCTCGGCAAGCACAAATCCTGTATCGCGAACGGTTTCCAAATCGGAGAATTCCGGACTGTCGTACGTTTATTTCAACTGTTCAGCATCTAAGAGACCATGGAAAATTTGAGAGTGTCAATGCAGATCGAGGGAGAACAAGAACACAAAGAACATTGGCGGCCGAAGAAGAAATATTGGAAGCTGTTGAAAACCGGCCTCAATTAAGTTGTAGAAGACTAGGTCTTGAAATTGGAGTGTCCTCATTTGTTGTGTGGCGGACACTTAAAGAACAAGGTTTACATCCTTATCACATCCAAAAAGTCCAGGCCTTATATCCAGGTGATGAAGAAAAGAAAGTGGAGTTTTGTGAATGGATGATTCAAAAATGTGTTGATATTCCTGATTTTCTAAAAATATTATTGTATACTGACGAGGCTTCATTCACTCGTGATGGCGTGTTCAATATGCACAATACGCATATTTGGAGTGATGAAAATCCTCACGCCATTAGGGAAACTGGGCATCAAAGAAAATTTTCAATAAATGTTTGGGCTGGCATAATAGATCAGTATTTAATCGGGCCTTATGTTCTCCCGAACAGATTAAATGGGCCAGGATATCTCCACTTTTTAGAAGATATTTTGCCAGTACTCCTAGAAGAGATACCGTTACAATTAAGGCAACGGATGTGGTACCTACTAGATGGCGCTCCTCCTCACTTTGATTTAAACGTACGGCAGTTTTTGAACATTAGATTTCCTCAAAAGTGGATAGGCAGAAATGGACCTACTAAGTGGCCTCCGAGATCTCCGGACTTAAATCCATGCGATTTCTTTTTGTGGGGTCACATGAAACAACTGGTTTATAATGAACCTATTAATAGTGTTGAACAATTAACCAATAAAGTTAATGCGGTAGCCGAGGAACTACGACAAAATCCAAGACTAATTTCTAATGTTCAAAGTTCTTTGGAAAGACGATTGCAAGTGTGTGTAAATAATAATGGACGGCATTTTGAACAATTACTGTAATAAACTTTATTTTGAATTAATTGGTTTTGCTACGGCAACAGTGCAATTTCTATGGGTAAGTTCAATTTCGATTTATTTTACTTCTTTAAATATGGAAACTAGTAGGTCGGAAAAGGGGACTCTTCCCCAATATTTAAATTTTAGAATTTGAAGTTAAAATTGGTGCCAATCCTTTTTGGTCATTACATACTATTCCCCATTTTAATATGTACGTGTATTTCAATAACACCCTGTATATACACATGCTCCGTAAGCCCTTTCTGAAGCATCAGCGAAACAATGTAACTCCACAGAATAGCTGTCAAAAATGTGGAGGTAAATCATTCTGAAAATTCTCCCATCTATTCGCAATTGCCAAAGGAACCTCTTCGTCCCATCCTAGCTTTAACTTCCACAAATCCTGCATTATAAGTTTAGTTACAACAATAGACGCTAGGCCTAAAGGATCAAATATTTGACACGTAACAGACAAAATAATTTTTTTTTGTTAGTTTAGACGTCAATTTAAAATCTTTTATTTTATATGGTATTGAATCGTTATCTGCATTCCAATAAATTCCTAAAGTTTTGTTTTGTTAAGTTTAAAATTATTTAATGTTTTTATCATTTGACAGCCATTTGCGGAGTTCAAAACCTGCCGTTAATAAAGTGTCACTAATATTTTTTTGCAATTTTAATATTTTTTCTATAGAATCTGTTCCAGTTAGCATTTTTTTTTTTTTTTTTTTTTTTTTTGAGAATTGGCATCTAAACGTAGTTTTTGTAAACCGAATAATTTTTTGTTTATTTATTTATATTTTATTATTTTCTCATTAAATGAACTTAATAAAATAGAAATACTTGATGGAAAAAGAATATTCAGGGAAGAAAGTTTTTTAAGAAAATCTGAACGAAGAGAATTATGGTGGCTACAGTAAAAGTCTCGAACAATAATGTGTGACTCTCCAGGAAATTCTTTTTGATTTTCCTCTGCTAACTGCATAAGACACCTCATCGCCAAGTAAAGTGAAGATGCCATGTCATAGACAATTTTGTTTATTTTATAAATTTTTAATTCTTTTGTGGATTCATACCGCCAAAGAATGTTTTGATAGTGTTGGTGTTTTTCATTCACTAACACCTGTCGATACATTTTTGAAATATCAGCAGTCATTACATAATTGTGTATACGAAATCTGCTTAAAATCGAAAAAACATGTAACACGTCATTTAACGATACCTCTGAACTTGTTTTGGCAGAAGCATCAAAAACCCCACGACATTTTGTGATGAGGCAAAAAATAACCCTGTAAGTTTTCACGATTATTTGAGTCAACATTTCCTATCATAGTCATGTGACCTAAATCTTCAAACTCATGTATAAACTCAGAATATTTTTTTAAATTTTTAGTTTTAATTAACCATTTTTCTAACAAATTAAATCTATTTGCTGCAATACAAAATGATTCGCCTAATTCTTTTATTGTTTCTTTAAAAGATTCATTTCGTAAAGTATTTTCTCTAAAATTATCCTCACAAAAAGTCTCTGAATTAGTTAAATATTTTTTTATTTTCAATTTCTTCTACCGTCCAGAATTTAGTTAATTTTTCATCTACTGATTGTAATGTCATGAAACATGCTGATCTTTTCTCTTTTTTATTAGGAATACAAATATCTCCCGCTACTAACCAACCAAGTAAAGTATTTTGTAAAAATGGCGCGTTTGGCCAAGCCTTCTCTGCCCATTAGCAACAATTTTCCAAAATATGATTGAACCAAGTACAATATCAATTTCTCTAGTTACATTAAAATCTGGATCCGCCAAAACAAGTCCATCTGGTATATTTATATTTTTATCAAAAGAATAAGTCGGCAAGTCTCCCGAAATTTTATTTAAAATTAAACATCTTATTTTTGAATTAAAATCACTAATTTTTTAACAATCAATGGATAACGGTTAGGGCTTTATTAGATTCGGGTTCACAAAATAATTTTATTACGCATAATACGACACGTACTTTAAATGTGCCGAAAATAAATTTAAAACACACTGTTGCAGGCATTGGAGAGTGCTCAATATTTATTTCGTAGCAAGTAGATCTTGAATTAAAATCACTATAATTTTGTTTAGCCGAGAAATAAAAAATCAACCTCTCACCAGATTTACTATAAAATACCACACATAAGTATTTCGTTTTAAATTTTTTCTTTATCATTATAAGAAATATCTATAAAAAATGATAGATAAATTATTTTACTAAGGACCGATTCCACCGTTGTGTTAAACGGAGATTAAAATGACGTTGTTAATGTAAAAATGTCATTTTAAACTTCGTTTAACACAACGGTGGAATCGGTCCTAAGCTATATCGTGACTAAATTCCTAAGTTTTTAACGAGAAACCATGACATTATCAATATAAAAAACTTTATCACGATAACACTGTTGTAATTAATTATAATTCTACTTCAACCTTGTCGTGTATACACGTTCTCATACCAGGATAGGTAAGGGTTGGAATAAAAAATCAACTTCTATGTACAATATTGATTTTATCATGTTTAAAAATTCATGAATCTCGAAAAATTAATACGAAGCTTGTTATATGGCAATCAGTCGTCATTTACATCTAACAGCTGAGTTCCAAGGCCCGCATTGGAGGTGGATGACGTCCATATTTTTAAAATCATGCAGGTACGTCAGTTTGTAGTAATTTTCTTGTGCGAATTTTGTTAATTGATGATATTTGTTCCATCCGCATCCGTATAATTGTTTGTTATCTAAAAAAAGTTGTGATATATCTATCAAAGATGTAAATTAATTTTTCGTCTTAAGGATGTATATAGCAGGAACTGAAGTTTGAAAGGATTTTGTTAGGTAAAAAGGGGGTAAACGTCAAACTAAGTCGGACGACTTCGAGAATTGTGCGGTTAGGTACGTTAAGTGAACATTTCTAAAAATGCCTATTATGTAAAAACGAATAGAGATCAAAAAATAAAACCAGAACTATCGAAAAGAGAATACAATTTTACACAAAAAAGAGTATTTTTAACATCGATTTACAATGAGATGTAATTTTAATTTAAGAGAGAGACATACAAAGTGAAAATTTCCCATTATGTAAAAACAAACAGAGATAAAAAATTAAAACCAGAACTAACGAAAAGAGAATTTAATTTTATACAAAATAGAGTATTTTTAATATCGATTTACAATGAGATGTAATTTTAATTTAAGGGAGAGACATACAAAGTAAGTGAAAATTTCGAAAAATGCCCTTTACGTAAAAACAAATAGAGATAAAAAATTAAAACTAGACCTATCGAAAAAAGAATACAATTTTATACAAAATAGAGTATTTTTGACATCGATTTACGATGAGATGTAATTTTAATTTAAGGGAGAGACATAAAAAAAACAAGTGAAAATTTCGAAAAATGCCCATTATGTAAAATCGAATAAAGATAAAAAATTAAAACTAAAACTATCGAAAAGAGAATCCAATTTTATACAAAATAGAGTATTTTTAACATCGATTTACAATGAGATGTAATTTTAATTTAAGGAAGAGACATACAAAGTAAGTGAAAATTTCGAAAAATGCTCTTTACGTAAAAACAAATAGAGATAAAAAATTAAAACTAGAACTATCGAAAAAAGAATACAATTTTATACAAAATAGAGTATTTTTGACATCGATTTACGATGAGATGTAATTTTAATTTAAGGGAGAGACATAAAAAAAACAAGTGAAAATTTCGAAAAATGCCCATTATGTAAAATCGAATAAAGATAAAAAATTAAAACTAAAACTATCGAAAAGAGAATCCAATTTTATACAAAATAGAGTATTTTTAACATCGATTTACAATGAGATGTAATTTTAATTTAAGGAAGAGACATACAAAGTAAGTGAAAATTTCGAAAAATGCCCTTTACGTAAAAACAAATAGAGATAAAAAATTAAAACTAGAACTATCGAAAAGAGAATACAATTTTATACAAAATAGAGTATTTTTGACATCGATTTACGATGAGATGTAATTTTAATTTAAGGGAGAGACATAAAAAAAACAAGTGAAAATTTCGAAAAATGCCCATTATGTAAAATCGAATAAAGATAAAAAATTAAAACTAAAACTATCGAAAAGAGAATCCAATTTTATACAAAATAGAGTATTTTTAACATCGATTTACAATGAGATGTAATTTTAATTTAAGGAAGAGACATACAAAGTAAGTGAAAATTTCGAAAAATGCCCTTTACGTAAAAACAAATAGAGATAAAAAATTAAAACTAGAACTATCGAAAAGAGAATACAATTTTATACAAAATAGAGTATTTTTAACATCGATTTACAATGAGATGTAATTTTAATTTAAGGAAGAGACATACAAAGTAAGTGAAAATTTCGAAAAATGCCCTTTACGTAAAAACAAATAGAGATAAAAAATTAAAACTAGAACTATCGAAAAAAGAATACAATTTTATACAAAATAGAGTATTTTTGACATCGATTTACGATGAGATGTAATTTTAATTTAAGGGAGAGACATAAAAAAAACAAGTGAAAATTTCGAAAAATGCCCATTATGTAAAATCGAATAAAGATAAAAAATTAAAACTAAAACTATCGAAAAGAGAATCCAATTTTATACAAAATAGAGTATTTTTAACATCGATTTACAATGAGATGTAATTTTAATTTAAGGAAGAGACATACAAAGTAAGTGAAAATTTCGAAAAATGCCCTTTACGTAAAAACAAATAGAGATAAAAAATTAAAACTAGAACTATCGAAAAGAGAATACAATTTTATACAAAATAGAGTATTTTTGACATCGATTTACGATGAGATGTAATTTTAATTTAAGGAAGAGACAAACAAAGTAAGTGAAAATTTCGAAAAATGCCCATTATGTAAAATCGAATAAAGATAAAAAATTAAAACTAAAACTATCGAAAAGAGAATCCAATTTTATACAAAATAGAGTATTTTTAACATCGATTTACAATGAGATGTAATTTTAATTTAAGGAAGAGACATACAAAGTAAGTGAAAATTTCGAAAAATGCCCTTTACGTAAAAACAAATAGAGATAAAAAATTAAAACTAGAACTATCGAAAAGAGAATACAATTTTATACAAAATAGAGTATTTTTAACATCGATTTACAATGAGATGTAATTTTAATTTAAGGAAGAGACATACAAAGTAAGTGAAAATTTCGAAAAATGCCCTTTACGTAAAAACAAATAGAGATAAAAAATTAAAACTAGAACTATCGAAAAGAGAATACAATTTTATACAAAATAGAGTATTTTTGACATCGATTTACGATGAGATGTAATTTTAATTTAAGGGAGAGACATAAAAAAAACAAGTGAAAATTTCGAAAAATGCCCATTATGTAAAATCGAATAAAGATAAAAAATTAAAACTAAAACTATCGAAAAGAGAATCCAATTTTATACAAAATAGAGTATTTTTAACATCGATTTACAATGAGATGTAATTTTAATTTAAGGAAGAGACATACAAAGTAAGTGAAAATTTCGAAAAATGCCCTTTACGTAAAAACAAATAGAGATAAAAAATTAAAACTAGAACTATCGAAAAGAGAATACAATTTTATACAAAATGGAGTATTTTTGACATCGATTTACGATGAGATGTAATTTTAATTTAAGGGAGAGACATAAAAAAAACAAGTGAAAATTTCGAAAAATGCCCATTATGTAAAATCGAATAAAGATAAAAAATTAAAACTAAAACTATCGAAAAGAGAATCCAATTTTATACAAAATAGAGTATTTTTAACATCGATTTACAATGAGATGTAATTTTAATTTAAGGAAGAGACATACAAAGTAAGTGAAAATTTCGAAAAATGCCCTTTACGTAAAAACAAATAGAGATAAAAAATTAAAACTAGAACTATCGAAAAGAGAATACAATTTTATACAAAATAGAGTATTTTTGACATCGATTTACGATGAGATGTAATTTTAATTTAAGGGAGAGACATAAAAAAAACAAGTGAAAATTTCGAAAAATGCCCATTATGTAAAATCGAATAAAGATAAAAAATTAAAACTAAAACTATCGAAAAGAGAATCCAATTTTATACAAAATAGAGTATTTTTAACATCGATTTACAATGAGATGTAATTTTAATTTAAGGAAGAGACATACAAAGTAAGTGAAAATTTCGAAAAATGCCCTTTACGTAAAAACAAATAGAGATAAAAAATTAAAACTAGAACTATCGAAAAGAGAATACAATTTTATACAAAATAGAGTATTTTTAACATCGATTTACAATGAGATGTAATTTTAATTTAAGGAAGAGACATACAAAGTAAGTGAAAATTTCGAAAAATGCCCTTTACGTAAAAACAAATAGAGATAAAAAATTAAAACTAGAACTATCGAAAAAAGAATACAATTTTATACAAAATAGAGTATTTTTGACATCGATTTACGATGAGATGTAATTTTAATTTAAGGGAGAGACATAAAAAAAACAAGTGAAAATTTCGAAAAATGCCCATTATGTAAAATCGAATAAAGATAAAAAATTAAAACTAAAACTATCGAAAAGAGAATCCAATTTTATACAAAATAGAGTATTTTTAACATCGATTTACAATGAGATGTAATTTTAATTTAAGGAAGAGACATACAAAGTAAGTGAAAATTTCGAAAAATGCCCTTTACGTAAAAACAAATAGAGATAAAAAATTAAAACTAGAACTATCGAAAAGAGAATACAATTTTATACAAAATAGAGTATTTTTAACATCGATTTACAATGAGATGTAATTTTAATTTAAGGAAGAGACATACAAAGTAAGTGAAAATTTCGAAAAATGCCCTTTACGTAAAAACAAATAGAGATAAAAAATTAAAACTAGAACTATCGAAAAAAGAATACAATTTTATACAAAATAGAGTATTTTTAACATCGATTTACAATGAGATGTAATTTTAATTTAAGGAAGAGACAAACAAAGTAAGTGAAAATTTCGAAAAATGCCCTTTACGTAAAAACAAATAGAGATAAAAAATTAAAACTAGAACTATCGAAAAAAGAATACAATTTTATACAAAATAGAGTATTTTTGACATCGATTTACGATGAGATGTAATTTTAATTTAAGGGAGAGACATAAAAAAAACAAGTGAAAATTTCGAAAAATGCCCATTATGTAAAATCGAATAAAGATAAAAAATTAAAACTAAAACTATCGAAAAGAGAATCCAATTTTATACAAAATAGAGTATTTTTAACATCGATTTACAATGAGATGTAATTTTAATTTAAGGAAGAGACATACAAAGTAAGTGAAAATTTCGAAAAATGCCCTTTACGTAAAAACAAATAGAGATAAAAAATTAAAACTAGAACTATCGAAAAGAGAATACAATTTTATACAAAATAGAGTATTTTTAACATCGATTTACAATGAGATGTAATTTTAATTTAAGGAAGAGACATACAAAGTAAGTGAAAATTTCGAAAAATGCCCTTTACGTAAAAACAAATAGAGATAAAAAATTAAAACTAGAACTATCGAAAAAAGAATACAATTTTATACAAAATAGAGTATTTTTAACATCGATTTACAATGAGATGTAATTTTAATTTAAGGAAGAGACAAACAAAGTAAGTGAAAATTTCGAAAAATGCCCTTTACGTAAAAACAAATAGAGATAAAAAATTAAAACTAGAACTATCGAAAAAAGAATACAATTTTATACAAAATAGAGTATTTTTGACATCGATTTACGATGAGATGTAATTTTAATTTAAGGGAGAGACATAAAAAAAACAAGTGAAAATTTCGAAAAATGCCCATTATGTAAAATCGAATAAAGATAAAAAATTAAAACTAAAACTATCGAAAAGAGAATCCAATTTTATACAAAATAGAGTATTTTTAACATCGATTTACAATGAGATGTAATTTTAATTTAAGGAAGAGACAAACAAAGTAAGTGAAAATTTCGAAAAATGCCCTTTACGTAAAAACAAATAGAGATAAAAAATTAAAACTAGAACTATCGAAAAAAGAATACAATTTTATACAAAATAGAGTATTTTTGACATCGATTTACGATGAGATGTAATTTTAATTTAAGGGAGAGACATAAAAAAAACAAGTGAAAATTTCGAAAAATGCCCATTATGTAAAATCGAATAAAGATAAAAAATTAAAACTAAAACTATCGAAAAGAGAATCCAATTTTATACAAAATAGAGTATTTTTAACATCGATTTACAATGAGATGTAATTTTAATTTAAGGAAGAGACATACAAAGTAAGTAAAAATTTCGAAAAATGCCCTTTACGTAAAAACAAATAGAGATAAAAAATTAAAACTAGAACTATCGAAAAGAGAATACAATTTTATACAAAATAGAGTATTTTTAACATCGATTTACAATGAGATGTAATTTTAATTTAAGGAAGAGACATACAAAGTAAGTGAAAATTTCGAAAAATGCCCTTTACGTAAAAACAAATAGAGATAAAAAATTAAAACTAGAACTATCGAAAAGAGAATACAATTTTATACAAAATAGAGTATTTTTAACATCGATTTACAATGAGATGTAATTTTAATTTAAGGAAGAGACATACAAAGTAAGTGAAAATTTCGAAAAATGCCCTTTACGTAAAAACAAATAGAGATAAAAAATTAAAACTAGAACTATCGAAAAGAGAATACAATTTTATACAAAATAGAGTATTTTTAACATCGATTTACAATGAGATGTAATTTTAATTTAAGGAAGAGACAAACAAAGTAAGTGAAAATTTCGAAAAATGCCCTTTACGTAAAAACAAATAGAGATAAAAAATTAAAACTAGAACTATCGAAAAAAGAATACAATTTTATACAAAATAGAGTATTTTTGACATCGATTTACGATGAGATGTAATTTTAATTCAAGGGAGAGACATAAAAAAAACAAGTGAAAATTTCGAAAAATGCCCATTATGTAAAATCGAATAAAGATAAAAAATTAAAACTAAAACTATCGAAAAGAGAATCCAATTTTATACAAAATAGAGTATTTTTAACATCGATTTACAATGAGATGTAATTTTAATTTAAGGAAGAGACATACAAAGTAAGTGAAAATTTCGAAAAATGCCCTTTACGTAAAAACAAATAGAGATAAAAAATTAAAACTAGAACTATCGAAAAGAGAATACAATTTTATACAAAATAGAGTATTTTTAACATCGATTTACAATGAGATGTAATTTTAATTTAAGGAAGAGACATACAAAGTAAGTGAAAATTTCGAAAAATGCCCTTTACGTAAAAACAAATAGAGATAAAAAATTAAAACTAGAACTATCGAAAAAAGAATACAATTTTATACAAAATAGAGTATTTTTGACATCGATTTACGATGAGATGTAATTTTAATTTAAGGGAGAGACATAAAAAAAACAAGTGAAAATTTCGAAAAATGCCCATTATGTAAAATCGAATAAAGATAAAAAATTAAAACTAAAACTATCGAAAAGAGAATCCAATTTTATACAAAATAGAGTATTTTTAACATCGATTTACAATGAGATGTAATTTTAATTTAAGGAAGAGACATACAAAGTAAGTGAAAATTTCGAAAAATGCCCTTTACGTAAAAACAAATAGAGATAAAAAATTAAAACTAGAACTATCGAAAAGAGAATACAATTTTATACAAAATAGAGTATTTTTAACATCGATTTACAATGAGATGTAATTTTAATTTAAGGAAGAGACATACAAAGTAAGTGAAAATTTCGAAAAATGCCCTTTACGTAAAAACAAATAGAGATAAAAAATTAAAACTAGAACTATCGAAAAAAGAATACAATTTTATACAAAATAGAGTATTTTTAACATCGATTTACAATGAGATGTAATTTTAATTTAAGGAAGAGACAAACAAAGTAAGTGAAAATTTCGAAAAATGCCCTTTACGTAAAAACAAATAGAGATAAAAAATTAAAACTAGAACTATCGAAAAGAGAATACAATTTTATACAAAATAGAGTATTTTTGACATCGATTTACAATGAGATGTAATTTTAATTTAAGGAAGAGACAAACAAAGTAAGTGAAAATTTCGAAAAATGCCCATTATGTAAAATCGAATAAAGATAAAAAATTAAAACTAAAACTATCGAAAAGAGAATCCAATTTTATACAAAATAGAGTATTTTTAACATCGATTTACAATGAGATGTAATTTTAATTTAAGGAAGAGACAAACAAAGTAAGTGAAAATTTCGAAAAATGCCCTTTACGTAAAAACAAATAGAGATAAAAAATTAAAACTAGAACTATCGAAAAAAGAATACAATTTTATACAAAATAGAGTATTTTTGACATCGATTTACGATGAGATGTAATTTTAATTTAAGGGAGAGACATAAAAAAAACAAGTGAAAATTTCGAAAAATGCCCATTATGTAAAATCGAATAAAGATAAAAAATTAAAACTAAAACTATCGAAAAGAGAATCCAATTTTATACAAAATAGAGTATTTTTAACATCGATTTACAATGAGATGTAATTTTAATTTAAGGAAGAGACATACAAAGTAAGTAAAAATTTCGAAAAATGCCCTTTACGTAAAAACAAATAGAGATAAAAAATTAAAACTAGAACTATCGAAAAGAGAATACAATTTTATACAAAATAGAGTATTTTTAACATCGATTTACAATGAGATGTAATTTTAATTTAAGGAAGAGACATACAAAGTAAGTGAAAATTTCGAAAAATGCCCTTTACGTAAAAACAAATAGAGATAAAAAATTAAAACTAGAACTATCGAAAAGAGAATACAATTTTATACAAAATAGAGTATTTTTAACATCGATTTACAATGAGATGTAATTTTAATTTAAGGAAGAGACATACAAAGTAAGTGAAAATTTCGAAAAATGCCCTTTACGTAAAAACAAATAGAGATAAAAAATTAAAACTAGAACTATCGAAAAAAGAATACAACTTTATACAAAATAGAGTATTTTTAATATCGATTTACAATGAGATGTAATTTTAATTTAAGGAAGAGACATACAAAGTAAGTGAAAATTTCGAAAAATGCCCTTTACGTAAAAACAAATAGAGATAAAAAATTAAAACTAGAACTATCGAAAAGAGAATACAATTTTATACAAAATAGAGTATTTTTAACATCGATTTACAATGAGATGTAATTTTAATTTAAGGAAGAGACATACAAAGTAAGTGAAAATTTCGAAAAATGCCCTTTACGTAAAAACAAATAGAGATAAAAAATTAAAACTAGAACTATCGAAAAGAGAATACAATTTTATACAAAATAGAGTATTTTTAACATCGATTTACAATGAGATGTAATTTTAATTTAAGGAAGAGACATACAAAGTAAGTGAAAATTTCGAAAAATGCCCTTTACGTAAAAACAAATAGAGATAAAAAATTAAAACTAGAACTATCGAAAAAAGAATACAACTTTATACAAAATAGAGTATTTTTAACATCGATTTACAATGAGATGTAATTTTAATTTAAGGAAGAGACATACAAAGTAAGTAAAAATTTCGAAAAATGCCCTTTACGTAAAAACAAATAGAGATAAAAAATTAAAACTAGAACTATCGAAAAGAGAATACAATTTTATACAAAATAGAGTATTTTTAACATCGATTTACAATGAGATGTAATTTTAATTTAAGGAAGAGACATACAAAGTAAGTGAAAATTTCGAAAAATGCCCTTTACGTAAAAACAAATAGAGATAAAAAATTAAAACTAGAACTATCGAAAAGAGAATACAATTTTATACAAAATAGAGTATTTTTAACATCGATTTACAATGAGATGTAATTTTAATTTAAGGAAGAGACATACAAAGTAAGTGAAAATTTCGAAAAATGCCCTTTACGTAAAAACAAATAGAGATAAAAAATTAAAACTAGAACTATCGAAAAAAGAATACAACTTTATACAAAATAGAGTATTTTTAATATCGATTTACAATGAGATGTAATTTTAATTTAAGGAAGAGACATACAAAGTAAGTGAAAATTTCGAAAAATGCCCTTTACGTAAAAACAAATAGAGATAAAAAATTAAAACTAGAACTATCGAAAAGAGAATACAATTTTATACAAAATAGAGTATTTTTAATATCGATTTACAATGAGATGTAATTTTAATTTAAGGAAGAGACATACAAAGTAAGTGAAAATTTCGAAAAATGCCCTTTACGTAAAAACAAATAGAGATAAAAAATTAAAACTAGAACTATCGAAAAAAGAATACAATTTTATACAAAATAGAGTATTTTTGACATCGATTTACGATGAGATGTAATTTTAATTTAAGGGAGAGACATAAAAAAAACAAGTGAAAATTTCGAAAAATGCCCATTATGTAAAATCGAATAAAGATAAAAAATTAAAACTAAAACTATCGAAAAGAGAATCCAATTTTATACAAAATAGAGTATTTTTAACATCGATTTACAATGAGATGTAATTTTAATTTAAGGAAGAGACATACAAAGTAAGTGAAAATTTCGAAAAATGCCCTTTACGTAAAAACAAATAGAGATAAAAAATTAAAACTAGAACTATCGAAAAGAGAATACAATTTTATACAAAATAGAGTATTTTTAACATCGATTTACAATGAGATGTAATTTTAATTTAAGGAAGAGACATACAAAGTAAGTGAAAATTTCGAAAAATGCCCTTTACGTAAAAACAAATAGAGATAAAAAATTAAAACTAGAACTATCGAAAAGAGAATACAATTTTATACAAAATAGAGTATTTTTAACATCGATTTACAATGAGATGTAATTTTAATTTAAGGAAGAGACATACAAAGTAAGTGAAAATTTCGAAAAATGCCCTTTACGTAAAAACAAATAGAGATAAAAAATTAAAACTAGAACTATCGTAAAGAGAATACAATTTTATACAAAATGGAGTATTTTTAACATCGGTTTACGATGAGATGTAATTTTAATTTAAGGGAGAGACATAAAAAAAACAAGTGAAAATTTCGAAAAATGCCCATTATGTAAAATCGAATAAAGATAAAAAATTAAAACTAAAACTATCGAAAAGAGAATCCAATTTTATACAAAATAGAGTATTTTTAACATCGATTTACAATGAGATGTAATTTTAATTTAAGAAAGAGACATACAAAGTAAGTGAAAATTTCGAAAATTGCCCATTATATAAAAACGAATAGAGATAAAAAATTAAAACCAGAACTAACGAAAAGAGAATTTAATTTTATACAAAATAGAGTATTTTTAATATCGATTTACAATGAGATGTAATTTTAATTCAAGGGAGAGACATAAAAAGTACGTGAAAATTTCGAAAATTGCCCATTATGTAAAAACGAATAGAAATAAAAAATGGACAGTAGAACTACCGAAAAAAGTTATGCTAACAACCACAAACATTTATATAGAATCCTTCTATACTTTTGTCAAAACATAATTCAAATTTTTATAATATACAAAACACTGGACATTTTCAAAATTTTCAAAGAAATAATAATTGCTATATGAACCGAAATGTTAATACTATGAATCCTAATTATGATTTTTACAAACCAAATTGTTATCAAAATGATCAAAGACCAAATTATTTTTCAAATAATTATCCTAGAAATAATTTTGAAAATTCCCATTACAGAAACAAAATCCAGTAAATAATCAATACAAAGCTAATTTTAATAATTTTCCTTGTCAACCTATAAATGTACAACCAATTTTTCAATTAAATTAAAATATATTTTACTAATCAACAAGTTTTGTGACCATTAAGACCAAAAAATGTTTTCAAGCCAAATCAAATTCCAGAAAGCCAATTGTCTAAACCAGAACCGATGTCAACGACATCAAGAAACCCTTATCTTCAATCAAAGAGACAATTTTATAATAACAGAAATTTCCAAAATTATAATTCAAGACCAAATTTTACTTTTGAAGAATTACATTCTAATTTTTGCAATGATACTAATTTAAATAACAACCATGATTATAATCATAGTAATTTTGAAAATCCTAATCAAATTAAATTTGAAAATGAATCAATTAAAAAAAGGTGACTTTGAACAAAATTTTCAGGTACCGGCCTCATTGAAAACAAAAAGATAGTACAATTTCATAATATCTCAAACAATACATTGCCTTACATAGAAATACGGTAACCCAACTCAAACTTTTAGTCGATACAGGATCTTGTACGTCAATAATAAAATAATAAAACCAGTAATAAACAAATATTTTCCGCAAACAATTTACCATTCAGAACTTATCTTATCCACAAGCATGGGATGTCAAAAGATTGATTATCAAGCCTTAGTGCCAGCATTTACACAATTTAATTCTGATAATAAATACAGAAGACTTTATTGTTTACGATTTTTATACAACTTTTGATGGCGTATTAGGTTTAAACGATTTAATAAACTTGAATTTGATTATAAACAAAAGTTAATAGGTGATAATTTTGAAATTCTATTTAAATATAGTCCAGCCAAAGAAACAATACTTTCTTGTTGTGAAGTCATAAAAATGAATGAAAAAAAAAAAGGAAATAATTTAGAGACTATTCCTTCTTTATTAAATAAAAATATATCGGAATTCAACAATTTTGAAACTAAATTTACAGAAGATATTTATTTTGAAACAAACATGTATAAACTTTTTGAAACTGACACTATTAATAATAATTCATACTAATTTAGATAAAAATAATTTAGTAGACGATGCAATATTTCCAAATAAAGTGGACGAATTTAATACTTCAGAAACCGATTCTTTAAATATAAATGATATTGATGAAATAGTTCAATCTCTTAAGGATTCTCTGAATCAACTAGTCTTTCCTAAATTATGTCAAAAAATAGATATTATAGATAAAGATCAAATATTTGATATAGATCAACTATATAAATTAAATGTTATGCCTAACGATAAAGAGTTTTCTAAAATAAATCAGTGTTAAAAAAGAATTTACATTATCAAATAAAAATATTGAAAAATAGAATAAATACAACATATAAATGCCAGAAAAAATGAAAAAATAATTTTTAT